>CM035152.1:161330121-161669114 GCA_020205615.1 Panax quinquefolius
TGACTCATATCAAGTATATTTAGCTGGACCATGGAGTTAATGAAACATTCTGTCTGCTGAGTATATGCTTAGTCAGTTAGTTGTGTTGTTTGAGTGAGTTCAGCAATAATGTTTTGCATTCTTCGGGGGCGATTGGTCTTTTGTTAATTTTACCCTAATACTTCCAGATGAAAGTGATGCTACGGAAAAGGCTGAAAAGCAGGCAGAAGATCGCAGAGAAAGCTCCGTCACTTCATCAACTCAAGATCAGTTACGAAGCCAGAAGGAATCTGATGTTGAAAGATATGTGACTGATGATTGTTCTAGTGCTAACCAGTCTGAAAAAATTATCCCTGATGAGTCCAGTTCAGATGGTGCAGATGTGTCAAAAGGAAGGCCAATGTCTCCTGGAACACTAGCATTGATGTGTGATGAACAAGATGCAATGTTTACGTCTGCTGCTTCTCAGAATGGGCTAATGGGCCATGGAGGCAACGCTTCTTCCCAGTTGCCACATGGCCAAGGCATGACTGAAACCTATGCGGAACAAGAACGAATTGTTTTGACAAAGTTTCGAGATTGTCTAAACAAGCTCATCACCTTTGGTCAAATAAAAGGCAAGTCTCTGTTATCCAATTATTAAATTGAAAAACATTAAATACTATCTATAAACTCAAATAGCTAGTCTGCCTTTATATGAAGTGAAATAGTAGTCCTTTGGGTACAAAGTTCTTTGACAACGTTGGTGAAGTCAGGGCCTCACAAACTTACCTCACCCTCCAACTTTTATCACCTTTTCTGAATAAGACAAAATAGGGACCTTTGGTCAGAACAAAATATCCGTTTGTCCCAAAATAAATGTCAGATTTGCCACATTTTGGATGTCCCAAAATTTGTCAATTCAAAAATTCAGATTGTGGGTGTCACCATTTAATTTGTTATAAACTTAAAAGAGAGGTATTAATGGAATAAGGCCGTCCTGTTTTACTCTTTGGCTCTTCGTAAGCTTTGTGCTGAACTATGAATTATGAAATACTTTTCAGAACATAGAGAGTAGAATTAGTATCAGTAAAACACTCCTCGTTCTGCTTCTCCTTCCTAAAGAAATACCATTGCTGATGTCTGCAATGCAGACATTCAGGGTGTGGCTATGGAGGCCCTCGACTCCAGGTAGCTGATACGAGCTCGCTTTTGTTTTTGTTCCTTTTAAAAAGACGAGAATGAGGAAGTAGCGGTAGTGTAGTTTGTATCGGAGTTTCAACTTATAAATCTAGGTTGTCAATGGACATAACATTAAACAAAATAATTTTTGAATTATACATCTTGATTTGTCTTATTGTGTGGGTACTAATGTGTTCTTTTATCCGTATTACAGAAAGAAAGTGTTCATCCATGGCTCAAACAGAATCAGGAGGTGAAACAGATGCACTCAGCAATAGCACTACAAATACTAGACAGGAGCTCTTTAGCAATGGTGTCCCTAGCTCTCCCATTCCGCCTACATCCAAGATGCCTCAAATGGTTAACTCTGCAGCAATAGTAGCTGCTGCTTCTAATAATGACCCGCATTCAAGAATTCCATTAAATTCTGAGAATGGGAATATGAAACCAAATAGTGAAAAAAGGGTATAAAAATAATTAGGACAGTTTAACTGCCCGAATTGCTCCTGCATCTCTCCAGTACTGAGCCTTTATTCATTTTAGCTTCCCTTTGATGCAGCAGCTAATATACATTTGGGCCTCATTGTTAGAATAGACCAGGGTTTTACACATATTCTTCGGTTAATAGAAATTAAATAAATTTTTCTCTTTCATTTATAGATAGTTAACAGTTGGTGTAGTTATGCACTTTATAATCATGCATTATCTTCAGCAACCCCGAAATAAAATAAAAAAAAAAAAAAAAAAAAAGCAGCAGCAACTGCTTTCTTCCTCGAAAAGTTTAGGATCAAATTCAAATTGAATTCAAAATTGATACAATTTATTCAACTTTTGAAAATAATAATTTCTTTGAATTAGTAGTAGTAGATTTTTACAATTTGTATACCGTTCAAAAGTAAATTATTTCATATTAATTTTAAATTTGAAAATCAATATTAATTCTATATTATGGTACAACGTGAGTTCAAGGAGTGGTGACGACATGAGAACTTGATAAGAGAGAAGTGAGAAAAGAGAGGATAGGCAAAAAGACATGTGAAAGATAGACGAGATTTTAATAAATCAAGATCACAAACTAATGAATGAAACCAAGGTGGAGGTTTGATCCAACAAAATAGGGTGAGCCAAATCAAATCAAGTTCAAATTTTGACACTAGGGCACTAGGGCACAATTACATCAAAATCATCAGAAATAATTATGCATTTCACACTAGGGCACAATTACATCAGCTATGTCAATGAGTTCAACCATCTCTAGAAAACTTAGGAGCATAATTTGTGCACCTATATAGTAATAATATAGGTATTTTATTTCTCACGTACTTGAGAAGTGATCATGGGATATTTAACATTCTGTATGACAAACATAAATACTTCTTCTTGATAACTACACCACAAGAAGTTTTTATAAAAACACGGAATTGTGAATCATAACATTCGAAACTTATATCAAGGAGGGAACATATAACAGATTTTATTAAGGTACTTGTTTTTATTAATTAGTATGTTCCAAGATGTTTCTTTTCTCTGAAGATTGATGTGATGTAGATATATTTCTTACAGGCGTGACTTTGATGCTGGAGACGTTGAAACTGGTGCACTCTGCAGAAAAAGAAAAGGCATCAGGAGTCTAGACATAAAGATGAAGAAAGGTGGAGCAATGGGGGAGTTATCGGCACACTTTCCGCTAGCACAAAGTCCAGTTACACCTTTACTAAACCATTGTTTTAACAGAAACAGCAAGCATGTACATGTTAGTAAATGCTTGTAAATAAATCACCATGGGACATGAATTACTAAGCCAGACAACCTTCAAAAAGGCAGTTTTGTTCTCCAAATTGTACCGAAAATGAGCTATTGTAAAGCTTCAATATACTAAACCGCAAGTTAGAAAAATATATATATAGAGAGAGAGAGAGAGAATGAAAGAACTCTTACCAATGGTACACCTTTTGTTGCTCTTTCTTCCAAAAACCTGGACGGTTTATAGAAACTACCATATAATTCTGACCACTTCTTCAGACTTGTATATATATGTTTAGGTCCAACTGTGTCTGCCCAAAATACAATACCTCCACTGCCAACAACAGAGATCATTGGTCGGTCAATTTAAATTGCTATTTTTACTAAAGATTATCATTAGACGAATAATAGATACTTAAATAAAAGCCAGGTCCACTTTTAACATAGTTGTCATAATTGTACAATATGTGATACGTATCGTATGATACAGTATGATACAGAAACAATTCGATAAGTATCACAAGGTGAATTGAAAATCACACTGCATCATACGATTCAGTTACGATTCGATAAACAATGCACGATACTTTTTAAGTTAGCAGCTGACTCAAAAAAGTTTTTAGGTAGATCTAACAAAGTAAAAATTAAACTTTTAAGCCTTCTACCATTTCAAATGAAGAGGTTTTTTTAGCACGAACATACTCTATATTGCTTGATAACCATTTAATTATTTTTAGAGTTTTATATCTTTTTCAAAATGTTGCTCTATTTTTCTCATGCAACTTTCTATAAGCATATACATAAATCTCCGTTACTAATTTGAATTATTCTCTTTTGTTTTGTAGATTAAAGGTGAATCTGAATTTTCATTTTCTCTTGTTACTCCATATAAATTACTAAAATAACATCTAATAAATCAATTGGCTACTATTTAACTTTAAATTTTATTTTTAGTCTATAATAATATTTACTAAACTGCTTTTATATATAGCCAAGCTAATATGCTTGATTGTCCAATAAATTGTGTTTTATATGTTTAAATATATTACCACATTTTTCATATCCTTTCGTATTGTAAGATATCGTGACGATATGATACATGAAACACGACATGGGGGTTTTCGATACACGATACGATTCACGATTTGACAACTATGCCACCTACCCAAATTGAGCTATATTTGAAAATATAATGAGCAAGTTTTCTTTAAAAACTAGACTCTCTGTTTTTATATATGCTTGTGTTTACAACTTTACATAAGTTGAATATAAAGATAAAAATGTGTAGACGATATTGAGAAATAGTATGAAATATAAAATATCCAAATAGTGACATGCTTGTATTGAAATGGCAATGGAAGCATAAAAGTAAATTACTTTGTGAGAGATTAGGTAAGAAGCCAGAAATACTACAAAGAGGAATACTAAGAAACCAAAACTGAAGTCATTTGTATGTAAGCACTCACCGATAAGAGGGGAAACTCATTCCGAGAACAGATGCAACGTCAAGGTCTGATGCACGAACAACTCCTTCATTGAGAACACGGCATGCCTCATTCACCACCGGAAAGAGGATCATCTCCACAACTTCTTGGTCAGAGAGGGATATAGGCTGCCACTCAGATTTTGTACACACATTAGTAAATGTTCACATGTTCATAAATTGTTTAAAAAGTACAAAATTTAAATTTCAGAAGTGGCACATAACACATCAATTCGATAAAGAATAACTATCATGCATATTATCACAAAACATGTTCTCACTGCATATCATACCTTTCCTCCAGGCATAATATTGGTGATCCTTCTGGCCTCCTCTATAATTGGTAGTACCGACAAATCAGGTTTTGGCTTGCTTCCCTTTTGATAAATGTAGTAGCCTTTTCCATTATTTTTACCTGCAACACGCATCAAGTGAAAAGTGATGCAACACCCAGAAACATAAGCAGTAATGATGCAGATGAAAAATATGATTAGTGATTACCATTGCGCCCACTTTTTATCAAAAGGTCAACCAAAGGAGACCTGAACGTGCGATCAGCAAAAGCGCTTGCAAATATTTTTGATACAGCAACAGCTACTCCATATCCAGTTAAATCCTGAAGCCTGTGAGTTCAGTAAAAATGAAAAAAATTAAGTATCATCATCTATTTCGACCCCTCCTTTTAACAGCACATACGGATGCATGCAATGAAAGCAAATCAGATGACTTTTATTGTGATCAATCCTGACTATCTGAGTTTCTGAGAAAGCCCATCTAACAAATATTTGTCGTGCAAGTGTAATTACAAAGACAACATGTTATTACCATCCATCTGAACCCTCCGCGTGTGCAGTTACATGTACATGTTTATCAAAACTATAAACGTATGCATTTAATTCTAACATATCCATCTCCATCCACCAAGTTTTTAAGCTTCCTTCTTGATGCCACCTTTAGGTAAGGCTCACAAGCAATCCTCTCCAGGTTAGCTATTCAATACACTCAGTTTTGATACAGATTAGGTAAACTTTATCATAGACCTCATATTATTTATCTTAAATCATTGAAATGATCCTTAGGTCTCAACATATCTAATTCTCCATTTCTTACGACTGAAATTTTCTAGCACCCTTTTCTTATCTTTCTTTTTCATTAGAATAAAAACAAAAATATCTAATGCCCTTTGCTTAAGAAGAGGGAACATATTAGGGCTATGAGTGATTGAGTGGTATGAGTCGGAAATATACAAATCTGACTCTTATTATAAACTTATAAACTGGGTATGTCCTCCCTCCACCAGATAATAAAGGTTACGATCAGCAGTAATACAACATGTATGAATTCTGATGGTTAGTCACTGTCTAATTACATTGTTAACATCAAAGGAACACTAAAAATATAATCAGCCAGGCAGAAAGCGAAGTACAATGGCATATTTTTGTCAATAGATATGATTGGCTACGTTCATGACCTACAGAGAAATTACATAGAAAACATAGGCCTTCTTCCGCTCCATCTGTTTGATAGTATTTGGATTTTTCAGACGATGGATAGACAACATGTCTGCTAGTTAGTCATTAGATAATCAATTGAAACTAACGTATATCTTGTTAATTCGCACCAAAGCTGAATACCACCCCACCCCCGTGAAACCCTTTTTCCCCTCAGCCCCATGTGCAACCCCAAAACACGACCCTAAGGCAGCATCAGAGTTCTCATTTTTCACTTCTTCATTAGCATCTCCAGAGAGGGAAATATATATTCTGTACTGTGACAGCATGCATAAATAAGAAGACATGGAATTGCATAATGTAATGTAATGTAATGTAACAGAGAAGAACATTACTGGAATGGACCCATGGGAAGGCCAAAACTGCTAATCAGCCTGTCAATTCTGAACACGTCCACTCCCAAGTTGACTAAGATATGTGCACTCTGGCCATACGGAAAGAATGTCCGATTGACAGCAAAGCCAATACAATTTCCCACCACAATAGGAACTTTCTTGATGGCTTTGCCAACTGTCATAAGATCAAGAATTACTTGTGCAGAAGTTTTCTCCGTCCGTATAATCTCCAGAAGAGGCATCACATGGGCAGGACTGTTCAATATAGAATAATTTAGTATGCAAGATATCGCATTATTAAAAAAGCTAATATATACGTTATAATAATCGTATCTTAATAAGTGACACAGACTAACATAAAGAAAGAAAAAAAAGTATGAGCTTTCTGTAGGTGAAAAGGATGAACTTAACTTTTCTCTGCATCTATCAGCTAAATTATGATTGATTGATTTGATTTTAAGTTGAATATATATATATATATATATATATAGACACACATATATATCAAATCCATATATATTACCAGTGTTTATCAAATATGTTTTCATAAATATAACAAAGAAGTCACTGTCGGAAACTTTACTCGTAGGACCAATAAGCAAATAAGGCAAACTTCTATATAGTTTTTTGGTCTTCGTCTTTGGTATAAGCCTAGAATTTAATTACTACTAAAACACTTTTAAAAATGTTCCTAAATTTATTTTATTTATTTTAAATAGGCCTAGAATTTAACTACAATTAAAACACTTTTTAATGTGCAAAGAAAGAAAGAGAAAAAACGGAGGAAAAATATTATTTTTTTTAGGCTTCTACTAAACTTTGAACTCTAAATAAACTATACATTGAAAATATAAGAAAAAATCATGAATAAATAATAATTAGTGTTAATTAATATATTTTATATATATATATATATATATATATATATATCTAAAATACATTAAGGATTAAACTTCAGTTAGCAATTCTATTTCATATAGGAGATCTTTAGTTAATTAATATTATGAAGTCAATTCTAAATTATATATTAGTGATTAAAATTTAGTTAACTAATTTTAAAACTAAAAATCATAATGGTAACTTATTGTTTTATTAAAATTCTATTCCTAAATAACTATATATTAAAAATATTTTTAAAAACATATTATGACTAAATAGTAATTAGTATTAAAAAACTTAATATCTATATCAAAATGAGTTTTCAATTTCATCATAATAATAACTTAGTATTCTACAACTTTTATTCCTTATAAGATTCATTTAGCTCATTAAAAATACTATTTCGCCTTTTGCAAACAAAGCTTTGTAGACATTCTAATAGCAATAGCAAGTTAATTTGCTAAATTTTAAAAAATATTTTATAGTCAATATATATAAATTTAATGAATAAGAAATTAAAATTTATGCTATTTGAAAAATAAACATGTGCTTCGCATTTGGTCCTTGGTCTTTGGTATGGGACTAGAATTTGACTACTACTAAAACACTTTTAAAAATCTCCCTAATTTTATTTTATTTATTTTAAATTAATCCAAGGAGATAAATCTATATCTATGCAAAAGTATGTAGACAATTAACCTCCATAATTGATTCCAAACAAAAATAAAAGAACGACAGAGAGAATATAGCAAGTAAAAAACCACCAACAAAAAAATAAATAATTTACTATTCAAAAACACAAGATTATGTTGAGCCGAGTTAAATATTTTTATAACTAATTTGCTATATAACGTATTAACTAAAAAAACTAAATTATAGATATATATTCTAAATTATATATATATACTATAGACATATTTTAATATCATATTAAAGAATCATTATAATTAATATTTTATTGTGGGTTCAGTAATAAATAATTTATATGTATGTGAAAGTGAAACTAAGTTTATATTTTAACTTAGTAGTTAAATTGTTGTTATTATATAATAATAGTTATGTAAATATTATGGTTACATAATAATTAATATTTAAAAGTATAATATGTCTTATAGAATATATTAATGATTAAACTTTAATTACCAATTTTATTTCATATAGGAGACATTTAGTTAATTAATGTTAAAAATAATTATAACATATACATTAGTGACTAAAATTTAATTAATTTTTAAAATAAAAATCATAATAGTAACTTATTATTCTACAACAATTATTCTTAAATAACATATATTTAAAATAGAGAAAAAATTATGAGAAAATAATAATTAATCTTAAAAATCGTAATATATATTATAAAATATATCAATGATGAAACTTTAGTTACCAATTTTATTTCAGACTGGAGATATTTAGTTAATTGATGTTTAAAAAAAAAACAAAAAAAAACTCACTTATATATTAGTTATTAAAATTTAGTTACCTTTTAAAACTAAAAATCATGATGGTAACTTGTTATGCTACTATAATTGTGTTTTATATATAAAAACTTTATATTAAATTAAAAAAACACAACTACCACTCAGCTGTTCTTTGATAATTGTTTGTTTGAGCACTATTTGTAGTCATTCTAATAGTAATAGTAAGTTAATTTAAAATTCAAAAATATATTTTATAATCATCATATATAGCATAAATATGAACTAAAAACAATTCCATTTAAAACATAAACCCGTGCTTGGGGCACTTAGCTAGTTCTCTCTAATTCAGGAAAAACAACAAGTTGCAAGAGTCCGTAGTCTGTTTAGAGAATAAGCAATATGATTCATCTAACCTGAAAAAATGGGCCCCCACAATCCGGTCTTGAGATGTTGTCTTTTCTCCAATTATGTTGAGGTCAATCGTAGATGTGTTGGATGCCAAAATGCAGTGAGGAGGGCAGGCTTTCTCGATTTCACTAAATATTTTTTGTTTTAATGGAACACTTTCTATGACAGCCTGCAATCAAAAGGAAGCTCTATTAAATAGAATACACTGCAAGCAAGAATACCAATTATTTGCTCAATTCACACATAATATCAATCGCATATCATTAGAACTAGTGAAAAGAACAGTAGATAATGATAAAATAAAATAAAAAGAGTTGATAACAAAAACTCGGGTCACATAAGTAGACTCCTTGCAGTTCCCATTTCTGATACGAACATGACAAAAATGATAAATAAACCTGAATTTTATTAAGTCTATCTTGTTTTGAGAAAAATGAACTCAAACAGCCCACCTCTATGACCATATCCACATCTTTGAATTCTGAGTAGTCCAATACACCTTTGAGCAATGACAGAGCTTTTTTCGCCTTATCTTGTGTCAACTTTTTCCGTGTTACCAAGCCTTGAACATTTACTGTCACACAAGGCAAATAGTCAAAAGACTCCTATATAGTAGATTTGGTGATGACACAGCAGACAAAATTCTGAATGGATGGATGATGGATTTATGATTTTAGCATTTTTTTTGGTAAAATCTTCAAAGACTTAATCAATCAGTAGAAACATGAAACACATTTACCTTCAATCATTTTTATTCCCTTTAGAAGATAATCAGAATTGATTTCCTTAAGAACAACATATATGTTGCTCAAGATAAGAGCTGTAGCTATGCCAGAACCCATAAGACCTCCGCCAATAACAGCAACTTTCTTTACAGTCCTTGGTTTGAGCCCAATGTCGGTAACATTTGGTACCTATCAAAATTAGGAATGCGGAGTCATAATAATATAATATAGAAACTGAAGGGGAAGAAAGTAGGTTGTTAAGAGGATAAAGAATAAAGGCTGGCAAGGTTGTTCTTGCACAAAATTTCCATCCAAATCCAAAAACTAGTTAATGGTAACATTTGAATCTCATATACACAAGCTCAACATGCCTAAAGACACAACAGCATACAAGCCTAAGAAACTGTTTACTAGTCAATAACCTATTCCTTCCTATTAAATAACAGGACACTTTTACCAATTGGTCTAATGAAATAGACTAATTTATAACTAATGAGTATGTAGACAAAATAAGTAAGATTCGGGTAACTTGTGCTACAAAAACTGAAAACGGCCATATCAATGGTGTGAAGACAGAAGATCTAGACTCAGCCTAAAATGTTATATACTACTGAAAAATCACAAAAAATCTAGAAGTAAATAGCATGTGATCCACCAAATATGGTTGACATTAAATCAATTGGTATACCTTGGATGTTGCACGTTGGGCAAAAAACACATGAACGAGACCTCTTGAAGTGTCTGTTAGCACTAAATCCTTGAACACTTTGGCTTCCTGCAGAGAATTCAATACTTTCTTACTTAGATTGAACATAAAATTCTTTTACAAAAAAAAGAATGTCAAGATAAAAAATTCACTGAGTACTCAAACAAACCACCAAGATAATCCTGTAGAAGTAGAACACTGGGACCAAGTATATTACCCTGTTTCAAGCATTTGAACTACCAATACATAATCCACCAAATCTCTCGATAATACAAGGCATTTAATTATTTTTCCTTGGAAAGATGAGGGAACCATCAAACCAATAGCAATACAGAACAGAAAAAAATTCCGGAGAGGAAATAAATTTGCACATAAAAGTGGCACAATTGATACCTTCAAAACACCACTATATCCTCCATGAACTACGCCTTCCTGAATGACATCAAGGCATGCGTGATGCTGAGGCATGTTTGGAGCAGTTCGTTTGGCTTGCTCTCTTGAAATTTTCAGTATCTCATGTGCTTCAGAAAGGGAACCAAGCTTGTCCGTCCTTTGAAGGGATTTTATCCAAGGTTTGCGCCTGTCTGCAATGTCTAATGCCCATTGCCGAGATACGTTAAGTAATTCTTCTGGAGACACAATGGCATCTATAAGTCCTAGCTTCTTTCCTTCTTCAGACATTACTGGTTTAGATAACTGCAAAAAGACATCTTTACAGTTCTAAATGATAACGCTGAAAAATCAACAAGATCATCAAAACTTTTCAAAATGCAACCATTCCATCAAATGGAAGAGGGGACGAGAGAGGTTATTACTTAGCCTTGTACAAGATGTTGGACAACTATAGTTTTACATATTTACAGCGTCGCATTTTGCAATTATGAAGGTTATATGTTTTGTTATTACTTTATGTTTCTTCTAAATATGCAAATCATTGCCAAATGTCATTTCTCCCCATTTTTATAGGTACCAGATTTGAAAACCCAAAAGACTTGTTTCTTTTGATTGGTTGGGTTCTGGGGGTTAGGGGTGAAGTTTTTTAAATTTATGGTGATTTGCACAAGAAAGACCAAAGAAACGGAAAGACCTAAACCCACCACAGGACCTAGATCAGTGAGAACCAACCTGATGAGCTATTTAAGGTACCAGTTACGACTGATAATCATACTCATGGGTTGACATTGAATTTAGTACCCTTTAATCTCCTATATTTCATGAGTAAATCAGTAAATTACAAGTTATCTCTAGCTTTATACAAGCAAAAGATAATAATTAATAAAAAGTTGGAACATCATAGTTATCATTCTGAATTGATTAAAGCAAAATCAATATTTCTGAGAAGGCATGTAATTACTTGCGAATTTACACAATCATTAAACAAACCTTCAAACTAGACAAGCAAAAAGTTTATCTTGTTTTTCCTAGAACACTGATATGCACAAACACAGTGTTAGAATTAATTAGCAAGTGCAATAAAAAACAGGGCACAAATAAACAAGAAGCCAAAATATAGCATGAGTGAGGAATCACATAGTTCTTCCACAAAAGTATAGAAATAATATGCAGTTATATACCTTTACTTCATTTGAAATGAGCACATATATAGATATAAACTTCTTACAATATGCAGTTATAGTGAAAACTAAACACATTGCCAAAAGGAAGCAATTGGAAGCAAGTAAACAGTATTTAGAAGCACTCCTCTTATGAATATCTTTATAGAGATGAATAATTATCTCCTAAGAAAAGCAGTAATGTTCCAGTAATACTTCCAATGATGCATTATAGGTTCTTTGAACATAAATTTTTTTTTTTTTTGAAATCAAACTTTATTGAAAAGAATTGTTAAGTATAACTGAGCATGCACTGTTCTAAAAATCCCCGCCTAGGTCCGCCTAGGCCCCCTGGTGCCCCACCTAGGTGCTAGGCCCCTTTTGGGGTGAGGCCCAAAGCGGCAAAAAAATCCGTCCAGGAAATTAGGCAGGGTCTAGGCGGATTTTTTTTAAAAAAAATTAATAACTACTCAAACCAGATCTTGATATATTTATTTTTCTAATGACTTACCATATTCATAATGCACGTTGTAGCATATCAAATCACAATAAGAAGTGAACACTATCAAGTCAAAATGGATAATTTTATTATAGTTGTAATTTTTGAAGTTATACCAACTTCAAATTATATAAATGATTATACATTTGTAATATTTAGTTTAATTCAATATAATTCTTAAATTTATGTTTAGTTTGTTAAGTTTTAATATTGAATTGAATTCTTGAAATTTTAAATTTTATTATTTAATACTCCCTCCGTCCCATGATAAAAGTCTTTATTACTATTTTGGGTAGTCTCATGTTAAATGTCCACTTTCTTTTAATAACCAAACTTTTACACATTTTTTCCTATTATGTCCATAACATTAAATATCTCATACTTTTCTTATTCTAAGTCTCTCTCCATGTTTAATTAATAAGTATGGAGAGAGAATATTTTGAATTGAAAAGCTAGAAAGTCACTCTCTGACCTACATTGAAAATAATTAATGACATATTATTATGGGCAATTTTGTCATTTCATTCCTCTTCTTAATATGCGTGAAAAATCCACCATGACTTTTATCCTGGGACACAGAGGGAGTAGTAATCTTGTTTATGAATAAAACTAATACATTAAAGATATATATGTTTGAACATTGAACAATTGCATGTTTGTGTTTGAACTTTGACATTAACAATATGGATATGTGTTAGAACTTTAAGCAAAGACCTTTATTATAGATTGTTTTGTTTTATATTATTGTTTTGTTTGGATAAATGTAAGATAAAATATTAAAATTGGCTTAAAATAAAAAATATTGCCTAGGCCCCACTCAGGCCCAGCCTAGGTCCCCTAAGCGCTAGGTCCCCCCGCCTCCCGCCTCCCGCCTCCCGCCTCCCGCCTACCGCCTTTTAGAACATTGTAAGCATGTAGTGTTGATTAACACTAAAAAGAAAATAATTCGACAATTCTACCTTCTTTTAACAAGTTAATATATAATGCTTACCAGCATCATCTCAATAGCCTTTGACAACCCTACAAGCCTTGGAAGTCGTTGTGTACCTTGCAAAACACAATATTCCATTTGAAAGTGGTTTGTACGAAACAAAAGAAGCCATCACTAGAGTCCATAAAAACAAAGAAGAAATGTAAGATATATAATTCTAATTAGCAGTTGTACCTCCAAATCCAGGAATAACTCCAAGGGTCAATTCTGGCAAGCCGAGTTGAGCTCTAGGTGTTGCAATACGTGCATGGCATCCCTAAATACAGGGAATGGAGGAAAGACATTTCATGAAAAATAAAATGTATTCACAAAAAAAACAGATGCTGCCATGAAATACAAACCAATGCCAATTCTAAGCCACCCCCGAGTGCAAGGCCTTGTACAGCAGCAACAACAGGTTTCTTTGCATCTAAAGTACAGGGAAAAATAAATCAACAAACTCACATCTAAAATTAGCTCCATAAGACACTGGAATTTCCTCCTTCAAAACATTTAAAAGAAATTGAAATGACGAGGTTAAAACCTTCAATTGTGTTGACCACAAGATCAACAGATACATCGGGTATACCAGAAATATCCCCTGCCAGTCCAAACCCAAACCAGTGTCAATTCTAAAAAATCATACTCAAATTTGAAATTAGATTTACCACCGCCTCAATTAAAAATACAAAACGAATTTACTCGTACCAGTTTTATGAACGCTCAGAAAAACACCAATATCAAAACCTCCAGAAAACCTTCCTCCCTTGCCTACAAATCAAGTTAATGCAAAAAAAAAAAGCCTTTTAAGAGTCAAATCGACTTCAATTCAGCTAAAATTATGAAATTCTACCAGTCAAAACAATAGCTTTAACATCTTCTCTCTTCATAGCTTCAGTAAATTTCTCCTTTAATCCAGCAAGAACTAAGAAAACACAAAATCATCAAATCAACATTACAATAAAACAAAACCAAAGACTTATCTTACTAAATCAATCGATTCAACCTATAATTATCGATATATATATATATATATATATATATATATATATATATATACAGCTTACTTGGAAGAGCCAAAGCATTAACAGGAGGATTAGAGATAGTGATCACTGCACTACCGTCGTTTCCAACCTCCATCGTCACTCGAACGTCCGCCATATCGATTAAACTCAGTTCAAAGGATCAAATGTTCTCAATTAAGAGCACAAGTTCAGCCGTGGCAAGTCAATTAACAGTTGCCACTACGAGATGATCGAGAGTATCGGTCGTGGATTAATAATCGCGCAGATGTAGATATATATTTTAATTTTAAATCCAGTGTGATGTTTATTTTGTCAAGTGGAAAGTGATTGGAAAAGATTTAAAAAAGTCAAAAAATTCATGGTTACTTGATGGTAATGATTATGAATTTACTAGAGCATTGGGTACGCTAGAGCACATGTAACCACCGCTCGTCCAAGGCAAATCGCTACAATTATGATACCAATTTTTTCCAGCCCGACAAAGACGACTGAGAAGTTTTTTGTATATGAATTAAAAAATTATTTAATATTATCATTTAATAATTAAAATTTATTTAAAATTTTATTACTATATTTTTATGATAAGTTGAAAACTATTAATATAAGGAAAAAAATTCTTGAGACAATGAGAGAAGGTAGGGGTGATATAGGAAAGTAAATAATTTATTCTCCTAAAAAGTTATAAACGATAAATAAATTGAAACAAATTTTTTCTTCTAAAACGACAATCTTTTAAGAACAGAGGGAGTATATAAATAAAAAAAGATTTATGGATCAATTTTTTTTATTATCAGTCATCTGAATAAATATGAATAACAATTTTTTAAATATATAATATGATGAATCACTTTTATAATTTTATTTAATATCATGTTTTAGTTTTATTGTAACGCCTCAAATTTAGATACATGTACCTCGAATATGGTGCTCACGATTTAACTTATGCAACAAATTAATATTAACTAATAGCGGAAAATAAAAATATTTACATTGATATAACATAAATATTCTCATCACAAGTCTTGAAACCAGTACTAATACATTACATAACATGATCCAAGACATAATTTAATATATAACCTTAATTAAGTCTTAATACGTAATCATAGTTAAGTTTGAATACAACATAAGAATTAAATTATATCATAGAAGGACAAAGCTACTATATAATATTGTCTTTGCCCTTATCCTTGCCTGAAGTTCCACCATGTTCTGCCTTAACTAAAATGTTTAAGGAAATCAAGAATGAGTAACAAATTTGTCCAGCAAATAATACAACAATAAACGTGAACAAGTATATGTAAAGTTCATAATTTCAAAGGGTATAACGATAATTGATAGTTCATAATTTTAAGTAGGAATGTTATAAACAAATTACATATCAAACAATTCAAATATGTCCTTTAAATTTGAATAATGAGTCACTATGGACTGAAGGATTATTAAAAAAATTCAAAGGTCTCAACATTTTCAAGTTAAAGAATATTTAACACCGAGTAGTCACTATGAATCAAAAACTTACTCTAGAATTAACAGTATTTCACTGATAACCCAAAATAAACAAGTACAATAGGTGATTAGCCCAAAGTATCTTATGTTATGCATAACACTCAAACATGTTATTCTTCCAACATAATATATGTTTTTCATTTTTAAGGGTTGTTCATCTATATCTCAGCTGTGACGCCCCCAAAATTAGGTATACATCACCCATCTTGGGTAGTCAGATACATGGTACAGAATTTAAATACAACTTACTAATATAACTGTCGTGTACAATACGACATAAACTGTGAGTTTGAATACAAATATTGTCTACTAGAGATCATACAAACTCAAAAGGAGACCTCATTACAATTATTATCACACTATTTCACAGAATAGTGAGGACTACTAATCTATCCTCTCGACCATTACTCCGCTCCCCAGACTCGTCCCGGCTATATATTCTCATTTCACAGAGAACGGCGAAGAAAGAAAGGTGAGCTCAACTAGCTCAAGAAGAAATATTATGACTAAGATAATGCGAGAATAAATTATTATTAGCTTCTGGCAATGTTAAACCGATAAAATATAATGAACATCAAGTTTAACTACACAAATGAACCAAAGAATCCATTAAAAGAGTCAGTAGAAAATAAAATCTACTATCTTTTATGATTTTAAAAGTTTTTTCATCATTGTTATATACCGAGACTCGACTTTAATAAATATTCCACATCATCGAATCACCCCGCACTACACTTTTTCTGACCCGAGGATATTCTTTAGTATCACGACCACAATTATTCATACACTACGGGCGAGAATATTTGTGTATTCATTAATGGTCATGATCATGCCAACAATCGTCCATCAATGCTACTACAGGCATGAGGATTTTACCACATCATTTGTAACATTACGGTAAATGATTACACCGAATAGTCTCAATTATCATAATCATACCAAGTCCATCTATGCACTCACAAAGCCACAGATGACTTTCAACATAATATAAACATGAGGATGATGAAAATGATATAAGAATTCAATAAAACAAGTTCAAGAATTAATTTATCTAGGAACCAATAAAGATCCAAACTGTCAACACGATCTTTGCTTTGTAGAGTAAAATTCAAGAATCTTGAGAAGAATATTTCCATGAAAGGATCTTTGGATGAAGCGCAAATATCAAGGATATTCCACTAATTTCATGGAGTATAGAAGTCAAAGTTTTAACTAACCGGTATAATAAAGAATGGAATAACAAAAGAAATCACCATAAATGCGATAGGCCATGCAGGCGGGTTATTCAATGAATAATAAATAACGGAACCCGTCCGTAAAAGAAACGCACGATGTGGATATTCCAATGAAATAATAAAGAATGAAACCAGTCCGCATAGCGTAAAACGCCGCATACATGATGTTCCAATGCAAATAATAATAAAATTTTAAACCGGTCCGGTGTAAAACACACGAGACGGGATGTTCCAATGAATAATAGAAGAATGTCACCAAGTATAGGGTAAACCACGATATCTGAGTTATTCCAATGCAGAATAATAAGCAATGGAATAACAATAGTTCTCTTCATGAATAAGAAAGAATAACACCCTTACTTTTAGTAGGAGATTGAATCTCTGCAGTAGTGTAGTAACAAAATACTCTTCTTCTTTCTCTCTATTCTCTCTATACTTTCTCTCTCTATAGCTTGAATGAATTAAGTGAAAATAATGAAGCACTAGGCCTCTATTTATAGAAGATTTCTAGCTTAGCACCTGCCATGTGAAAAGGCAAGTGGCTTGACGACTGGTGATGTGAAAAGAAAAGTGGTTTGACGCCTGTAATGTGAAACGACAAGTGGTTCGACGCCTGTAATGTGAAACGACAAGTGGTTCGACGACAAGTGGTTCGACGCCTGTAATATGAAACGGCAA
Source organism: Panax quinquefolius (assembly GCA_020205615.1). Lineage (NCBI taxonomy): Eukaryota > Viridiplantae > Streptophyta > Magnoliopsida > Apiales > Araliaceae > Panax > Panax quinquefolius. Next base: position 161,347,942 of record CM035152.1, read on the forward strand.
GTGGTTTGACGTCTGGTAAAGGTAATTACTATTGACGAAGGTAATTATTATTCACAAAGGTAATTACTATTGACGAAGGTAATTACTATTGACGAAGAGACTCTTAGATGATGACATATGGGCCCCCATAAAAATAACCAAACTTACCACAAACGTCTCATAACAGACTCTTTATATACATCAAGGATTGAATAAATATTACCACAAATCATTTTATTTTTAATCAACACATATTTAATCTTTCAACAATTATTAATCATTTATAACTTGTCGTCTCAATTATTGATTTAATATTATAACATATTATACAAATGATATTATGACAATAATTGAATCAATAATATAAGAGATATGATGCGATAATTCATATAGCAGATAATTGAGCATACCGAGTGACTTCTCACGTAAGCATCAATAATCAATATCGTGTGCTACTATACAACCTGACGCTGTATATTATTGTACTTTTACTACTGGGTAGTTCAACGGTTTTAATTCAGAACACTTCCATAGTTATTTTTATAAAAGATAATTTTGTCGCTTTCTAACTACGACAATACTTGAGTTATGGGGTCCACCAATGATTGGTAGTAAATACGAATATTCCCAAACAAAAGAATATTCTCCCACCAAACGAATATTTTATAACAACTTGCTTACTTTGCAAAATTTATAAATATTACCCACAACTATAACATTATATCAAATTTATTCCATAATATTCAAAATAATATTTATAGAAAAATTCATCTTTATTTATAAAAGTTGGGGTCTTCTGACCTCCCTTCTTATGAAATTTACGCCCTCGAAATTAGAATATGCGACTGGTATGTCGAAGAGGTAAGGATACCTTGATTTCATTTCAGATTCTAACTCCCAAGTCATTTCCTCAACATCGTGGTTCCTCCACAAAACTTTAACTTGAGGTATAACCTTGGAGCGTAGAATATGTTCCTTCTTATCCAAGATTTGAACAGGAACCTCTTCATACGTCAAATCTTCCGCTATTTCGTCCGGTTCTAACTCAATAATGTGGTTCGGGTCTTTCACATATTTTCGTAACATGGATATGTGAAAAACATTATGAACACGAGACATACTTGGCGGTTAAACGAGTCTATAGGCCACAGTTCCTACTCGATCGAGGATTAAAAATGGACCGATGAATCGAGGATTAAGTTTTCCTCTCTTTCCAAATCTTGTAACTCCTTTCCATGGAGCAACTCTTAACAACACATGATCTCCTATATCGAATTCCACATCCTTTCGATGAAGATCAGCATAACTATTTTGTCGATTTTGTGAGGTTTTTATACGTTGTCGGATCGTTTGAATCTTTTTCGTAGTCATACGTACCAACTCCGGTCCCAACAACGTTGCTTCACCCACCTCATCCTAGCATCTTTGGAGAACGACACTTTCTTCCATACAACGCTTGAATGGAGCCATGCCATACTTGTTTGATAACCTGTTGTTGTAGGAAAACTCCACCAATGGTAAGAACTTGTCCCAACTTCCTTGAAATCAAGGACACGAGTCTTAATAGATCTTCAAGAGTTTGAATAGTCCTCTCCACCGTCGTCCATCCGTCGAGAGGATGATATGCCGAGCTAAATCGTAAAATCTGTGCCCATAGCTTTTTGCAAACTAACCCAAAATCGTGAAGTGAATCTTGGGTCTCGATCGGAGACTATGGATACTGGCATACCATGCGATCTTACAATCTCGTTTATGTATACATACTGACGAGAAGACGTTCAAGTGTATAAGTTTCTCGTGTCGATAAGAAATTAGCGGACTTGGTCAATCTATCAACAATGACCCAAATCGCATCTATGCCTTGAGTAACCTTAGGAAGGCCGTGAACGAAATCCATGGTAATGTGCTCCCACTTCCATTCTGAATTTCAAGTGGTTCTGATGGACCTTTTGGTACTTGATGCTCTGCTTTTAACTCGTTGACAAGTTAGACACCTTGAGATAAACAGTATATTATCTCTCTCTTCATATTTGCTCCACCAAAATGTATGGCGAATATCATGATACATTTTGGTACTCCTGAGATGGATTGCAAATGGTGTGTTGTGCGCCCCATCATGATATTATACTTTTTAAATCGTGGTCGTTAGAACACAAAGTCTAGGAGTTGACTCAAGTATTCCTTCTTCATCGATTCTTGCTTAAGCGCTAGCACCTTCTTGCACTTTCTTCCTCATACGCATCGCCTTTTGGAGTGCAGTAGCTTGAGCGACTTTAACTTTATCGATTAAAGTTGGTTCTACTCAGATACTCGCTATCATCATCATACGCGTCCCTGAGTCTTCTTTAACTCTATCTCCATCCTTTGCAAGCCACACAAAATGGGCCTTTGCGTTGACAATATCGCTTTTCGTGATTTGCATATGATCTTCTACTCAATCGTCATTACTACATTCGCTTTTCCAAGATGGTATTGGATGGTATGATCATAATCTTTCAATGATTCAAGCCAACGTCGTTGTCGCGTGTTGAGTTCCTTTTGAGTGAAGAAATATTTGAGGCTTTTATTATCCGTAAAGATCTCCACTTTCTCCCCATACAAGTAATGTCTCCAAATTTTAAGTGCAAAGACAACAATTGCTAACTCTAGATCATGAGTAGGATAATTCCTCTCATATTCTTTGAGTTGTCGCGAGGCATAAAGCTATAACTTTTCCATGTTGCATGAGAACACATCCCAACCCTTTTGCTCAAGCATCACTTGTAGATGACAAATCCCTCCAGGCGGATGGTATTGTCGAGCAGTCTTTGAAATAAGTCTCCTCTTGAGTTCTTGAAAACTCTTCTCACATTCTTCGCTCCAACCGAACTTTGTATCTTTCCGAGTCAATTTGAGTCGATGGAGTAGCGATTCGAGAAAATCCTTCCACGAATCTCCATAATAACCAAATTAAGCCGAGAAAGCTACGTGCTTGGTCATTTGATTTAGGTTGTTCCCGACTTTGAATAGCTTCAATCTTTCTTTGGGTCAACGGATATTCCATGACTTGATACCACGCGCCCAAGGAATGCTACTTCTTCAAGCCGTAACTCGCATTTCTTCAACTTGGCATAAAGCTTATATTCACGAAGATTTTGGAGTGTCGACCTCAAGTGTTGCTCATGATCTTCACGGCTTTTGGAATAAATAAGGATGTCATCAATAAAGACGACCACAAAATGATCCAAATATTCCTTGAATACTCGGTTCATCATATCCATGAAAGGCGGAGGAGCATTAGTCAATCCAAAGGACATGACTAAGAATTCATAATGCCCGTCTCGAGTTCTGAAAGTCATTTTTGGAATGTCGGTGGTTCTAATCTTTAATTGGTGATATCCTAATGAAGATCAATCTTTGAAAAGAATTTGGCTCCTTGCTGAACCGGTCAAACAGGTCATCAATACGTGGCAATGGATACCTATTTTTGATGGTGACATGATTCAACTCCCAATAATCAATACAAAGTCGCATACTCCCATCTTTCTTCTTCACGAATAGAATGAGGAGCACCCCAAGGAGAAGTACTAGGATCGAATAAAGCCAATGTCTAACAATTCCTGCGGTTGGGTCTTTAACTCACGAAGTTCAATAGAGCCATTCGATATGGGCTTTGGAAATAGGTTTTGTCTGGGGGTTCAAGTCGATACAAAATTCAATTTCACGCTCTGGGGTAGGCGGGGAAGTTCTTGAGAATCGTCGGAAATTTATTAACAATAGAAATATCGTTCAAAACCGGCGTATTTTTGTTTAAATCATGACATGAGCTAAGAAAGCTTGACATCCGTTTTTCAATAAACGAATAGCTTTATGGCTTGAGATGACCGTGATTGATTTTAATGGTTTGGTCACTTGAATTAGCATAATAGGTTGGTTAGAAATATGAAAGCTAACAACCTTACAAAATAATCAATTTTGCATGATAAGTAGTTAACCAATCAATCCCTCGTAGAATCACGTCAAATGAAAGTATTTTTAATAAAATAAGATCGACGGTAATGTGAGGTACTTGATTTGAACCAAACAAGGCTTATAAGCGATGGATGTAATGAAGGTTTCTCCCAACGGAGTTTCCACGAGATAAGTCAAAGTCTAATTTCTCCGAGTCAAATTTAATCGATGAGTGCAAGTAGGAGAAATAAAAGAATGGGTAGAACCGGTATCAAATAAAGTATAGACTTCATTAGAGTTTATGATAAGCTTACCCGTGATGACCTCATTCGGGTTCCTTGCTCTCCTGGAGAGGTCACAACAAACGCTCTCCTTTCACTTCTTGCTTTTAACTTTTACGGGACTGACCTTTGGTGCCTCCATCCTAGCTGAATTTGTCTTGATGAACGACATAAAATCGAGCTAAGTGACCTTCTCTTCCACAATTATAACATGCTTTGACGGCATGTAGCGCATTTGACCGATGTGTCCTCTCCTCCGTATTTGAAGCATATGATGGGTGGTCTTTCTCCTTCCTTAACAACGGGTGCTGGTGCTGACGTCTTTCCATCATTGTTGAATCTCCTTTTCTTGAAATGTTCATTATTATTGTTTTGGCCTTGATTACCACCGAAGTGGTTACCATATCTGGCCTGTTGATTCCCTCCACGCTTGTTGTCACCGCTTCGATGACTACTCTCGCTGGTATTATAATTTTGCTGGCTGCTCTCTTTTAGTTGCATTGACTCGTTATCGCGCTCCACTAACTGAGTCCTATTTACAACATCTGAATACAAACACAGTTTATGAGAAATAAGATGTTGACGTATCTCGACTTCAAACCTCTTAAAAATATTCGCGTCATTCTCTCTTCATTATCCACCAAGTGGGACGCAAACTGTGATAACTCATAAATTTTGCCTCGTATTGCGACACGGTCATATTGTTTTGTTCCAACTTGATAAACTCCAACTCCTTCATGTGGCGAATACTTTCGGAAAGTATTTATCGTTGAACGACTCTGAAACTTCTCCCAAGATATCTTGATCTGACAAAGAAGTTGAGTCGTTTTACCGATTCCCACCAATGTCTGCCTCTCCGCATGACATAAAAAGCGCGAAAGGAAACTTTTTGCTCCTCGGAACATCCCAAGACATCAAATATCTTGTAATCTGCTTTATCCATGCTTTCGCCGAAGTGGTTTTAGCTCTCCTTAAACTCCGGTGGTCCCAAATTTGAATTGTTTAGCGGTGACCACTTAGAAGTTTTCCGTGTTTCCACCTACGTTTTGGGCAGAGTCGCTTCTACTTTCTTTGTTGCATGAATTGCATAAAGCCTCTAAACATTTGATCATTCATCATTTGGTCGGTGTTGTTGTTGTTTGCGTGAGGATTATCGCCTTCGATGCACATTATCTTGATTATTGATATATGGTGAATCAACGATCTTTGTGCTCCATTGCTATTCTCAACATTCTCGGATGTCATTTTCAGACATCGCCACAAAACAAAAGGTTAATTGACATGTAACATATTATCCCTATATTACGTGAGCCGACCAATAAATATAGCACATAAACTTAGGTAGGTCATACTAGCGAAGGTATTCCCCTCTCCCCTCCTAGTACTATTCTCACATCTTAGCCGGGATCATATCCTAAGCTCGATACTGTTGTGTGACGCCCCCAAAATTAGGTATACATCACCCATCTTGGGTAGTCGGATACATGGTACGAAATTTAAATACAACTTACTAATATAAGCGTAGGTATACAATACGACATAAACTATGAGTTTGAATACAAATATTGTCTACTAGAGATCATACAAACTCAAAAGGAGTTCTCATTACAATTATTATCACACTATTTCACAGAATAGTGAGGACTACTAATGTTATCCTCTGGACCATTACTCCGTTCCCAGACTCATCCCAACTATATTCTCATTTCACAAGAGAACGGTGAAAGAAAGGGTGAGCTCAACTAGCTCGATAAGAAATATTATGACTAAGATAATACGAATAAATTATCATTAGCCTAGTAATGTTGTTAAACCGATAAAATATAATGAACATCAAGTTTAACTACAATGAACCAAAGAATCCATTAAAAGAGTCAAGTAGAAAATAAAATCTACTATCTTTTATGATTTTAAAAGGTTTTTTCATCATCATTATAAATTTGAGACTCGACTTTAATAAATATTCCACATCATCGAATCACCCCCTCACTACTGACCAAGGATATTCTTTAGTATCACGACCACAATTATTCATGCACTACGGGCCAAGAATATTTGTGTATTCATTAATAATCATGATCATGCCAACAAGCATCCATCAATGCACTCACGGACCACCGAGGATTTTACCACATCATTTGTAACATTACGGTCATGATTTACATCGAATAGTCTCTGTCATAATCATACCAAGTCCATCTATGCACTACAGAGCCACGATGACTTTCAACATAATATAAACATGAGGATGATGACAATGATATAAGAATTCAATAAAACAAGTTCAAGAATTAATTTATCTAGGAACCATAGCATCCAAATCGACATGATCTTCGCTTTGTAGAGTAAAATTCAAGAATACTAAGAAGAATATTTCCATGAAAGGATCTTCGGATGAAGTCGCAAATATCAAAGATATTCCACTAATTTCATGGAGTATAAAGTCAAAGTTTTAACCAACCGGGTATAATAAAGAATGGAATAACAAAAGAAATCACCATAAATGCGATAGACCTTGCGAGTGGCGAGTTATTCCAATGAATAATAAATAACGGAACCAGTCCCAAGTAAACACATGACGGGATATTCCAATGAATAATAAAGAATGAAACCAGTCCCAGTAAAAACGCATGCATGTGATGTTCCAATGTAATAATAATAAAGAACGGAACCAGTCCTGTGTAAAAACACACGAACGTGGATGTTCCAATGAGATAATAGAAGAATGTCACCAAGTATAGGGTAAACCACGTATCACAAGTTATTCCAAAAAATAATAAGCGATGGAATAACAATGATTCTCTTCATGAATAAGAAAGAATAACACCCATTACTTTTAGTAGGAGATTGAATATCTGCGATAGTGTAGTAACAAAATACTCTTCTTCTTTCTCTCTTATTCTCTCTCTATAGCTTGAATGAATTAAGTGAAAAAATAATGAAGCACTAGGCCTCTATTTATAGAAGATTTCTAGCTTAAGCTTTTGCCATGTGAAAAGGCAACCGACTTTGACGATGGTGATGTGAAAAGAAAAGTGGTTTGACTTACAGAATGTGAAACGACAAGTGGTTCGACGCCTGTAATGTGAAACGACAAGTGGTTCGACGCCTGTAATGTGAAACGACAAGTGGTTCGACGCCTGTAATATGAAACGGCAAGTGGTTTGACGTCTGGTAAAGGTAATTACTATTGACGAAGGTAATTACTATTCACAAAGGTAATTACTATTGATGAAGGTAATTACTATTGACGAAGAGACTCTTAGATGATGACATATGGGCCCCCCATAAAATAATCAAACTTACCACAAACGTCTCATAATGCACTCTTTATATACATAAAGGATTGAATAAATATTACCACAAATCATTTTATTTTTAATCAACACATATTTAATCTTTCAACAATTATTAATCATTTATAACTTGTCGTCTCAATTATTGATTTAATATTATAACATATTATACAAATGATACTGTGACAATAATTGAATCAATAATATAAGAGATATGATCACGATAATTCTTGTAGCAATAATTGAAAGCATAAATTTGAGTGACTTCTCACGTAAGCATCAATAATCAATATCGTGTCTTCTTATACAACTCGCCAGACATCTTGTACTTTTACTACCGGGTAGTTCAACGGTTTTAATGGTAACACTTCTGCCGTTATTTTTATAGAAGATAATTTTGTCGCTTTTTCTTACTACGACAATACTTGGTTATTGGGGTCCACCAATGATTGAGTAGTTGTTTAATATTCCCCGACAAAAAGAATATTCCCACACCAAACGAATATTTTATAACAACTTGCTTTTTTGCAAAATTTATAAATATTACCCACAACTATAACATTATATCAAATTTATTCCATAATATTCAAAAATAATATTTATAGAAAAATTCATCTTTATTTATAAAAGTTGGGGTCTTACATCAGCAAATTATAAGAGTTTGCACCAAAACAATTTGTTTTGGATAGCTTTCTAATTCATAGATAGTTGATAATAGTAGAAATTATGTTGTTTCATTAGAGCAATCTTCCTTTCGTGATTTATTAACAATGGAGGATGTAATATCTAGTGTATTGAGAGATATAATAATTCTCGATTGTGTGTATGTGATTATGAATGATAATGTGTGTGAGCGTACCTCTTTGTGAAGACTTCCTTAAGCTATAAACTATCTCTCTTTGCACGATTCTTGTGCCACCTTGTAATATCTAGTGTACGACACCCCATGATGATAGTGTGTATGAGAGCGATGGGTTCTGCTTGCTAAGTTACATGTAGTCATCCCTTTGCTTTTGGCTTTTGTTTCTCTGGCCGTGGGTTATGATCCCATCCACATTAATGCATGGCGGTGCTCTGGTCGGCCGTCGTGCTTTTTCATCATTCTGAGTCAAAATAATAGATATTAAAATGTCTAGGGGTCGATCCATTTGAGCAGGCCGGTCTTATAGGTTAAAATGGAAATAATATGGTGGTAGGGGCTCGATGACTTTCATAGTTCGATAATAAAGGCCCGATGGATTAATTAAATGAGTAAGCCCAATTTACGGCCCAAGGAGGAGAAAATATCATGACCCGACATTGCCCCCTAGTTTTTGTTGAGCGAGAATGTTTAATAGAAAACTATAAATGGTCCATGATATTTTACTAAAGATCCGTAGTAAAATAATTGAAATGTACGGTTATTGTTCACGAAATGAAATGAGAGGAGAACAAAGGCCCCAAATCGAAAAGGCCACATCTATTAAATATCTGGACCGGGCAGGACGCTTCCCATTCAAATTCTAAATCATTACTAACATTTAATGTCTTAAGCCTTGAACAGAGTATAGCAAATCGATATAAAAGATAACTTTACCAAATTTGGCAGTTTTACACCTTACATTTGAAATTGAGCGCCTTTTGAACTTTACGATCTTACGAACTTTCTTTCTTCCTCTCTGAAAACCGTCAAAATGGCTTCCCAAACTACGAACAAAGTTCACCCATCTTTGGTAACACCGATCACCGTCGTTCCACGAACCCAACCCTCGTGAAGGAACCACGAGCATGAATCCCAAACAAAAACTCCCAAAACCCCTCTGAATACTACGAGAGCACGGATCGCTTCTCATGCGCAATACTCCTCTATTGTGGTAGAAATTTGAATTAAAAAGGATTCGATCTAGATACCACATTAGGATACCCAGCATGTCGGGGTTCCCGGATCCGTGAGAAGATGTACCAATGGCGAGAAGGTTGGAATGGTAGTCCTGTGACCTTGCTTTCGAGAAGGGGTTCGTTTCCCTTTGCACATTTTATAGTAACTATCTTTGGGGTTCTGGGGCGTGGGGTTACGCCCGATTGGTACCAAACTCTTATATTCACATTTTGGCCTTTGTGGCCTTACGCCGTGAGTTGGGCGTTGAGCCTCTCCTTGACTTCTTCTTCACCGTATACAAAATAGTCCAATCTAGAGAGAGGGGGTTCAAGGCCCTTATGAAACATTCTCCGAAGTGCGGAGAAAAATTTAGAGAAGCGCTTCATTTGGTGAACACTCCTTGACGATAGGGGATGGCACGAAGTGGTTCTACGTCGAAAGGTCCCAAAATTTCTTCTTTCTGCATTGGGCAGCGGCGACGAGAAGATCTCTGCTGACTTGGAGACATTTACGAAGAAGCGGGAAGTTGAAATGATGGAACTTTTGACAATTTCCCTAAGGAGGAGTGGAAATATGGACTCCTCTCGAAGCGAGCATGGTTATATGACCGTAAGTGTAAGCTTTGGTCTATTTCATATATATAAATTTACGAAAATGTTTTTTATGATGTGTAATCTAACATAGGAATTTGTTTGTTTCATGCGATATCTACGATCGAATAGAGCTCCTTAGAAATAAAGGAGTTCGAAGATTTCTTAATCAGGAAGTCTTGGAAGCTATTGAGAATCTGCCAATGACGAAGCTACTCCGGCCGAAGCCAACCCGAAAATACATCTGGACAAATTCCGAGCGGAAGAGCGGAGGAGAAGAGGTTCTGTCTGGGAAGAGACCCTCCATCCTCGTCGGAAGAGGAGGGCCACTAGAAAAGCCAGTCGACACCTCTTGTCACCCCTACAGATCCATTCGAAGCAGAGCCAACCCCACATCTATCCCTCGGCGAGGAGGTTTACTCGATCGTCTGATCGAAGAAGTGTCCTCCGGACCAAAAATTAAAAACTAAAATAACCCGTTGTGCTGCAGAAGAACTTCGGGGTGCCTCGGTCTTGATCATCCCACCCTTACATGCCCCACAGAAATCTGATTTAGAAGGCGGTGACCGGGGCGAAGTGGTTCCAATATTATCCGGGAAGAGAAGCGCGCTTTTGACGACCATCAGGAGTTACTGCTACCTCTCCCCCCTCGAGAACCCGTCCCAAATAAATCCCTTCACGAAACCATACATATGGTCCCTACCCCTCTGAGCAATGACCTTTTCTCCGAAAGGCGAGACCTTCCCCGACGACCCGTCCCTTGGTCGGGGTTATCATCTGCCGAAATTTATGGGGTCTCAGACCTTGTGGCCTAGATTGATCTGAATTTCCCTTTGACCTCTTTGGAGCTTTAAATGGAACAACGGCGACCATCGGTTCGATGATCATCTGAGACGAAATCTGCTTCGATGAGGGGATGAGCTATCTGGCTAAGGTAAATAATAATTTCTTTATCTTCTATTTCTCTTGTTCTCATTTGGATATCTGGACATTGACTTGAATATTTTGAAAATATCTGAGTAACTTATTTGTCTTGGACGTTTACGTCAAGAGACACATAAATCAGGGGGAGGGAGGATTTCATGAGGCGGGGAGATTAATATCTTTGAAATCGACCTTGGATCGAGAGAGGCGATCGTGAAGATGCTTTTCATACCATCAACGACCTTGAAGCGAAATTAGATCGGGCTAGGATGGACTGAAGGCGTCGACGGACGAGTTAAGAACCCGAGGATGGGTTGGGCTGCGTCCGAAGCCGACCAACAAGCTTTAACTTGACATGAGCAGCAGAAGCTTGGTTGAAGAAAACCTACTCTGAAGGCCAAAAATGAGGAGTTTTCTTGACCCAATAAAAACTAGCGATTGACTTGGCGAGGCTCGAGACGAAGGCCGGGATGAAGAAACGAAGGCATAAAGCCAAGCGTCGTAAACTTCGTCACAAAATAAAGGATCTTGAGGGCGGGGTCCTCTTACGTAGAAGAACTCGGAGCGCGATTGAGGCGGACTCGAGGATTGAGACGAACTCGATCTTAGAAATCATGAAGGTATATTCGGAGAATGCGAAGATTGCAGAGGCGAGGTAAAGAAAAGCTATCTGTTTGCTTTCAATTTGGACCGACCTTACTCGACTCAGATGTGAAGGTGGCGCTGAATGTCCTTCTGTGTTTTTATTCTTTGTAAAAATTTAATTACTTTAAACTTTTTATGTTCATGTGATTAGTTTATGATTAACTTGAATGAATGAATGTTTTATATTATTGATAAATCTTATTTATCTTGATTATGACTTACATTTTGATCGATTTCTTGTCGATAATTGATGTCGATAAAGCCCGAACCCAACTAGTGAATCGGATATGGCATATAACGATTAATTTATGAAATGAAGTGAATTGAATTTTACGGACGAGATTTAACTTAAGCGAATTGAATGAACCGAACTCAACACTTAAACAAAATAAAGTAATATATACTCATCGATGCAAAGTGTGAGATCGGTCGTGTGTGAGGTGAATTTGGTTGATCCTCCTTACACCATCGAAATCTTGCTTACCACTCGGGGTATAACAAGTATATAAGGACCAAGATATAAGGATCGAAGATATAAGGATCAATTGTGACCATTGACTTACCACCCTTGGTAAAATCAATATAGGATCATAAGGACCTTTAATACACCACTCGGGGTAGAAACGATAAATGAAACGCCATCGAATGGCGGTGAGTCTACCATACCTCCTTACACCATTGTGACCTTAGGACAAATAGGACCGGGATCGATAGTGACCATTGATTTACCACCCTTGGTAAAATCAATATAGGATCATAAGGACCATTATACACCACTCGGGGTAGAAACGATAAATGAAATTTGCCATCGAATGGCGGTGAGTCTACCATACCTCCTTACACCATTGTGACCTTAGGACAAATAGGACCGGGATCGATAGTGACCATTGATTTACCACCCTTGGTAAAATCAATATAGGATCATAAGGACCATTATACTACCACTCGGGGTAGAAACGATAAATGAAATTTGCCATCGAATGGCCGTGAGTCCTACCATACCTCCTTACACCATTGTGACCTTAGGACCAGCGAGGAGCAGGATCGATTGTGAAAAAGTGACTTTTTATTGATAATGAACAATCGTGTCTGGGACTTAGATAAAACGACTTAATCTCTATTGAAAATATTTACGAAGCTTGCCGGCGTACAAGTATTCTTGATCTCGGAACCATCTAGTGCCTTTAGCAGATAAGTACACGGCTTTGATACTTGATCACCTCATCGGCCCTTCCCGATTCGGCGTTAACTTTCCTGTGTTTTGAGGCGTAGATGCTTGACTTCTCTGGGGCGAAGTCTCTACTTGAATCTCTGAAGTTTGACCCCTTTGTTGTAATGTTTGGCTACCCTTCGTTGATAAGCGACGATTTGAGCAAAGCTACCTCTCGACTTCTTCTAGCGAGTCGGGTTAGCTTTGGGTCCTTCGTCGTTGTAGATCTCTTTGGTAGTGACGAAAGACTTGGAGATCCGATTTGGCCGGGGGACTAAGGCATCGATTACCATAGGCCATCGAAAGGTGAATCCCTGTGGTGGTCCTCGGTGTAGTTCGGTAAGCCCACATGCCACGCTTTCGGCGATTCTTACGCCATCTCCTTTAGCTTCATCCGATCTGCGCTTGATTAGTTCGGACGTCTGTTGGTCACCTCGACTTGCCCATTCGGTTGTGGATGAGCCACAGAAGTCTTCTTGTGTTGAATCCCGGATCCTTTAAAAATCCTTCAAATTTTGAACCCACGAGCGGCGTCCGTTGTCCGATATCAACACTCTACAGGGATCCGAAGCGAAACACTACGGACTCTTTTATGAACTTGAAGCACTCTTGTTAGTTATTGGCCAAAGTGGTTTAGCCTCTACCCACTTAGTCGTGTAATCGATATGACTATAATAAAGACGACCTTTAGCTTTAAGCAACGGACCCGATATATCCACCCCAGACGTGAAGAAGGTATAGGAGATAAAATCGAATATAGCTCTTGGGTGGTGATGTGAGATCGGACTATTGGTGGCATTTTCACATTTCTTGACATATTACATAGCTTCCTTGAAAATTGTAGGCCCGATAGTATCCTTGTCGAAGTACTTTATAAGCTAAAGACTTGGCGACCATATGATCACATATAAATACCCTCGTGAACCTCCAGAAGAGCATACTCGGCCTCGGACGGAACCAAACATTTCGTGATGGTGAGGAAAATGCCAATCGATAAAGATCCCCATCAATAAGAACAAAATTGGCACTCTTGTACTTGATCTTCTTTGCCGACATCGATCAGAAGGAAGGGCGCCATCGCGAATACTCGATGTAGGGGGTCGTCCGGCGACTAGATCGCTCGATACATCATCAACGCTTACGTCTTTGAACACTTTCATTTGTGCAAAACTTCCAAATAAACCGATCCGTTGAAAACATACGCATCTGCGGTGGCCCGACTTGACGGTCGTCGGCAATGGAATTGTCGTTCGCTCTATGCTGAAAACTTCATCTGAAGCGAAATATTGAAGTCGGTCTTTTAATTCCAGCGGATACTTGATCATCCAGGGTCCCACGAGCTTCGTAATCTCCGGCAATTTGTTTAACGACCAATTGAGAATCACTTATAAATGATCGACTTACGGACTTCTAGACTCCTTGCCAATCGGACACCCGTAACTGCCCGTTACTCGGCCGTTGTTCGTCGCTTTAAACCCGAACTTTGATAGCTTTCTTGAACCTTGAATCCCTCGGGACTTGTCAAAATAATTCACCCCCTACTATGATCGTCGTGAGAGATCCATCTGCATCTGACGTCAAACATTACGACCTGTTTGAAGAACTGCAATGCCCCGTCGAGACGATTGACCTCCTCTGGCGACTCTGCATCTGCCCGGTGAATGAACATTCCACCATAAAATCGGCGAGCTTGACCGCGATGGCGGTTCGGGGATGGTATTCGATGAAAAATTGGGACAACTCCATAGTCCATCTTCTGCTGTCTGCACGAGACCTCGGCTTGCCCATCACTTTCTTGATGGGCGATCCGTGTGAGAGCGACCGAGGCCGAAACCTTGAAAATATTGCGAAAGCTTTCTACTAGCAATTATTAAAGCAAAGGCAAATTTCTCAATATTCGGATACTGGTTTGACATCTCGCGGGGCGTGGGCGACATAATAGGCCGGATCTTTGCTTCCCGCGATCTCCCGAACCAACCTTTGCTCCAACCGCCCATGAACTTGCTGCGAGGTACAAATATAAGGTCTCTGCTTTGGGGCGAGCTTTACCATAAAGGCGCGAAAAGCAGATATGTCTTTATGCCTTGGAAGCGTCTTCACACTCAAAGAAGTCCTTTGGAGCGTCTTAGCGTTCTTGGTCCCTTGATGTGTCGAAAAAAGAAGGCATCTCTCCATGATTTGGCGGCGAACCTCCTGGCCATGATCCTACCGATCGGGGCGTTGGGCGTCTTTGAGCAGCGAGTCTTCATATCAAGAATGGCTGGATCTTCTCGGGTTGGCCTCGATGCCCTCGGTGACGGATAACCCGAAACTTTCTGCCCAAGTAGAAAGTACATTTGGTAGGATTGAGTCTCGATTAGCGATAGCAGACGATCTGAAAGCATTCCTCCGGTCGTCAAATGCTTACGAATCTGCATACTCTTCACGATCATGTCATCTACATAAACCTCCATATTCCTCCCAAATTTTTTGTCGAAGATGAAGTTCATCATTCTTTGGTAGGTGGCTCCGGCATTATGAGGCCAAAAGTCATCTTTTTATAGGCGTACACGAGCGGTGTGTAATGAAACATTGTCTTTGGAATGTCCTCTTTGCACATGGATATTTGATGATAACTTTGAAAAAGCATCCATAAAGCTTAGTAATGCATACCCAAAGTGGCATCGATGAAATTTGATCGATATGGGGAAGGGATAAAAGTCCTTGAGACAAGCTTTATTGAGATCGGTGTAGTCGATCTGAACCCGCCATTTTCCATTACTGTACGCTTTTGACACCACATTCTTTATCCACTCTGGGTAATCAATTTAAGTAGATGAAAGTCGGTGACTAGCGACTTTGCAACCTCTTCATCAATGATCTTACATCGTTACTGGCGCGAAGATCCGCCTTTTACGATGAGCGCTTCTTGAAGGATCTATCTCGATTTATGCTCGGCTACCTTTTCGGTTAACTCCGGCATGTCTTGTGGTTCCCATGCAAAAATATCCATGCATAGCGGTAAAGAGTTCCATAAGGTTAGTCCAGAAGAGGTTACGGTAGACCCGAACCATCCTCCTTTGTCTTGTCAGGTTTTTCAGATGACCACTCGATCTCCTCGTCCCCCCTGCGGGGATTACCAGCGATTCAGAAATTGCTCTCTCGGTGAAGGTTCGATCTCGATTGCCATTGTCTTTTTACATTTGCGACCCCCATTCGGACGAAATATGACATTAGATAACATCGTCGGGCGGATCTAAGTCTCCGCCACCTCTCTCTACTCCGTGCGGCGTAGAAATTTGATTTTGAAATGAGGGATAGAGGTCACGACTTGGAGAGCCGTCGATGTAGGCCTTCCCGATATGGCGTTGTGGCCAGAATCCACATACCTGACATAAATTTACGTTATCTCTACTGCTTGAGGTCTTTGTCTTAGAAGATAATGGGAGTTCAATAGTGCTGCTGACTTTGGTTGGTGGATTCTTAGAAAGCCGTATAGAGGAGCCTCTGCCCGACCTCCATTTTTGCCCATCAAGATGCATCCTCGATAAGCATGGGCATCTGAATATCCACAAGACCCATTGTCTATCATCATCGTTTCACATCCACAAAGCCCACTTGTCTTTGTGATCACTAATGCCCCTTCATGTGGCTCGATGGGCTCCGAAGGATAATCTGCATCCGTAAATGATATGGCGGTTCACAGGAATGGTGCATCGATCTTGAGGAGCATCATCATCGCGAACATGGCCAAATCGAGTAAGCCCTTCTCTTCTTCTTCCTACCAGCTTCCCTACGGACCCACCGGTTATTACATCAACGGCGTGCCTTGGCGGTGATCTTGGAGCATTTTGGATGGGTGGCACCATTTGAGCCGTCTGCACGAGCGATGCGGTTGATAGTCTCTTGATCTTGGCGGTCTTTCTCGGCCACATATTGAACCCGTGGCCGCCTCGAATCTTCTTCTCCACGAAATCCTTTAAATTGCAACACTTTCATTAGTGTCGCGGCGGCTGACTTGATGATAGCCACGGTATTCTGAGAGTTGCCTTGTCACATCTATAATTATCACGAGGTGGCTCGAAGAAAGGTTGGTTTCGATCGATCCAAAATCAAACCTATCGTATTCGGATTTGGTGTAGACCTTATTAACCTTGAGCGAGAGCAATTGGGCGACTATTTGCCTTGCCTTGCCACGAGTTATTATACTTCTTGAGCGCCTCGACCCTTGATTATACCCCCCCTCTTCTACGATCAACTTGGTCTTGGGAACCTCTATCTCCTTTAATTGGCCCAAAGAAGGATTTTTCGGACTATTCGCCTCCTCTTCTACAACAATATAGCCTACGCGCTTGTCGAAAACTTACGCGAACTTTTGGATGGTGAAACATCAACTTCTTCACCAACTTCTCGGACTTCACGGATCTGGCCCGTTTACGGAACAAACCCGACTTGGAGATCATTAAGGTCGGACACGACCAGCCGCTTCTCTAAACCTCTTTACATATTGGCTTAAAGATTCCTTTGGTGAGCTATTGGTTTGTCTTAAAGAACGTAGGCTTTCCCTTCTTGGTTGCTTCCAAAGCGTCGTGGAACTTATCCTGGCTTCGGTCGAAGAGAAATCGAATCCGATGGTAAAGTCCCCATCCAACATCTCGCGTCTTTTCTCGGTCGTCGTGACAAAAGTGTGACACTTAGCGACATCGGTGAAGTCGTAATAGTCCATCGGTAGATTGAGCGCTTTGACTATAGTCATGGGATCTCCGGACCCATCATAGCTCTCCATCTGAGAAGCAACTTTTGGTGATATCGCCTTTCTCCTTGAGAATATCGAGGAAAAAGGGATGCCTTCTTTCCGGAGTGTCCTTCACTGTTGGACCTCGGCCGGTTGCTTTGAGACTCTTTTAACTCCTTCACGGAAAATCAACACCTTGGGTTGCGAGGAGACCTCCTTCTCTGGCGACATTCGACGCTTTGAGTGGATCGACCTCTTCCTGCTGATCCCATTGCCGCTTGGGACTTCTTGATCTACTACGGCGTGTAATTCTATCCTCGTGATGAGAATGGTCGTGCTGGTACTCTCTTCTTACGGTTTACAGCACGATCTCTCTCGACACTATTCTTAAATCTATCGTCGTCGCGATCTTTGAGAACCAACGACCATCGATTGCCTTCTTGAGGCCAAGGGGGAGTTCTGCTCGATCTCCTCTACTGCGAGCGATCTCTGAACACGTCGTAGAATGCTCCGGTTCCTTACCCTCTCGTGGTGGCATCTCCTTATACTACTCTCGTCTCTCGGGATGAACATGGCTAGATGCTTGCGTCCCTTAACTCCATACACGAAAGCATCTGTTGGCTATATCTTCCCTCTGTTTTAACAGAACCTCGAGAGCTTTATCTGCTTAAATGCGCCGTCCTGCCATGATTTGGCGACTCATCTTCTCGACCACTTGACGATGAGTCTTGGTGGTGAGCCTTACACCCGACCATGATCACGCTCCTTGCTCGGCATTGAAAACCAACTTTAAATGCGGCCCCACCATGGATCTTGGACGAAGTTCTCTGAATTATGCTTAGAGGCCGTGCTGCTCGTGAGCACTTTTAGAAGGACCAGAACGATCCTTTCTTTGAAATCTGGCGGTGATGGTGACGACCATCGCTTTGCCATACGGTGTACCATCTCTCTCCTCATCATCTTAAAGTAGGTTAAACAATTGTGATTGAAAATTTCAATGACACTAGAACTCTCCCTCCTTGGCGCTTGATGTTAACGCCAAGATCTTACGCCCACGTCCCGATCACGTAAGGCATACGATCCCGCGATAAACCACGATAAACACCACAAGCTTGGCGCGGGTTCGTCGAGGATAGCTTCGGCGTGAGAGTCGATATCGTGTTCACAGGTTAACAATGGAGGATGTAATGTCTAGTGTATTGAGAGAGATAATAATTCTCGATTGTGTGTATGTGATTATGAATGATAATGTGTGTGAGCGTACCTCTTTGTGAAGACTTCCTTGCTTTAGCTATACTCTCTCTTGCACGGATTCTTGTGCCACCTGCTTCTTTTCGTACCACACCCCTTGATCGATGGGTTACTGCCAGCTACACATGTAGTCTATCATCCTTGCTTTTTAGTCCTTTGTTTCTCTGGCCTGTGGTGGGTTATGATCCCATCCACATTAATGCATGGCGGTGCTCTCTTTGGTATCAATCAACCGTCTTTTTTCATCATTCTGAAGTCAAAATAATAGATATTAAAATGTCTAAGGGTTGATCCTTTGAGCAAACCGGTCTTATAGGTTAAAATGGAAATAATATGGTGGTGGTAGCTCGATGACTTTTTCATAGTTCAATAATAAAAAGGCGATGGATTAATTGTCTATTTCTCTTTCGAATTCTAAGACAGTCAATCAATCAGCATTGACCACTATATGTTGTCTTAATTTAAATATCATCGATTAATTTTAATGTGAAATTAGAAATGTTAGTAAATTAAATGAGAACATAAAAGAAATTAGTTTCAATAATATAACACGTAAATAATATTATATTAGAAGAAAGTATAACATAAGTTTAAACAGTGAACTTTTATTTATTAAAATAATTTTATTTTTAAAATTTTAGGGATATTGATAATAAAATTGTGGTATTATACTTAAGAATATTATATTATTTAATATTATCAATAATAAAATTTTAATATAAATATTTTTATGAGTTTAAATTTGATAAACTTATATCATTAATAAAAATTAATATAAAATAATTTTATGAGTTTAAATTTGGTAAAATTATAACGTATAAACAAATCGTATTAAAATTATGATATATTATTAACAAATATTTATGTTAAATAAATTAATCTAATTGGATGTATCAATTTAGAACCTTTTTTTATTATTTATTTATATATCAGTTTTTTTTTGTAGGGGATTATTCTCTTTTATTTATGACAAATAAGAGAGAGGATACGACGGCGTCCAGGATATAGAAGAAATCATTTGAAGAAGAATACCGGTACTGAACAACTGGTACACAAAACCCTACTAAGAATAGCTTCCTTGATCAATGGCGTCTTCAAAAGTTATGTCAAGGATATGTTCTCGTCAACAACCTTTGTCTCTCAAGCTCTCCAACAAGAAAACTTCATTCTTTCTCTCCTGGCATTTCACTCATCAAATCCAGCTCTCAGTCTCAAGCTCGTCGCTTTTCAAGGTTAAATTCTAAAACCCCTCTTCCTCTCTCTGTCATGTTCCTGTATATTTGAAAGTTCAGCTTATTTTTGTGTGGTGTGGTTAGATTACCGGTGGAATTGAGCAGTTTGGAAACAATGATGCCTTTGCACAGTGCGATAGCTTCAGCTCGCTTGCAATCGAGCTTGTCAATAGAGTCTCAGAGCTGGTGTTTAGTTCCTCAAGGTTTGATTTCTTTTTTCTTTTATTTATGTATTTTTAGATTCATTCTTGAAATTAGAGCTTGTTATTATTGCTTGCAATTGAGAACAATTGATTCAGTTTGGTGTTATTTGGCTTTAAGCTGTTTGTTTTTTGATTTATTGGGCATAGAAATGAAGGTGTTTTGGATTTGATTCAATATGTTGGTTGAAATTAGGTTTCTAGTTTTTGGCATGTGATGGTTGAATAATACTTAGATGCAGATGTTGTTTCCATATGCTACTGAGGGGGAAAAATGACATGAGAGAAAGAAGGGAAAATGCACTTTGAATAATTTAGGAGTTTGTATGGTGGGAAATTGAGGATACCAAGAGTTGAAACGAATGTTCATTGAGATGGATTGAGATCTGTTCAAATATTTTAGACTTATTTTGAAGCATTAAAAATAAAAGTTGTGTTCCTTGAAATTAATCCTATGATTGCTTGTTCCAATCCCCATACTTTGTCCAAATTGACATATCAAAAAAGTATATGCACACATAAATAACATTAACTTTACCTATGGAAACTGCCCAAACACTTTGGAGAAGGGCTTCTGGCTCCAAGTCCTGTAGTTGACATGTTTATTTGTTTGAATATATTATTAGGAAACGATTTATAGAAAAAATGTCAAATCTTATATGCAGAAAGGGTTGGCCGATCACAATCTTTGACGTACTTATGTGCACTCATACTCTGGCCTCTTTGGTATGGGTAATGGACATTGTTCTTATCATAGCATCATTGGGAACTAAAACCTTTTTCTTTCCCATAATAACTTTTACGAGGTAGAAACCCTAACAAAACCCAATAGCTTCAAGGTTGATGGGAGGCCAAAAGTTATAGGATTGATGGAATGGGTTTGATTAGTGGATCTTGAGCTCGACTCTTATTTCGTATACCTAAATGAGCCTCAACTTGGTCCCTTCTCCATAACTAGGCTCTACTCAGGTTCAAAAAGTTGCAAAGTTGGGATGCAACATAAATTTTTACCTTTTAAACATATGTAATTCACTCTAGTTTTTAAGATAACACCCACAATGATTCATGAAATTTCATCGTCCTTGCTAGTTCATGTGATAATATAAAGTTCTACTGCTATGTTTTGGTTATATTTGTACCTCACATATAACCAAGAATAAGACTTAGTTGAAACAAAATCTCCAATGCTGTTGGCGTACCTTACAGAATTCGTTTAGTGTGCTAATCACTAATAACCGACTGGCTACCTGCTAGCCAGGCTAAGAGATAAATTCTTATATCAGGAATAATATTTTACTGCAAGTCTGCAACCAATGGAGCCAAAGCTAATGACATATTTTGATAAATCCTAGTAATCATAAATCAGAAAAATAGTGGGAAGCGTGCTTTCCTAGACCCAAGTATGTTGCTCCGGATTACACATTTCTTTTTTAATTAAGTCTAAACAACAAATTTCTTATTGAAGGGAGTGAGGTAGAGTCCTATATTTGTTGTCACGTTCACAAAAATAGTTTCATCATCTTCTTGCTTTAGAAAATTTGTATTTTCATTTACAAGCTATAGGGTTTTACTGTATGGGGTCCTGAGTTGTCTGCTTACATAAAAATCTTACCCCTAGATAAAATTCCCATGGGATATCATCTAGTGGACTGTTGAAGTCCTTAAATGGTAAAAATAACATATCAGATTCTCTTGTAAAAATCATGTTGAAGGAAGTTTTGAAGCTGATATTTTGACAACTCTATTGACCAGCCACAAAGGAGCGACTTCTTCATTTTCCCACTTTTCTTCTTGGATGGATTTTAAAGAAGCTGTTATGCTACCTAGTTGATTTGCAATAGGACTTTTTCCTAACATTCAACTAACAGACAACCTCCTAGCCAACATTCAGGAAGGAGGTTGCAACCCTATATAGTAAAATCACCTTTTATACCTTTTATTGACTAAACCACTCTATGCTCTGCACATAGTTATATTATATGTTTGATTATTTATTTATTTTCTGATAGTTTTGCTTAATCCATTTTGTAGGCATCTCAATGCCTTTATGACAGCATCTTCTTGGCGATTTGGCTACGCAGATTCTTTCAGTGGAATAGGAATGTAGGTAACTATTTTCATTTTTCTGACCTGAAAGCTCTGAGAAAATGTATCCTTAGCCTCTGCCTCAATGTTGTGATTAGCTCTGCAGTTTGTTTCAAATGTTTTATGTAGTCCAATCTCCAAGAGGCCGAATTAAGTTTTCATTTACCCTGATACTGTTATTATACCTTCTATGAGAGGGTCCAGACAATGAAGTTTTGTTAGTTTGTTTTTACTGTTATCTGTATGATATCTTCTGATGCTGCTTTTCCATGTGCAACAAAAGAATCTCGCTTAAATGCTATAATCAAGTCAACAGTGCAGCTAGTGTTTGGGCCTGTTTGGATAACTAAAGCTCTTATCCCTTTAATTTAGTGTATCAAAATACCCACCAAAGTTGGAGGTGACCTTAACCCTAACAAGCAAGGTTTAAATTCTTTAATCTTTGACCTAATTCATAAAATTGGACAAACCTAAATTCAAAGGTATCACACATAGATTCTGTGACCAAGGCAGACTCTTATTGTGTAAATTGATCGCTGTAGGTTTTAGTTTGATATAATTTTTATAGTACTTGCTTCCAGGTGAATAATATCAGACAAAATCAGTAAATTTTTCCTAAAAAAGCTAAGCGTGTTTGTTGCGAAACATAACTTAAATTATTAGTCATCGACTCCTATAATCCTGAGAAAAAGTGTAATTTCTTCAACAAAGTTCAGACAAAGCCTCTATTTGAATTTTTGAATTGAATGGAGAACAAACACTGAGAATAAAATTAAAGTTATACGCCCTTCTGTGTAAAAGAGTTAATTTTTTCCTGCAAATTTAGAAATTATGTAAAACATGTTTAGGCATAATTTTGGATGATCTCTTTGAAGATTAAACGAAAAATTATTATTTAAAAACAATGTCGGAAATAATTATGACTCAAGTGTATTTTATGTAACTTTAATATTTAGAAAGATTAATAGTGATATTAATAAAAGAAATAGTAGATTCTAATTTATAGTGGAGGTGTTACCTTTATCTTATCTTTCATGAGAGAGCATTAAAAAGTCAAACATAAAATTTAGGGAGAATCCCAAACTTCTGACAAAGAACAGAAGCAAGGGTGCAAACCAACCTGTGTTGAGAGTATACAATCTCACATCAGATGGTTTAATCTTCAAATTTGACTCTATTTACTGTTAATTGATTTTAACGTACTTGCTTCTACATGTTAATATACCTTTGTTTGCCTCTATGATGAATATGTTGCTCAAGAGGATGAATGGTAGAACATGACAACACACACACATATTGTTCGGCTAACTGTATAGCAACTTAAGCTCTTAGAGGAAGTCTTTACTAAGTTAAGCTTTTGGAAGGCAAAAGGAAGAAAATTTTGAAAATAAACCAAACCCAATAGTGAATTACACTTATAATTCCCTATCGACCACAAAAAGGAAGAACAACCAAGGGAATGCTAAACCACTAGACTCCACAAAAGGGTCTGAGTATTTACATTTAATGGGTAAAACTCTCTACGCTGAAATTTTCTTTCCTTGTTCATTTGTCTTTCCCTCTCTCATCATGTTGTTCTCCTTTCTATTTCTGCACTGCTAATGGCAAGCTGTTGGACTTCTTAAGCCACTCGATTCAAGTTTATCAATGTATGAAAACCTCTTGCTGGCCGCAATCATAGTAGTTTTGCTCAAACTCTTCTCTACGTCCTTGACTTCCCTCTCCGTATTCCAACCCATGAAATCAAATAGTGTCATTGAAGTTGGTGTTTGTGTAGGAGTCAACTTCTCTGTCTCATCCCCAGGGCTTGAGAAGTTCTGTGGTTGTGAAAATGATGAGGAGTCTAATGACAGTTCCCTTTTAGATTCTGCAAGTGATGGATCTCGAGTGATAGCGTCAGCATATAGGACATCTTCTATTCGCGACATGACTGTGTTTGCCAAGCTTTCTAGTACCCTTGAATAGCTCTCCAGAACCGAATGCCCCACATCCTAAATAATTAAGGAAGATAGAGGGATTACTCTTCGGCTCATCTTGGATATACATACGAATGATTATGATAAGAAAGAAAACGAGAAACCTGTGACCTTTAGTTCTTACCTTATTGTATTGGATTTTACTAATGTCTAACGAGGATTGAGGAAGTCCTGGAAACCGCTGTTTTAGGAGTAGTAAGATGGTCTCTGCTCTCTCTTCAAAGAGCTCTCTCTTCTCCAAGCTCACAGCCGAACCCCAGCTTGACTTTGCATCCTTCTGATGCATTTTCCTCTTCCAGATTACAATAGATGCTTCGATTCTATTCTTAAGGTCAAGAACTTTGTGTTCCGATGACAAGTCCATGCTTATTAGGAATTGGTCAGGATCAAAGAACTCTACAGTAATGCTTTTATATATTTGGTCACCGAGGCTCGATCTACCATTCTACCAAAAAAATATAGCAGAAAATATTCAAAGCTTAGTAACTACCTTTTCTGAGGAAGTATATTAGTTGGAAATTCGATCTCTTCTCATACCTTGGGGAGCGTTTCAAGGTAGTTTTCAGGAATCTCCATTTCTGATAGTATTTGAGCATTTATAGCCATGGATGCTTTCAGAACTTGGTTGACACATTCTTTCTGATATTGTAGAAATTTTCGTGATGCGTCTGACAGCTCATCTGAGGGAACCTTAATGGTAGGCAGCCACCATTTGTCGTCTCTCTTTACACCTTTCTCAGACTCATCAGCATCTCTCGACACATACCAGAATTCATTCTGGTCCTTGAAGTTGTCTAGGCAATCCTATAAGTTATAATTCGTTTATATTTAAGGCATATAATGAATCATGTATCCTGAATATTACAATATTAAGCAGATATAATGGAGAGTGCAGGTTCTTACAGTGAGCATTGCATCAAGCTTGCGCAAAGCTGGGATGTTCATGAGTAGATCTTTTCTCTGTTGTGTGAGCATTATCTGTGAAAAGAAGTGTATTTAGGTCTACAGTCTATTACAATCATTTGATAATATCTGAGTTTGAAATTATACAATGCATAACATATACAGATAGATTTGACCTCCATATTTGTTCCATCTTTTGATTTTTGTTGTGAAGGGACAAATTCAACAATGTAATCGGTTACAGATAAGAGCCAATCAACTTCCTTTCTCCACCTCAATTTCCTGTCTGCAGGCATAGGCTCCAATTTTCTTTGTTCTCCGAAAGCAGAAGCTGCATCATATCAGAAAAAGGAACTATAATGGGCATGCCAGAGCCAGATTCATATTTTATCAGAAACATAAAAGCAATTTTTATACATTTTCGTCTCTTATCAAACATGCAACTTACCAGCAAGATTTGTAATGGCATTTGACAAAGCCAGAGCCAAAGAAACACCCTTACCACCTCCTGACATGTCCTCTCCCAAAAGCCAAATAACATCAATGCAAATCGGATAAACTAATAGAAGAACATTAATAAAATCTCTGAAACTTCATTTTTGTTAGTAAAAACCTGAAATTTGTCGCTCCTTGGATTGGGGGCTGCCTGCTCTTGATCCTTCCCTGGTCAAGCCCGCGAGTGAATCCTAATCGTTCCACATATTAACAACAGCTTTCTAGTTGTTGAGCAGCAATTGGTTCTGATTTTGCTCCTTTGACTGCTAAATTACACGCTTATGGAATCTCTGGCGTTTCCATCCATCCAAAGTTCAACTACCTGGAAATCTAAATCACTCTTTCAACGTGGAAAGACTTCAAATTCGGAATTAGTACGCGTAATTCTTCTGGGTTTTTACCATTCTAAAGATTCTGAGAATGTCTGTATGAAAATGGTGGATTTAGAATGAAGAACGAGGAAAAGGAAAAGTGTAGAAAAACCCTCGTCTCTTGTTAGAGGCCAGAGAAGAAAAGGGAAAAGGGTTTTTCTGATTTTCCTTAGGTGGAAGAAGGGTGAGAGAATTTTTGAGTAATTTTTGCTCTTTTTGCTGTTTTTGAATTATGGAATGTAGGGTGGTAGTTTCGGTGATGAGTTGGTTGTAAGGGAATGAATGGTGGGGTTCTTCAATGGTGCTAAAAGCCCGGGAAAGACATAAGAGGAGTAACTGCCTCATCACAACTAATTCTCTTTTTCTCTTGCTTAAATTAGGCCCAAAATTTAATCAAATCAGAGGTTGAAGTTTTCTCAAGTTGAATTTAGAAATTGTTACAGTTATATATTCTTGTATTCTAGAAATCGCAACCATTTGATTTTCCTAATAGTATGATTAAGCTCAAGTCATGTATGAATTTTTATTTTTCAATAATCAAATTCTCAACTTGGGCAGTCTTTTGGAAAAAAATACATTAGGCAAATCAGTTGTGGAGTTAAAATATTACTCCCTCCATTCCAAAAAGACTCCATTTGTCAATTTTATTAAGGAAAAAAAAGAGTTTTATTTCTTTTAATAATAATATTAGATGACAGGATAACATAACGTTATCGAGTTTATTATTACATTTTTATTAATTTGTTTGAGGGTTAAAATTGAACATATACTTATCCTTGAAATTTTTGTAAAATAAGCAAATCAAAATTGAACAAATTTAGGATCATGTTATTATTCACTTGCTCTCCTAAATCCAAAAACTTGAGGATTTCTCTCTCTAAATTTAGAACTGGGAGAGTACACAAAATATTTGAGTGTGCCACACACACACTCTCTCTCTCTCTCTCTCTATATATATATATATATATATATATATGTACTTGTAAGATTACAACAATGAAGAAGATGGTCCTTTGAAGATGAGAAAATTGAGCCTCTCCAAGGCAAAATAAATGAAAGTCCCTTGAGAATGAGAGAAATAACAGCTAAAGTTTGAACCCACCATTTACTAAATAATAAACTTCATACTAACCGGATCTAATTATTGTATATAATACTGTCAAAATCATGAAATTTTAAAAATAACGGACGGACATCTTCTTGACATTGAATTAATATAACTCTAATTAAATTAAATTATGATTTTTTTTGGGTTCCAAAGTCAAAATCATAGTTTAAATAAAGACTTACTAAAACTTTTGACACAACTTGGAGCTTTACACCATTATAATTTCGACTTTAAAGCTTAATTTTTTTTAGCTTTTTAGTATAATTTAAACTCTAATATTTATAAGCTCGTAATTTTTGACAGCTCAAACATAATAAAATAAACAATCCCATAAATAATATCGAAACCAAAAACTCAATGGATGGAAATGTGGCACTTAATTAGGGAAATTGGATTTAAAATTTAAATAGAAGATGAACGCGGTACTCAACGTTTACATTTGAATTTTTTAAATTTACAATTAGTTTTGAATAAAAGGGAAAATATACATATATAATATGTGTAGAGAGATAGAGAGAGAGTCGTCGTCTGGTGGAATCTGTGAGTTGAGTGCGATAGATATATAGAATATATATATATATATATATATATATATATATATATATATATAGAGAGAGAGAGAGAGAGAGAGAGTTCCATGTGTGATGGGCGATGACAGATCGTCTTCGTCAATTTTAATGGCGAGAGTAGAGAGAGATCGAGAACTTCTGATACCAGTCTCTGGCTCTTCCGTCGACGATGACGCTTCTTCCAAGCCTTCTTCTTCCGCTTCTTCTTCTCATCACTCCGGATGTGAGGTTACTTCTCTTTCCCCTTTCTCTACTTCTATACATGTACAAGCTTGATTTTGTTTATTGATTGCTTTTAATTTTTTAAATGATTTGCCTAATTTTTTTTGATTTTGATGAATTGTTTATCTGGTTGAGTATGTATAGTCATGACCTTTTAGAAAACAACTCAATTCCATTCATTTCTTGTCATACTTTTATAGGAGAGAGTAGCCTTGGTGTTATTTTATGTTTTCCCTTGTAAAATTCTAAGGGCTTTGTTGTTAACTGTTTGGCTGGGGGAAAGAGACAATTTTGAAAATATTGGTATAGTTTTCATTCCAGATCTTTAAGTTGGAGATAAGATTGCAAATCATCTAGTTACCTTATGAGTTAAGGATCACATATCATGCTTTTAGTTTCTCCCCCCTCTTTCCGTTTTCAATTTAGCTGGGATATTCCTGTTTCTTTCTTTGGCATGTTTGTAAATCTTATAGTGCATCTAATTTACTTTCTTGGGCTTGTAATTTGGTAAAAGAGGAGAAACAAAGGATATAAAAAAAGTTCATTTGGCTTCGTATCATGCTTGTGCTTTGTATAATCATCTCATAGTTGTTCTTCCTTGTTTGACTTACTGGAATTCAACGAATTATTTAATTTTGACATCATCTTAAAGGTGTTTCTTTTATGCAATAATGACCTCTAACTATTTTGGCAACCATATATTGTTAGTGAATAATGGCTTTATCTTGTATCTTATGAGTTTGTGGAACTCAGCTTAAAACAATGGAAAATAACTCGGGTGAGGCTCTGCACTTCACTACCCCAAGGATCTTTTACTTGGTGATGCTCCACACACCACTACCCCAAGAGTTTTTCAACCGCAGTTCAGAGAAAAATAGCTCATAGCTTCAAGTATATTTTGTAATGTTATTAAGTTGTGGGGATTACATCAATATTTATAAAGAATCAAAATCCTAATATTACTCGGGAACAATAAAAAAAATGACTAAAATAACCTTACTAAATACTAAAATCACAATCACTATTGAATGTCATAAATCTCCACTAATAAATAAATAATTACATCAATTTCCCCAAAATTAACCATAACAAAACTTTCATAAAATAAATAGAATTTTTTCTTGGCTTTGGACTCTTTGTTCTCATCACTACTTATAAAGGAAAAGTAGAAGAAAGGTTTACTTTGTGATTGGACTGAATTTTTTAATCTTGCCTTTCTTCTAGCTATCTATCTTAATTTGAATTCTTGGTTGTGCGTGTAGTTAGTAAAAGTAATTTCATGGCTTAATTACTCCTATCTTTGTGACTTTATTTTTTCTTATGTTCTCTGATGAGAGTACCACATAGACCTTATTATTTCACGTTTGTGTCATTTTGACCTAATGACCAATTGAATTTTTGAAAAAATAAGGGATTGTAGGGTCCGAGTCATTGTGGGCCATTTCCCCGTTATTGCTTTTGTGACTTGTTAGTTTTACCTTTTAGTATATTACGGATGCCTTAAGCACACATATAAGAAGAGAATATTAATTATGACCTTCCCCTGTCTTGCAACACTTTCCTTCAGCACATTTTTATGTTTTCAAGCTGAATTTGGTGACTAGGAATTCGCCTAAGAACCATGAAACACTTCTTCCTTATATATATATATATATATATATATGTATATATATATATTTTATGTATGTTATTTAAGAGAGGTATATTATTTAAGAGGTATGCTTTAGATCCATCTTTTACATATAGAGGATGTAGATGATGGATCTAAAGCATACCTCTTAAATAGCACACCTCTATTAAATAACATACTTTTATTAAAACTACGTAGTTTTGGAGGTTCTTTTAAAAACAAATGGGGCCGCGGGGTGACATTTTTGTAAATAAAAGGAAAGCAAGTGGAACCACTCTATTTTAAAATTATTTTGTTTCTAAAAAAATCTCCAAAACGACGTAATTTTAATAAAGGTATGTTATTTAAGAGAGATATGATATTTAAAATGTATGCTTTAGATCCATCCTCTATATATATATATATGTACATAAATTATTTTTTATTTTTTGACTTGTTTATCCGTCCTAACACCTAGGGGGTGCTCATCGGTAAAAAACCGAACCGGTACCGAAAATACCAAACCGGTACCAATCCGAAATTGCCGGAAAAACAAGAACCGAAATCGGTACCAAATTGCCGGTTTCGGTACCGGTTCGGTACAAAATCAGTACCGGTTTTTTCGGTTATACCGCATGGTAATATATATAATTATTAATAATAATTAAATAATTTTTTTTATATATTTATAATTTTTTTAAAAACTAAGAAATCATTAACTATTAATAATAATTAATATATAAAATAAAACTACAAAACATTATTAATATATATAAAAAAGTAATAAAACTACTATTATATAGAAATTATTAATATATATAAAAAATTATTTAATATATAAAATTACAAAACATTAACTATTAATTATTAAATTATTAAATTTTGGTATTTCGGTTTTTACCGAATTCAAAAAAGTCATTACTGCTACCGGTACCGAAAATTGTTAAAATACCGAAAAATCGGTACCGAAAAAACCGGTACCGGCAAAAAACCGAAAATTTTGAGTACCCCTACTAACACCAACAAAAAATTCTGCAATGACTTGCATTTTTTTAGTTTACTGACAAGCTCTGTATATCATCTTTTGCTCTGTAGACATTTTACAAAGTTGTTAGGAGCTGGGCCTCAAAAAAGTTCATGACTGGATGGTGAGTAAGCTTTCGTTTTCATGTGCTCTTTTCCCTTCGAATCCTGATCATGTACTATAATGTTCATAGGTTAAGTACATATTTCCAGATATTATTATGTATATTACATCGTTTCTTTTCCACCAAAAGTTATTTGTATGAATGTTCTTTAACAATATTCTTTCAGTTAGTGTCCTCAGTTTAAAACTATACCACATTTTCTTTTGTTAAAGTTAAGTCAAATTGAGCTTTAGCCGAGCATTTAATGACCCATTGTGTAAGACAATGAAGCCAGTATAGATGGATTTGAACATTTAGTGAAGACCATAAGGTCCATAACATTTGAATTATATTAACATCGGAATATTTCAAGACTCTTAAAAATTTCAGACCTTGATAGAATTAATTAAGAATCAGTCGCATTACATTTTTTTTTTGATTGGGTTGAGTTTGATGTTGAATGTACGATACTTGTGATAAAATTTGTAAAGGAACCATAAGGACATATGCGAACTACAAATTTCATCTTGATGAACATCCACTGTTCTAAAAATCCCGCCTAGGCCCCGCCTAGGCGCCCTCTTTGCGCCCCGTCTAGGCTTTAAGCCCCCCTGGTGCCTCACCTAGGCCCAAGGCGGCAAAAAATCCTTTCAGGAGTCTAGACGGAGAGTTTTTTTTTTTTTTTTAATAACTACCCAAACCAGATCTTGATATATTTATTTTTCTAATGATTTATCATATTCATAATACAGGTTGTAGTATATCAAATCACAACAAGAAGTGAACAATATCAAGTCAAAATGGATAATTTTATTATAGTTGTAATTTTTTAAATTTGTGCCAACTTCAAATTATATAAATGATAATACATTTGTAATATTTAGTTTAATTTAATATAATTCTTAAATTTATGTTTAGTTTCTTAAGTTTTAATATTGAATTAAACTCTTGAAATTTTAAATTTTGTTATTTAATAGCAATCATGTTTATGAATAAAACTAATACGTTAAAAATATGTTTGAACTTTGAATAATTGCATATTTGTGTTTGACCTTTGACATTAGCAATATAGATGTGTTTGAACTTTAAGCAAAGACCTTTATTATCTTTATTATAAATTGTTTTGTTTTATATTATTGTTTTGTTTGGATAAATGTGAGATAAAATATTAAAATTGGCTTAAAATAAAAAATCTCGCCTAGGCCCTGCCCATGCCCCGCCTAGGCCCCCCTCGGCCGCCCGCCTCCCGTCTAGCGCCTTTTAGAACATTGTGAACATCCATTAGAAACAACACTATAATGTAACCAAAAGATTAAACACATAATTGCAATGGATGCTTAATTTGCTTTATGCTTGTTTGCTTTTTCTGCCGTAGTTCTCTAACACTTAAATTATTTTTCAGTGTTATCCTGTTGCCCATAGCAATCACTTTCTATATAACATGGTGGTTTATTCATTTTGTGGATGGCTTTTTCTCTCCCATCTATGCTCAGCTGGGAATTGACATTTTTGGTAGGTGTACTTTATCTTTTTCATCCTAGCTCCCATTTTCTTTGGTAAAAGGTGATTATATGTCATAGATGTTGTGGACTTAAGCTTTTGCAGTACAAACTAAATGTTAGAATATGAGCATGTAGATGACCATATACACTGTTAAAGCAATGATTGGCAACTCAATATGGATGTGGTCTGCAGTCAGATTGATGTAGTAGTATCGTTAATGTAGATGTTATTATGGGGCCTTGTGATTCTTTTTTGTTGTATACATGTTTATAGTTTCAAATTACATTGGTTATAGGCGTATATGAATAAATAAATCTTTTTCGGTAGTACAAGCCACTTTAATGTTAACATTTACTCCTACTTCTTGATTAGGCCTGGGCTTTGTAACTTCCATCACTTTCATATTCTTGGTTGGGGTGTTCATGTCATCATGGTTGGGCGCATCTGTTTTGAGCCTTGGGGAATGGTTCATCAAGCGGATGCCATTTGTTCGTCACATTTACAATGCCTCCAAACAGATTAGTTCCGCCATATCTCCAGGTGTGTTTAACATTAGTTTTCCATTTTCAGTGTCTGCATAAGTTACTTTTGGCAGTGATGGGTCATAACTATTCTGACTTCTAATACTTGTACAGATCAGAACACACAAGCATTTAAGGAAGTGGCTATAATAAGGCATCCACGTATTGGTGAATATGCATTTGGCTTCATCACGTCATCTGTTGTTCTCCAGGTTTGCCACTCATATTTTTTCATATTCTGGTACATGTCATTGGGTTTGCTTCTATATTTTTTTAATTTTAAATAATACTGCCAGAAGGTGGAACCAAAACAAAAATTAAAGAAGGGAGAAAATGATACAACCAATCGATGGATTTCCATCATAGCAACCCGAACTTCCTAAATGGATTGGATGATTATTCCTTCCCCCCTAACCGAGAATAAACTTCTAGTGGGGTTGATTGCCCCATCCATCTCCTGCTGCTTATAAAAGCACATAAACAACCATTTGATCCCCGTCAAAGTCTGCATTGAATCCTTTATGGACTAATGGATGTAAACAAATAGCACGACCTTCCACTAAAACAGGCTGGAATGTCTGTATGTCTAATCTTATGCAGAGTCGACACTCGAGAAAATAGAAATTTTACTATTTCCAGAATACCCCGACTCTACTTTTGATACCCCCTAGAATTGTTCTTTCCTAAGAATTCTCCTATTGCAATGTTAAATTCCTGCACTAATACCCGGTCCATAGATAATGCTATGTCCTAAATACTCCTCATTCCCTTCTATTGGTACCCTTGCACCTTTTAAATTTTTTCTCATTACTTCATAAGCTTTTCCACTTCCAATAAAAACATATCGATCTGGTACATTTGCAATTGTCTGAATCTGTTGTGTACATAGATAAATATATTAGACATGCTAATCAGTATATTGTAATGATTCAATTTTATCTGATGTGTATGTTTCATTATATATTTTTTATTTGGTTTGACCAATCGTAGTTTTTGAGGAAAAATTTAGAGGAGGTCACTTCCATTTGATAAAGATGATAAAATAAATTGGGGAAGTGTAATGCCTTAGGCTATCTGGCTACCTCTAAAGAATAGTATTCGTAATGAGATGGCATGTGCTTAGATATTAGAAAGTAAAATTATTCAAGGACATCTATCACATGCATGTGGACAGCTGTTACTTATCAAAAACCTATAATGTGGACAGTGCTACTTGATTTCCTTCTAGAGAGCAACTATTTTTAGATGTTATAAATGCAATATAGTTCTTATAACCAACTAATATTATAGTTGAAATGCATGCCATGACTTGGAGATCATGCTTTCTGAGAGGGTGTTTGACATTGCATGCCCCATACATCTCTTTTTCAATAACTGTATGTTAAGACTTGATTGATGATTACTTAATGCGACTGTTACATTTTGTTGACTTGGATGCTTTTTTCTTTATCCTCTTGGAATCCAGAATTACTCAGGTGAGGAGGAGCTATGCTGTGTCTACGTCCCCACGAATCATCTTTATATTGGTGACATATTCATGGTCAATGCCAATGATGTTATTTGGCCAAACTTGTCAGTTCGGGAAGGAATTGGTATGTGATTGATTGCACTTTACTAAATTTTTTGGAATAAGTCGAACAGACTAGGTATACTTCTGACTCTGCACTACTCGCCTTACATGTGTTAGATAGGACTTTGGCTCATTGGTCATAAGAAAAAAGAGGAGATTGTGATCTTTCTTTTTAGTATTTGATAGCATGAGTATTGTAATTTACCACCCTTGAGGGGAGGTTAAGTCATAAACATCTAGTTGTGGGGGTCATGGGTACGTGTGTATTAATTTCCGGGAAGCAAACTAAAGGAAAAGAAAAGCAAAAGTGGAAATATATAAATTTCTTATACAAGCTTATTGATTTGTTTTATGCTTGGCCCGTCATTTGGGGTTACCAATATTTTACTTTGTTTTGATTTTGCAGAAATTGTTGTGTCCGGTGGAATGTCAATGCCCCAGATCCTATCAACATTGGATTCAAGGACTGTTCTGGTGGATAGGAGTAGAAATGACAGAGCCTGAGAAAAGGAAGACATTAGCTTCAGTAGAGTTGTTTGCTTGTCTCTTTGTTGAGATCCAGATGTCCAAGTGTTTGATATTTGTTGGTGTCTTGGAGATATCGCCAGCAATTCAGATTTTTACCATTTAATTGGTCAAATGTTATTTTGTCATCACATCTGTAACGTTGAGTGCCTGTAAATGTAGGGAGGTAGAGCTTGGTTGAAAATATAGTGGATTTAGGTTTATGTTACAATCGAATAGGTTGTTTGTCTTTGGATTGTTGTTTAACTTGTAGTAACTGTTGCTCATCTTCTCTAATGGGTTTCCAAATTTTTAGTGTTGTGAACTGTAGTTGAGTTCTGTATATAAGAAGTATCATTACCGTTGAGGAAATTGTAAAAGTTTGCAGCAAAAAAAAATGGTTTATGAGCGGAGGGACTGTTCTTCGGTTGCCATTTTCAAATTGTTTGGTCTGTTCAAACTATTACCGTATTGGAATAGGAAATTGATATTTTCATAATATTTTTTGATAGATACCATTGCTGTATGGCAATGATACAGCAACGGTAATATCATTTTATTTTATGTTGTGTATCTATAAGTTTCCATTGGAATATTGACAGCAAAATCAGTGGCATGAATTAAGTGGTCTGATGGCTTGACTTGTTTCATCCTTTGGCACAAGTTCTTTGTTGAATGTTATCTATAAAAACGAAAGAAGACTAGAGCCAAATCCAATTTGAATCTAAAACCATTTTGTTTTACTTTCTTTGGGTAGAGTTTTGTTAGTTGAACAAGTTGAGTTGTGTATAAACCATAAGCATAATACGGAGGAAAAATTGATATATATTATGAATGTTTATATTCATTTTTTAATAATCCTATAAATTAATATATTTCGTTATTGTAATTTGACACAAATTTATTATAATATACGGAGTGATCTATTCAACAGTTGAACGGAGGCTAGGAATCATAAAATGATCTGAACACCTCACGTGATAGAGGATCTTGTGATTTTTTTTTTTTTTTTTTTTTGCTATATTGACACATCATCCTTACTACCACCAAAGTGTAGATTGAACCATCAATGCTACCTCCTAACTAATTTTAACAAAGTCGGAATTGGGCCCATATTGTGGACCGTGGTTAGAAGAATTGGACTATACAAAAACAAACTGAAGGAAATAGCCATGGCAAGTGGGAAGACGGGAACCCTAATCTCACTGTTAGCCCCCTACAAATACCAGTTGTACGCCAAAGAAATTGCAGCAGTATCCTTCTCTTCATTATTTTTTCCACACCGGTATGTTTGTTTGTTATTCGAATTATTAATTTTCAATACAATAAATCTTATCAAAGTTTGTTAATTAATGGTAGTAGCAGGGTGTATTTTTTAGTGTATATCTGTGTACAATAAGCCGATGCTCTGGAAAATAAAATAAGAATGAAGGAAGCATGGTAATGTCCACAGAAATTGAGCTTCTTTTGGGTCGTCATGTCTGCCCCTTCTGACTCCATCTTGATTAGGGGGCCTGGATTAGACCCACATCTCTCTCTTTTGCTACTCTAATTTCTTCCTTTTTTTTGTTTTTTCTACGAACAAACTTTTGAAACATCCCTAAACTTGTGGTCCGTGGTTGCTATGGCGAGTTAAACTTAAAATTTTTGAGTTTACTTGAAATTTTTGAGTTTACGGTTCTCAAATTTTCCTTTAAACCACTTGATGACTGTGGGGTTTATTTTCTTCCTTTTCCTCTCTCTAGATCTATCTATATGTGTGATGGTTGTGTATTAGATGGATTCAGTTATTATGAAATTAAGTTTGACATGCAGATTGATTATTTTTTGGTCTGCATATTGATATTATATTGGCTAATTGATTAAAGTTAAATTTGTGTTAATTAATCCTGTATATACCTGACAAAATATGGTTATGAGTTAGTTTTGGTTTTCAAAATATTATTATGGTTCCATTCAAGAATTAAAATCATATTAACCATTTTTAATATGGGTTATGTGGGTTGGAATCATAACATAGGTCGATTCATATTTTAAATTTCAAACATACCATTATTATGATCCAATTAAATATATTACTACCTCCGTCCCAAATTAATTGCTCAGTTTTGATTTTTTTAAGTCAAATTGACTACTTTTAGAATTAATAATTAAGCATATATAAATATATTTCTAAAATTATAAAAATTGGGGTTAGTAATAAATTGTATATACCTTCTTTTGGTTATAATTTCTTCACCTATATTTTAGAAAAAATAGTAAAAAGATTAGTTTTAAAAATGGTCAATTTGATTTTAAAAAGTCAAAACTGAGCAATTAAGACGTAGGGAGTATTATTAGATATATCATTTATACATAATCACTAAATATTTTTTTTTTGGGAGAGAATGAGGGGGTGGGTGGGTGGGTGGGTGGGGTGGGAGGGGGTGGGAGTGGCGTGGGTGGAGTAGAGGTAGGGTGGGTGGGTGGGGTGTGTGGGGTATACATAATCGCTTAATATTTTTTTTGGAAGATGTGTTGGGGTGGGGTGGGGTGGGGTGGGTGGGGTGGGTGGGGGGGTGGGTGGGGTGTGGTGTGGTGGGGTGAGTGGGGGGTAGGGGGTGGGTGGGGGTGGGTGGTGTATACATATTATTTATTATCACAATAAACTAAATTTATAGGCTAACTTGAAACAAATTGGATTTTGTAAAATGATATTTACTACGTTTGGATCCAAAGTTGCAATTGGACTTCATGCCTCAAATTCAAATCTATGACTTTGGCCTTGTAAAACTTGGCGGAAGCTTTGTTGGGCTTATAAAAACTGACTGAATATTGATTATAACATCCGGCCTTATAATGTGTGGGCTCTAATAAACTAGTTTGAAGCCAGAGCGCGAAAATGGCACCTGACCCGAAGAGGAGGAAAGTCGATGATGCTGTGTCCCGCAGGTAACTAACCATTTTTAAGCTTCTTCTTTCTTCAAGTTAATTGAATTTTTTGGTTATATTTGACATTTATTGTTTAGATCAATATACCGAAAAGTGAAACATAGTGATTTTCTGTTAACTTATTCGAATTTTGTTAACCAATTTTCTTTTTGTTTGTTGTATATGTTCAATGAAGTTCTAAATTAACAAATTGTTTGTGAATTTTGAGAAAAAAACAAGAAATAGAAATTTGGATGTTTGAGGTAAATGTCCATAGCTTAATTTACTTGTAATTCTGTAATAATATCCCGTTGTACCAAAATTATAGATCAATCTTGACTTTTTTTGGAAATCAATTTGTATTCTAAAATTCAAAATTGATGGGATTTATTTGATTTTAATACAAACAACAATAACTATAACTATCGGAAAATGGTAAAAAGTAGTACTAATTATTGCTTTCAAATTTTCAATGAATTTATATCAGTTTTCAGCTTTAGAGTTTCGTTAGTGAAAAGTCAAATGTATCGAGATTATTAACTGTAGTAGTAGGACTGTAGGAGTATCTTTTTTAGGTTGAGAAGTAAAATTTGCTGAAAAGTGAAAACTGCTGCACATAAGTTATTGTTGTGCCTGTGATGAACTCGCAAAGTATAACAAGGCATATAGTGCAGACCCGATCAAATTCCGAGTCCGGAACAAATCTCGGATCAAATCCCAAGTTTGAATCGAATTTATCAAAATAAGGCCTTTAACTATTGACTATCTTCTTGGATCATCTTAGCCCACCACAGGTTCACCCAAAAGGTTATGACTTGAAGGTATTATTGGTAATAACTTATATCCTGAGTGTTACAAACTCCCCCACTTAAATTTTTGACGTCCTTGTCAGAACCAATCGCACATACGGTCCACAGATCTTTGTCTCTCTAGTTCATTGTGGGATAATATCAGCTGGGTTCGTGTACCCAGATTCGGACCTCTATCTCTCTATTGTGGGATAATACCACCAGTATTCGTGTCCTCACTTCTAGCAACTCGATCGGATGACTCGACCCGAGCTTCTCGAGTCCGGCACAAATTTCGGGTCAAATATCAAGTTCAAATCGAATCAAATCCATCCTAATAAAACTTTAAATCACTGACTTAATAATATTTTCTTGGGTCATCTTAGTCCACCCTAGGTTCACCCAAAAAGTCATGACTAGAAGATATTGTTGATAGCAACTTAATTTCTCATACATAGACAAATTTTTCCCATATTTTCCCATATATTTCGATGTGGAAAAAATTTCTTTTAAAACTCCATTGTATTTGGATATTTCTTTTACTGATAGATGAGGGTAGGGTAGGATTTTGTCATAGATTTCAGAAATTGAAGTGTGTTGCCAGAAAATACTTTCTTTTTTTGGATAATCGGGAGTTTCCGAGTTGCAGTCGGACTAATCTCCACGAACCCGGGGCAACCTTTTTATTCAGGTTTACGCCCGCGTCTCCGTGGTCCCATGAACCATTTCTAGCATTGACAAATTATACTCTATTCCAAAAAATATTTTGAATAAATGGGATGATAATTGAAAAAGAAAATTTAACCAATGGTAGCTTTTCAAATTGTCATAAGCCACACCCCTATTTGAGAGTTGAGACGGACACTATTACAAACATACTTGGTTCAAATAGGGTGGTTGTCTGCTTTAGCATTGTCGCCATTGGTACATTTCTAGTCCAATTTCTCTTTTGTTTATTGTAATTTTTAATGTAA
Organism: Panax quinquefolius; assembly: GCA_020205615.1. Classification (NCBI taxonomy): domain Eukaryota; kingdom Viridiplantae; phylum Streptophyta; class Magnoliopsida; order Apiales; family Araliaceae; genus Panax; species Panax quinquefolius. The sequence goes on from CM035152.1 coordinate 161,387,287, forward strand.
GCCTAAAACTTTTCGCATTACAGGGCATCATCTTCATTAGTTGAAATGAAATACATATCTGCAGCAGCTACTTGAATAGACCAACGGTATTGCATTTTATCCTCAGTTATACTCCTCCGCTCCACAAAAGATTCTCATTTGTAAAAAAATGTTCCACAAAAGAGTTCTCTCTTTTTGTTGATGCCTCAAGTTTAACATCTCAATAAATATGGAAGAAAAATATATCCTCAATGTACTCTTTTTGCGGTACGGAGGAAGTATTTAAAGAAAATTATGGAATTAAATTATTAAACGATTTTTGTTATGCATTTAATTGATATGCAGGCGGTTCAAACTAGGGGCGTCCATCCAAGAATTCAACAGGCAAAGGATTATGCAGTAGCACAGGCACAACAAGAGGGTTGCACGGGGAACTTCAAAATCTTTGACTCTCCATTTGGGAATTTTCTTGTGCCTGTAATTCCGACTCGTGCTGAACTTGGTGGATAATTTTCACGCTTTACTTGTAAATCCTGTAGATAATAAAGGTTTGCTAAAAAAGTTAATTATTTAGGTATATGTTTCTACTCTTTGTTGTTGGTCAGTATTGTAATGCATTCATATCATAAGCTTCATTGTCAGGATATTCAAAATTATCAATTTGGCTCATTTTATCAGCTCTCTACTCAATTCTCCATAGTCTCAATCCTTTATTTTTATTTGGCCTTTTCTTTTATTAAAAAAAGACATTTTCTCACTTACATGAGTGCCCTATTTAACCTTTTGACTGTGTTGTACAGGACACATGACATATAGACATGATTTGGACTATAAATTTTGGAAGTCCATCCTCCATTATGTCATTTTGCGAATGGTAAATGGTGACCAATCGGCTCATTTCTAGGGTCCAAGCCCAAGCTAAATTTCTCATATTATTGTGGGCCATTTCCCCGTTATTGCTTTTGTGACTTGTTACTTTTACCTTTTAGTTTATTACGGATGCCTTAAGAGGTATTCTTTAGATCCATCCTCTATATATATATATATGTACATAAATTATTTTTTATTTTTTGACTTGTTTATCCGTCCTAACACCAACAAAAAATTCTGCAATGACTTGCATTTTTTTAGTTTGCTGACAAGCTCTGTATATCATCTTTTTCTCTGTAGACATTTTACAAAGTGGTTAGGAGCTGGGCCTCAAAAAAGTTCATTACTGGATGGTGAGTAAGCTTTCATTTTCATGTGCTCTTTTCCCTTCGAATCCTGATCATGTACTATAATGTTTATAGGTTAAGTACATATTTCCAGATATTATTATGTATATTACATCGTTTCTTTTCCACCAAAAGTTATTTGTATGAATGTTCTTTAACAATATTCTTTCAGTTAGTGTCCTCAGTTTAAAACTATACCACGTTTTCTTTTGTTAAAGTTGAGTCAAATTGAGCTTTAGGCGAGCATTTAATGACCATTGTGTAAGACAATGAAGCCAGTATAGATAGATTTGAACATTTAGTGAAGACCATAAGGTCCATAACATTTGAATTATATTAACGTCGGAATATTTCAAGACTCTTAAAAATTTCAGACCTTGATAGAATTAATTAAGAATCAGTCGCATTACATTTTTTTTTGATTGGGTTGAGTTTGATGTTGAATGTAAGATACTTGTGATAAAATTTGTAAAGGAACCATAAGGACATATGCCAACTGCAAATTTCATCTTGATGAACATCTATTGGAAACAACACTATAATGTAACCAAAAGATTAAACACATAATTGCAATAGATGCTTAATTTACTTTATGCTTGTTTGCCTTTTCTGCCGTAGTTCACTAACAATTAAACTATTTTTCAGTGTTATCCTGTTGCCCATAGCAATCACTTTCTATATAACATGGTGGTTTATTCATTTTGTGGATGGCTTTTTCTCTCCCATCTATGCTCAGCTGGGAATTGACATTTTTGCTAGGTGTTACTTTATCTTTTTCATCCTAGCTCCCATTTTCTCTTGGTAAAAGGTGATTATATGTCATAGATGTTGTGGACGAAGCTTTTGCAGTACAAACTAAATGTTAGAATATGAGCATGTAGATGACCATATACACTGTTAAAGCAATGATTGGCAACTCAATATGGATGTGGTCTAAAGTCAGATTGATGTAGTAGTATCGTTAATGTAGATGTTATTTTGGGGCCTTGTGATTCTTTTTTGTTGTATACATGTTTATAGTTTCAAATTACATTGGTTATAGGCGTATATGAATAAATCTTTTTCGCTAGTACAAGTCACTTTATTGTTAACATTTACTCTACTTCTTGATTAGGCCTGGGCTTTGTAACTTCCATCACTTTCATATTCTTGGTTGGGGTGTTCATGTCATCATGGTTGGGCGCATCTGTTTTGAGCCTTGGGGAATGGTTCATCAAGCGGATGCCATTTGTTCTTCACATTTACAATGCCTCCAAACAAATTAGTTCCGCCATATCTCCAGGTGTGTTTAACATTAGTTTTCCATTTTCAGTGTCTGCACAAGTTACTTTTGGCAGTGATGGGTCATAACTATCCTGACTTCTAATACTTTTACAGATCAGAACACACAAGCATTTAAGGAAGTGGCTATAATAACGCATCCACGAATTGGTGAATATGCATTTGGCTTCATCACGTCATCTGTTGTTCTCCAGGTTTGGCACTCATATTTTTTCATATTCTGGTACATGTCTATATTTTTTTAATTTTAAATAATACTGCCAGAAGGTGGAACCAAAACAAAAATTAAAGAAGGGAGAAAATGATACAACCAATCGATGGATTTCCATCATAGCAACCCGAACTTCCTAAATGGATTGGATAATTATTCCTTCCCCCCTAACTGAGAATAAACTTCTAGTGGGGTTGATTGCCCCATCCATCTCCTGCTGCTTATAAAGGCACATGAACAATTTGATCCCCGTCAAAGTCTGCATTGAATCCTTTACGGACTAATGGATGTAAACAAATAGCACGACCTTCCACTAAAACAGGCTGGAATGTCTGTATGTCTAATCTATGCAGAGTCAACACTCAGAAAATTAGAAATTTTACTATTTCCAGAATACCCTGACTCTACTTTTGATACCCGCTAGAATTGTTCCTTCCCAAGAATTCTCCTATTGCAATGTTAAATTCCTGCACTAATACCCGGTCCATAGATAATGCTATGTCCTAAATACTCCTCATTCCCTTCTATTGGTACCCTTGCACCTTTTAAATTTTTTCTCATTACTTCATAAGCTTTTCCACTTCCAATAAAAAGATATTGATCTGGTACATTTGCAATTGTCTGAATCTGATGTACATAGATAAATATATTAGACATGCTAATCAGTATATTGTAATGATTCAATTTTATCTGATGTGTATGTTTCATTATATTTTTTTATTTGGTTTGACCAATCGTAGTTTTGTGGAAAAATTTAGAGGAGGTCACTTCCATTTGATAAAGATGATAAAATAAATTGGGGAAGTGTAATGCCTTAGGCTATCTGGCTACCTCTAAAGAATAGTATTCGTAATGAGATGGCATGTGCTTAGATATTAGAAAGTAAAATTATTCAAGGACATCTATCACATGCATGTGGACAGATGTTACTTATCAAAAACCTATAACGTGGAGAGTAACTATTTTTAGATGTTATAAATGCAATATAGTTCTTATAACCAACTAATATTATAGTTGAAATGCATGCCATGACTTGGAGATCATGCTTTCTGAGAGGGTGTTTGACATTGCATGCCCCCATACCCCTCTTTTTCAATAACTGTATGTTAAGACTTGGTTGATGATTACTTAATCCGACTGTTACATTTCGTTGACTTGAATGCTTTTTTCTTTATCCTCTTGGATTCCAGAATTACTCAGGTGAGGAGGAGCTATGCTGTGTCTACGTCCCCACCAATCATCTTTATATTGGTGACATATTCATGGTCAATGCCAATGATGTTATTAGGCCAAACTTATCAGTTCGGGAAGGAATTGGTATGTGATTGATTGCACTTTACTAAAAAATTTGGAATAAGTTGAACAGACTAGGCATACTTCTGACTGTGCACGACTTGCCTTACATGTGTTAGATAGGACTTTGGCTCATTGGTCATAAGAAAAAAGAGGAGATTGTGATCTTTCTTTTTAGTATGTGTTAGCATGAGTATTGTAATTTACCACCCTTGAGGGGAGGTTAAGTCTTAAACATCTAGTCGTGGGGGTCATGGGTACGTGTGTATTAGTTTTCAGGAAGCAAACTAAAGGAAAAGAAAAGCAAAAGTGGAAATTTATAAATTTCTTATACAAGCTTATTGATTTGTTTTACGCTTGGCCCGTCATTTGGGGTTTACCAACATTTTACTTTGTTTTGATTTTGCAGAAATTGTTGTCCGGTGGAATGTCAATGCCCCAGATCCTATCAACATTGGATTCAAGGACTGTTCAAGTGTATAGGAGTAGAAGTGATAGAACCTGAGAAAAGGAAGACATTAGCTTTGGTAGAGTTGTTTACTTGTCTCTTTCATGAGATCCAGATGTCCAAGTGTTTGATATGTGTTGGTGTCTTGGAGATATCGCCGGCCGTTTATATAGCTGAATTCAGATTTTTACCATTTAATTGGTCAAATGTTATTTTCTCACGTTGAGTGCCTGTAAATGTAGGGAGGTAGAGCTTGGTTGAAAATATAGTGGATTTAGGTTTACGTTACAATCGAATAGGTTGTTTGTCTTTGGATTGTTGTTTAACTTGTAGTAACTGTTGCTCATCTTCTCTGATGGGTTTCCAAATTTTTAGTGTTGTGAACTGTAGTTCAGTTCTGTAGATAAGAAGTATCATTACCTTTGAGGAAGTTGTAAAAGTTTGCAGCAAAAAAATATGGTTTATGAGCGGAGGGACTATTCTTCAGTTGAATCTGTTCAAACTATTACGTAGGCCTGACAAAATATGGTTATGGATTGGTTTTGGTTTTTAAAATATAGTTATGGTTCCATTTAAGAACTAAAATCATATTAACTATTTTTAATATGGATAATGTGGATTGGAACCATATGATTATGGTTAAAAATCATATTAATTATATTAATCATTTTAATATTGTTATGGGTTATGGATTTCACGAAGATCTGGTTTGACACTAATATTATGTGATTATGTATATACCCCTTACCTCTACCCCACCCCCCACCTCCACCCCCACCTCCACTCTCACTCCCACTAAAAAAAATAATATTATGTGATTATGTATATACCCCTTACCTCCCACTCCTCACTCCCACCCCCACCTCCCACTCCCACTCCCACCCCACCCCACCTCCCACTATCACTAAAAAAAATAATATTATGTGATTATGTATATACCTTTTACCTCCACTCCCAACCCCACCCCGACCCCTTTACCCCCACCCACCACTACCATTAAAAAATAATATTATTTGATTATGTATATACCCCTTACCCCCACCCACCCCAACCCCACCCCCACCCCACCCCACCCACCCACCCACTTACCTATCCACCCAACACTCCTCCTAAAAAAATGATATTAAGCGATTATGTATACCCTACCCACTCCTACCAACCTACCCCCACCCAACACCCCCACACCCACGCGCACAAAAAAAATAATAATGTGTACACCACCCACCCCACCCACCCACCCACCCACCCCCCACCCCCACCCCCCCCCACCCCACCCCCCCCTACCTACCCACCCACCCACCTAACACTCCTCCCAAAAAAATAATATTAAGCGATTATGTATACCCCACCCACCCCTACCCACCTACCTCCACCCAAACCACCCCCTACACCCCACACCCCACCCCCCACCCCACTCACTCCCCACCACTTTCTCCCTAAAAAAAATTAATATTAAGCGATTATGTATACACCACTCACCCTCTACTCCCACCCACCCAAAAAAAAATTAACCGTGTTTGGTGCGCTTCCTCTGAGAGAGAGATGAGTGTAATTGAATAGAATATATGTTGAAAAATGGTTAACCAGTTAATTAATTATATTTGTTTTAAAAATATGGGTTCAAATTTTAATCAACCTGAATAAATAAAAATGGTTAACCGACCCATTTGATTATAGTTAATATGGTTTGGCCGATAGTTAACTATTACCCTTGTGGCGGTCTAAAATTACCATTTTCATAATATTTTTTGATAGATACTATCGCTATAGGATGTATATCAGCGGTAATATCATTTTAAGGTTTCCATTGGAATATTGACAACAAAATCAGTGGCATGAATTAAGTGGTCTGAATCTCTGACGGCTTGACCTGTTTCATCCTTTGGCACGTCGATGTTGCTCAAGTTCTTTGTTGAATGTTATCTATAAAAACCAAAGAAGACTAGAGCCAAATCCAATTTGAGTCTAAAACCATTTTATTTCTTTGTTTGGGTAGAGTTTTGTCAGTTGAACAAGTCGAGTTGTGTATAAAGCGTAAGCATAATACGGAGGAAAAATTGATATATACTATGAAGGTTTATATTTATTTTTTAATAATTCTATATATTAATATGTAATTTGACACAAATTTATTATCTATCCAATAGTTGAACGGATGCTAGGAATCATAAAATGGTCTGAATTGTGATTTATCTAAAGAATTGATATTTTTACAAATTCCTCCCTTGCACAGGATCTTGTGATTTTTTTTTACACACCATCTTTACTACCACCAAATTGTAACTAATTTTAAGAATTGTCAGATTGAATAAGTAGAATAGAATTGGACTATACAAAAACAAACTGAAGGAAATAGCCATGGCAAGTGGGCTTTGTAAGCCCATGCGAGAACAAGGGAAGACGGAAACCCTAATCTCACTGTTAGCCCCTACAAATACCAGTTGTACGCAACAGAAAGAAAATGCAGTGGTATTCTTGTCTTCGTCGGAGTATTTTTTTCCGCACATCGGTATGTTTGTGTGTTATTTGAATTATTAATTTTCAATACAATAAATCTTATCAAAGTTTGTGAGTTTATGGTAGGAGTAGGATGTTTTTATTTTTAGTGTATATCTGTGTACAATAAGCCGATGCTCTGGAAAATAAAATAAGAATGAAGGAAGCATGGTAATGTCCACAGAAATTGAGCTTCTTTTGGGTCGTCATGTCTGCCCCCTCTGACTCCATCTTGATTAGGGGGCCTGGATTAGACCCACATCTCTCTCTCTTTTGCTACTCTAATTTCTTCCTCTTTTTTTTAAGAGGAGTTTCTAGTTAGTCTCTCCGAACAAACTTTTGAAACATGCCTAAACTTGTTCTCCGTGGTTGCTATGGCGAGTTGCTGCGTATATATAATATTGGTTAATTGATTTTATGTTAACCACTCCCGTATTTGATTGTTGTTCCGATTAGTGTGAAATGGATCTGATGGAAGGAGGGACAAAGATGAATGAATGTGATAGGTCTCGTTCGTCGTAATGGCAGATTTTTCTGCCTTGCCGACCATTCTGATATATCACCACCCATAAACTGAGCCCCTTTATTCCTCTAAAAACAAAGATTTTATTGAAATTGTGTATCGATCGGCCAATGATTTAAAATTAAATACAAAGACAAGCATATGTCTGAATCATGCTATGTCGAATAAGTAAATCTTCTCTCTGAGGCCAATTATGGATAGATTTTTTGATTAATTGTTTTTAGTGTTTTTGTGATTCGCCAAATTAAAGTGCTCCGGTTATTAAGAATAAATTGTTCAATCGATTAATACAATTTGTGGATTATGATAATTTATGACCTTCCTTCTGAGGTTTTATTTTAATATCTTATTTATTTCATAATTAGCTTGTTTATGTTGGAAAAATGTCATATGATGATGAGAAGCATAGTTCAAATGACGATCTTAATGATTATAAATTTGATAGTCTTTCGCTCCTATCTGATGACACTGATTTGGTTCAACAAACTAATGAGTTTGGAAAATACATTTTAAAAGACTAGTTTGTCTTTGGAAAATTAAAAACACTTATTTTAATTCTAAATTATTTAAACAGATTGTTCTCAAAAATAAATATGAATAATGCTTGAAATTATTAAAATAAATAGTCAGAAGTTTCAAATTAAAGCTTTTGACTACTTGTAAGTGATTTCAAATATGAAGTTAAATTTGGTCAATTGATCGACCGATTGAAACGCTCAAGCAATTTTGCCATTGCTCGCGACGAGTTGTCTAATGTTATTGGTTGGGTTTTGCCATCTCCGGTGGCAAGTTTCTGATGTTTGTCCAGGCCAGCGGGTTTCTGTTGATGTAATTTACTCTGCAAGATGTTGAAATATTTTGTTATTTTGTAGTTGTAATTAGTTTTTATTTGTACATGTTGGAAATATGTAGTAATAATAATATATAAAACATTTCCATATCTTTTTGATTAATGTCATTTACGATAAACAATTTGATATTGATAAACTTTACTAGTCTAGAGTTTAAAATCATAATTAAGATTAAATGTACTTTACATTTCACAATTTATAAATAGTCTTTTAATAGAGACAAATAACACTCTTCGGTCAAAAATAGGTAGTTTGCATTAGACACAAAATATGGTTATGGTTCTATTTAAAACTAAAATCATATTAACTATTTTTAATATGGGTTGTGTGGAGTATATGGTTATGGTTCAAAATCATATTAATAATTTTAAGATGTTTTGACTTTTAAATGTAATTTTTGAAAAATAAATTTGTGATCAATACAATTAAATTAATTTAATAATAATATGATATAAAATTATTAATATAAATAATAAAATGCTAAAAATTATACTAATAAAATTTAAAATTGAAATTATTAATACTCTTCCATATTTAAAATTCTTAATGATGAGGGATTGGGTTCAACCCCACCCTCAAATTATCAAATAAATAAATAAAATTTGCAATTCTATCTTATTAGTTTTTACTTTTTCTTCTTTTGATTAAGGTTTTCCTAATATTTTGAAAAATTAAAATTTTTGTATATAGGATAAATCTATTTCACCAAGGGAGAGTAGAAAATTTTACTATTTTCTGAAAACCGAGTAAACTGTAACTTATAGAAAAAAAAAATTAGTTAACAAATATTGAAGTGGACAAGTATTACAAATTAAGTGGGTCAATTTTAATGTTAATGTGATAAATTTTCTAGATAGATTAATTAGTTTCGGTTTATGCATATAAGCATATATGTATATATGTAAATAGCCGGCCAATCATTTGGTTTGACAAACTAAAATTAAAGATCTCATGAAATTAAATTAATTAAATCAAATTAAAGAGATTTTCCAACTTTGTTACAGCAAATAGGAAGGTATCCGTGAATCATCGAGCCATTATTGCGGAGAAAATTTAAACTTAGCATTAAATAGAAACATGGCATTGACCCTCTGTACATGCCACATGGTATGGTATGATATGGAATATGGGTTGAAAAGTGGTTAACCGGTTCAGAACTATATTTTTTTAAAAAAATATGAGTCTAAACTTTAACAAACTTGAATAAATAAAAATGATTAACTAATCCATTTAGTTTCAGTTAATATAATTTGATCCAATAATTAACTAACTATATTGTGAGGTCTAGATTGCATGATGCCAAAGTGTAAGATAACAATAAACTAAGAGATGTAAAGTGAACTCTCATAATAATTAATACGAGTTATAATTAGTTAAATTTTAGACATAAATTAAATAATGTCATCCTATGCTTCTAAAGTAATCATGCAAACAAAAAGTATTATTCAAATTAATTTAGCAAAATAATAATAATATAATTCCCCATTCTAAAGAGTATAATATAATAATCAAATACAAATATTCACAGTACCATTACAAATTTACAATATCAATAAATTATCTGGAAATAGTAAAAACAATTTTGAGAAATATCCAAATTTCCGATGAATAAAATTGACGACAGAGGTGTATAATCTTAATTACATTTGAGATTATGGAAGGTGGAGAACATAAAATAAAAACAAGTATCTTACTTCAACCTTGGAACGACGTCGTTGGACATACCACTTGCCCGTTTTGGAGTCCGTTTATTCCGTTGACTGAGAGATGAACATTAACCGTAACGGAAGTACTACAAGTTTGAACGGTTAATGCGTTATATACCTCCAGACTCGGCAAAAATCCCACGTCACCTCACTACTACTTGGAATTCATATAGAGAGTGGCTGGCTACCAGCAACTGGATCATTAATTCTTTAATTGGCTTTGCATGATTTCTGGATCATTAATTCTTTTGAGCTTCTCTTCTTTTTCATTAATTTTTTGAGTTTTAAATTCACTTAAATGATTCATTGAATCATCGATCACCATGCATGCAAGTACTATATCAAAATTCATTGAATCATCATCATCATGATCAGATACATGATATTGATTATATCGATCGAAAATTAAAGAGCTTGCTAGCTTTAAATAATAATAATAATAATAGTAATAATAATGTTAGACGCCAAGTGTGAATCGGATGGAACAAACAGTACTCCCCCAAAATCACCAATATCGTCTCCCAAACAAGCTCTATACTATGTACTAAGCCCTCCTCATGACTCCTCCAACTATGACGATAATAAATCTTCCCCCCTCCAAACCTCTCCTCTTTCCACTAGCCCTATGGATTCCCCCTCACACCCTTCGCGCCACTCCCATTCTTCTTCAAGTAGTAGGGTGTCGTCTGGGTTTGTAAGGAAGTGGAACCGGAAGAGGGGGTGGAATCATCATGAGTGCAGCGTGATTAAAGAGGAGGAAGAGTATGATTGTGTATATTGTGATTATGAGCGTTGCAAGTGTTTGATTGCTGTTATGGCTTTAGCTATAATCTTCACGTTGTTTTGTTTCATCATTTGGGCTGCTAGTAGGCCTTACCAACCTAGGGTTTCTGTCAAGGTATATATGCCGTATCATGTATATATATGAGTATGTATATATATATATATATATATATATATATATATATATATATATATATATATGCAATCACTTGATCACCCATTACAATTTTCTTTTTCTATGTAATATATCTCTTCATATATATTTTTTATTTTTTCCCCTATATATGTAATCGATCCAGTATATATATATATACCCTCCTAGCTGCAATTAATTTTTTTTCTTCTGTACGTAGAGCTTGATGGTATATAAATTTTACTCCGGGGAAAGATCAGATTACTCGGGGGTCCCAACCAAGATGCTGACAGTAAATTGTTCTGTGAAGATGAGCATATACAACCCCTCAACATTCTTTGGCATTCATTTTCGCTCCACTGCCATAAATCTCGTCTTCACAGAAATTACAGTTGCAACCGGTCAGGTGAATTAAGCTCTTGAATTAATTAATTGCCTGGGATGAGAATGACTGAGACACCTCCATGAATTAATTACGAGTATTTCAAAAATTCAACATCAGTAATTTTGTTTGAAGAGTCGATCGATCTCGACCACTGTCATTAATTAAAAGAAAAGCTTTAACTATTTTTATAAAAGTTTGATATTCAACTAAGAATCATGTTAATAGCTTATCAAATGAGTAAACCATAAATTATAATTAAGCTTTCAGTTAGTTACTCATATATATATATATATATATATATATATATATATATATTGATTTGTTCATTTGTGGTTGCATGCAGTTGAAAAAAAATTACCTACCAAGAAAAGGCCATCAGATTGTGGATGTTAACATGGAGGGGCAAAGGGTTCCTCTGTACGGGGATGGGGCAAGCTTACCGATGTCAGATAATAATCGTAAGGTTCCATTGAAGTTAGATTTTAAAATAGTATCACGGGGTAATGTGGTGGGGAAGTTGGTAAAGACAAAGCATAAACGGCATATCTATTGTTTCTTGGTAGTTGACTCTAGAAACACCAAAGTCATCAAGTTTGAGGAGAATTCTTGTTCATATGATTGACTGATTTAATTTGGAGCTCCATCTGCAACTCAATCCTGCTGCAGCCTTCCAAACACCTTGCTGAGCTGATTGAAACCAAGCACAAGCACATTTTATATCAATCAAGTGTTGGATTACTAAATATAGCTTAATTGTCATATGGATAATAGTAGTTGCTATTTTTCTGGTTTAACATTCTAGTATATGATTAATTAATACACAAAGAAGAAGTGTTTAATTTTAATTTTTTTTATCAAGCTATTAATTGGCTCTTTTTCACATATCATTTGTGTGTTGGTTAACATATCCTCACCAATCTATGACGCAGCATGAGCCATGCATTTAGCATTGAATGTTCTGCTGGTGTTTGATCTTCCACATGGATTTACACTTTGGTGAGACCCGAAGGCTGTAGGTACACTTTGGTTAACTATTGAGTCAATTTATATTAATTAAAATTAAATGAGTAAGTTAATTATTTTTATTTATTTAAATTGAGTAAGGTGTGGGGTCATATTTTAAAAAAGAAATATAAGTCCAAATCAGTTAATTATTTTTTGACTCATATTTCATTACAAATCTAAATCAAAAGTTCTTTTCACCCCAGATTTAAAAATTTTTGGTTAAAAAAAATAATATTTAGTGATTATATATGTATACACTCTCACACTCAAAAAAATAATATTTAATAATTATATATGTATACACCCCACCCTCCACCCTCCACCCTCCACCCCTCCACCCCCAACGAAAAAATAATTCAATGAATATGTATACACCCACAGAAATCAACACACAGGAATCAGGCAACACAAGTCTTGGCGATTATAGTTTCTTTATCTTGAATTTGATGAAACATTTTATCAATAGTGGGTGCTATAACTGTTATTTACTTTGGCTGACTTGGTGCACTGTAAGTGTTTTAAATAATGTCACATAATTGTGAATCTGCACTATTATAATAGTGGCTCCTTAACTTTATGTTTACGTTTATTAATTTGTTCAAGTGTTGTATAACTGTTGTTGGCGTATGATAGTAGAAGCTCTCTTTATTCTTTACTATTGCTGGAGACTAAGTCTATAATTTTCCCAAATCTTTAGGCTGCTCTGCATAATGAAACATTTTGAGAATATTTTGTTTGGAAATCTTACCATAAACCTTTTTTTCTAGCTAACTAATTTGTTACCCTGTTTACCGAACAAGGCCGTAAGTGTTTATCTTCTATACGTGCTAGCAACTTGATTAAATATAAGTGCATAACTGGAAGAATCCTATGAAATGTACTTATATAAGGAAGTACATTTCCCGTATAAGATTCCAGCATGCCAAATTGGACCTTAATGAGAACAAGTTTCTTTTTTAGAATACTGTCATTGATTATTTGGATTATACTTATAGTCTATTACTAATGTATTGTGGAAATATAAAGTTGATACTTATGAATTTAAAAATGCATGTTTTAATGTTTATATGTGTGCATGTACGAATTAGAGAAATTTGTTATAGTTGTTCTTGAAATTTAGTTTACTCTTCAAATAGAAGGATAAATATAGTTTGACATAGTTGAATTAATAATTGGAATTAATTGGTGCAGATTTTGAATGATTTCCTCAATATAATTCATTGCGGACAACACATTCAGCCTAGGATGAAGTAGTATCTATATTAATTAACAATTATTTTTTGAATTTTACTTATTAATTCTATATGATAATTTTATTTATCAGTACATGATTTTTAATATACCCATTTGTATATATTGTGAAGGTATTTATAGCTGATTTCGTGTATGACATTTCGTGTATGATAATTTTTTCAACAATTTATTTAATTAATGTTCTGAATATGATTTTTTAATTGTATATGTATAAAGATTGACGGTAGATTGAGTTTGAGCATAAACTATGAGGCCAAGGATATTAGATTTGGAGTTGAAGCTCGGGCTTTAATGCTTAACGATGTTGAAGAGCTTGCTGATGTAGTTAAAGTTAGTATGTGCTCTAAGATACTCTTCATTTGTTCTTTCTCAATTATTATTTTCTTGAGTTTTTCTTATTCATTTCAGTCCGTTTTGTTTTATTTATTTTTATTTGGGGTTGTGTTGTATAAACATTTGAATGTCTCTATGCATGTGGAAAGTGTGTATATATTATTTGTAAGCCCAATGTTCATAAATGGTGGTTTTTATTAATTATTGTATGTGGTAATTAAAGTTGAAGTTTTCTCTATTCAAAAATATTAGTACTGGGTGTGTATGAATTTTTTTTATACATCATTTTTTCCCAGTGTAATGGGAACTTTATTTACTTGCTTTTCTTAAGTTCATTTATTGTTGTGAATTGATAAGTTAACATATAGAAAGATGTTGGGACTTTTCAGTTGGACTAACATTCATGGACTTGGAAACTCAATTAGTTGGTAAATAATATTTAAATTGGTGTTATTTTCCAATTTTAAAGAATGTCTTTATTCAATTATTCTCTCTAATATTGACTAAATTCATTACACGTTGATACATGGATTGTGTATGTTCAATTTTTTATTGAATTAATGAATGTCTGACAAATTATTAATTTTATTATTAAAATTAACATGTGCATTGCACGGGCTATCAATTAGTATTGACTAAATATAAATTACCGAAAAGTCATTTTAAACGAATTTCAATCGAACCTTATTTCATATTCTGATAAATTTTGTAAACTAAATTTAAACAACTCCATGTTTCAAATAAAAAAATAAAAAAATCATTTGTCAAGAATATACGTTGTACAAAAAGAGTATATTTTATTGATTGTCGTCAGTTAAGTGTGATGAGGCCTTGATCACAGGACAAACGCCCCTTTCCGTCGACCTCTATATTCCTTGTTGTTCTAAAAATGGATTGTATCCCCTCCATCATGCTTGCCCTCTATGATTGAGTTAATCATCTTTTATGGAGGACGAACATATATTCGGCTGCAAATGGTGCACCTGCAACCGATATTGCTTTTAACTTTTATATTACATATGCTAACTTCTAAGGATAATGGCAAGTAGTAAACCTTGATACAAAACCAAAACAACCCTGCATAATGATGCTTCTGGTTAGTTCTAGCGAGAAAGGGGAAATAATTGTTTCAGTCTCAATTCCTCTTCTTTCCCTACAAAAACCAAAATCAGCAACAAACAAATACAACACTGCTAAACCTCTCAAACGGCAGGAAAAACAGTAGTAGCCATTCTAAGGTTATCCTCAAAATTTAGAACTATATACAAATCAAGCTTCAGTTTTTACAATTTCTTTACTATTAAATTTGTTCAAACAACACCTCAAGTCAAAGGGTATAAATGTGAAGAATAAAGTCTTATTAAATACCTTTCCAAGCTCATAAATTCTTCCCACTGCCTCATCTTTTAAAATTTTTGAGAACAAATTAATCTTTTGATCCTCAGAAACACCTAGCCAAATCAAACAACTTCTCAGTGTTGCATCTCACGATAATGCAAGTTTGTGGATAAAATCAATTAGCACTTGAATGATAGTGTAATTTGTTACATCATCAATACAAAACAGTGTGAACAATATTATAGAGCCATTACTAAAAATAATCATGTCATCGCATTCTCGTCACCTTGAGTTGATCACTATGCCTTTTGGGGGGATTTCATCACAAAAAATGAAGCAAAACAAAAGGAGAAAAAAAGAAGGAATAAACAATTTATTGTAAAAATTAAATTTCTATGGCTTATTTACAATTTTATTGCAAAAACAAATTTTCTATGGCTAATTTGCATAATAAGTACCACTATTCCTAGAATTGTCATTCTCATTAACGGGAATTAAATATACAATAAAATTCTCATACCCAAGTTACCCAAGGAAAAAGTTATTTAGTAAGCCGCTCAACTGAAATACAAAATCATAAATGGCGATGTTCAAATTTTATCAGTAGAAAGTTGCACAATAAGCCCTAAAATATGAAACTAATAACCAATGAAATATGATATTAATGACAGGGAAATAACTATAACAAAAAATATTAAAAAATAATATATAAAAAATTAGAAGATGGACTTACCGAGCTATAAATGTTGATGTTGCTGCAAATTTAGATTAATGGACAAACTTAGGGACAGAAGCATTATGACGCCCCCAAAATGTGATATACATCACTCATCTCGAAATCGCCAGATATATGCACGTAACTCAACTACAAACTTAATTATACAACCGTCAGCAAAATAATACGACAAAACATAGTTGAGAGTTTAAACACGAATATTGTCTTCTAGATAATATCCACACTCAATGGAGTCCTCATTACAATTATTATCATATTATTTTATAAGAATAGTGAAGACTACTATAGTCACCATCTCGGACCATCACTCCATTCCCCGACTCGTCTCAGCTATATTCTCATTTCCTGAAGAGAACAGTGAAAGAAAAGGGTGAGCTCAACTAGCCTAGTAAGAAATTATGACTAAGATAATGCATAATAAATTATCCTTAGCCTTCAACGGTATAACAACTGATAGAATACAATAGAAAACAAGTTTTAGATCAACAACTGCAGCGGAACAAGCAATCCATTAGAAGAGTCAAGTAGAGCATGATATCTACTATCTTCTATGATTTAAAAAGTTTTTCATCAAATTTATCATTTGAGACTCACCAATAAATAAACCACATCATCGAATCATCCTCGCACTCTTTCGGCCAGGGATATTCATGTAATCATCAATGGTCATGATTATACCGAATAATCCTCGGTCATAATCATACCAACAATCATCCATCAATGCACTACGGGCCAATGAGGACTTTTACCACATCATTTGTAACATTACGGGTCATGATTATACCGAATGATCCCTGGTCATAATCATACCAATCAACAGTCCATCTATGCACGTAAGTCAAAGATAACTTTCATCACGATATAAGCATGAGGATGATGACAATGATATAAGCAATAATCAAACGAAATCAAATCAAACGAAATCAAGGATAAATATTAAAGACTTTAAATTTATCCAGAGTTTAAAAATATCTAAATTGTCAACATGATACTTCTTTGTGGAGTAAAATTCAAGAATAATATTCATGTACCAAAAATAATTTGGACAGAAAAGAAATATATTTTTTGGATAAATAGTACCCCGTGAATAGTACCCTATGAATAGTACTTCAGGAATAGTACCTCATGAATAGTACCCCGGCATGAAAAGTACCCCAAATACCCGAGTACATAATATTCAGGTGAATAGTAATTGGGTGAATAGTAAGTCGTGAATAGTACTCCGGCATGAAAAGTGCCCCGAATATCCGAGTGAATAATATTTGAGTGAATAGAAATCGGGTAAATAGTAACCCGTGAATAGTACTCCGTCATGAATAGATCAATAATTATCAAGAAAGCTCAGAATAATATTTTCATGAAAAGATACTGGATGAAACGCAAATATCAAAGACATTCTACTAATTTCATGGAGTATAGAAGCCAAAACTTCAATAAAATGAGTATAGAATTCAAAATCTGAAACGAAATAATATTACTTATATACTACAGAGCATGGAAGAAAATATTATTTCAAGTGAATATTGAACAAAAATAACATCCCTTACAACTGTTGAACGAAAATAATATTCCAACGAATATTTAACGAAGATAATATTCATACGAATATTGAACGAAGATAATATTTTTTATGAATATTGAACGAAAATAATATTCATACGAATATAAAAAATAATATCTCTTAAGAATATGAAATAAATAATACCCCTTACCTCAGAAGAAGACTGGATACTGTAATAATGAAGTAGCAGACTTCTCTTCTTCTTTCTCTCTATAGCTTCTCTCTCTCTATAATTGCTCTTGTGAGTCTTAGTGAATTGGTGAGAATGAAGGAAGAATGAGCTTCTATTTATAGAAAAATATAGTTTCAATAATTGTACGTTTTGGGGCTCAAAATATTACAGTATAATACCTTCATCTTTTCCTTCATTTTTAATTTAGTCCTGCAAGTATTATCAAACTTGCACCACCTCCCCTAATAGTATATCATGTAAATCAATAGTACAATCATGTGAGTCAATAGTTCTATACATGTGAAAAAATAATTTCAGTATAGTACCTTCATCTATACCTCCATTTCTAATTTAGTCATGCAAGTATTATCAATCTTGCACCACCTCCCCTAATAGTACATGCATGTGAATCAATAGTATACACATGAGAATAAATAGTTATAAGCATGTGAATTAATAGCAATTAATTGCTCATTTATCCGACTAATTACCCGATTGGTCAATATAACTTTCAGACATTAATTATTATTGAAATAAATGTTGATTTCCACTAACACTAATAATACCAACACAATGGAACTATCAATTTCATCTTTAATCAACACAAAATTATTCATCATTAATATTATAACTCGCAATATTTAAAAACCAGGTCGTTCCCAGGAAAGAGGGGGCTTTCCGATAAGGATTTCTCCTTATTGGCGGCAATTAGGTGACCAAACCTCTCCTCGATGTAACTTCTGACATCATCGATATTGCAAATAATAATATGAATAACTTTTGTTGTCTCAATTATTGATTTAATAATATAAATATTATCCAGGATGATCTTTGTGATAATAATTGAATCAAAAATATAGAGAGATATGATCGTGAATTCTCGTAGCAATAATTGAGTATAACTGGTGACTTCTTACGTAACCATTAATAATCAATACCGGTGTATTCTTATGCAACCACGCGTAATCTTCGTACTTTTACTACCGGTAGTTCAACAGCTTTTAACGGTAACACTTTCGCCGTTATTTTTATAAAAGATAATTACATGCTTTTCTAACTACGACAATACTTCCGTTGTGGGGTCCACCAAT
The DNA here is from genome assembly GCA_020205615.1 of Panax quinquefolius. NCBI lineage: Eukaryota > Viridiplantae > Streptophyta > Magnoliopsida > Apiales > Araliaceae > Panax > Panax quinquefolius. Next base: position 161,406,083 of record CM035152.1, read on the forward strand.
GATTGTGCCGTCGTATGAATATTCCCTATTAAAACGAATATTCCCTGACCAATCGAATATTTTATGACAACTTGCTTACTTTGCAAAATTTTCACAAATCACCCTTAACTTTAATCCTTTCTCAATTTAACCATTTACTAAATAAAATAATAATTATAAGAAAATTGAATACTTTCATTTCATAAAATTCGAGATCTTACAATCTCCCCTCCTTATGAAATTTCGCCCTCAAAATTTACGTACCTATTAGTTCGAAGAGATGAGAATACCTTTCTTTCTTTTTGAATTGTACCTTCCCGGTTATTTCCTCTGTATCATAATTTTCTCATTGCTCATCTCCTGTATTTCAGATATCATTCTAGAATATAGTTTCAAAATAAGAGTTAATTAATATGCCACATATTATCCATATACTATGACCGACCAATTATATAACAAATAAACTTAGGTCGGTCATACTAGCGAAGGAATTTCCCGTCTCTCCCCTCCTAGTTCTTGTCTCACATCTTAGCCAGGGATCATACCCCTAAGCTTTGATACCAACTCTGACGCCCCCAAAACAGGTATACATCACCCATCTTGAGTCGCCAGCTACATGACACATAACTCAACTATAAACTTAATTATACAACTGTCGTGCAAAATACGACAAAACATAGCTGAGAGTTTAAACACGAATATTGCCTTCTAGATAATATCCACACTCAATGGAGTTCTCATTACAATTATTATCATACTATTTTATAAGAATAATGAAGACTACTATAGCCACCATCTCGGACTATCACTCCATTTCCCGACTCGTCCCAGCTATATTCTCATTTCCTGAAGAGAACAGTGAAAGAAAAGGGTGAGCTCAACTAGCCTAGTAAGAAATATTATGACTAAGATAATGCATAATAAATTATCCTTCGCCTTCAACAGTATAACAACTGATAGAATACAATAGAAAACAAGTTTTAGATCAACAACTGCTGCAGAACAAGCAATCCATTAGAAGAGTCAAGTAGAGCATGATATCTACTATCTTCTATGATTTAAAAAGTTTTTCAGCAAATTTATCACTGAGACTCAGCTTAATAAATAAACCACATCATCGAATCATCCTTGCACTACGGGCCAAGGATATTCATGTAATCACCAATGGTCATGATTATACCGAATAATCCCTAGTCATAATCATACCAACAACTGTCCATCAATGCACAACGGGCCAATGAGGACTTTTACCACATCATTTGTAACATTACGGGTCATGATTATACCGAATGATCCCTAGTCATAATCATACCAATCAACAGTCCATCTATGCACGTAAGTCAAAGATGACTTTCATCACAATATAAGCATGAGGGTAATGACAATGATATAAACAATAATCAAACGAAATCAAGGATAAATATTAAAGACTTTAAATTTATCCAGAGTTTAAAAATATCCAAATTGTCAACATGATACTGCTTTGTGGAGTAAAATTCAAGAATAATATTCATGTACCAAAAATAATTTGGACAGAAAAGAAATATATTTTTCGGGTAAATAGTATCCTATGAATAGTACTTCGGGAATAGTACCTCATGAATAGTACCCCGATATGAAAAGAACTCTAAATACCCGAGTGAATAATATTCGAGTGAATAGTAATTGGGTAAATAGTAAACCATGAATAGTAACTCGTGAATAGTACTTCGGCATGAAAAATGTCCCGAATACTCGAGTGAATAATATTTGAGTGAATAGTAATCGGATAAATAGTAACCCGTGAATAGTAACTCGTGAATAGTATTCCGTCATGAAAAGATCAATAATTATCAAGAAAGCTCAGAATAATATTTTCATGAAAAGATACTGGATGAAGCGCAAATATTAAGGATATTCTACTAATTTCATGGAGTATAGAAGCCAAAACTTCAACAAAATTAGTATAAAATTCAAAATCTGAAACGAAATAATATTACTTACATACTACGTAGCATGGAAGAAAATATTATTTCAAGCGAATATCAACAAAAATAACATCCTCACAACTGTTGAAATCGAAAATAATATTCCAACGAATATTTAACGAAGATAATATTCCTACGAATATTGAACGAAGATAATATTCTTTATGAATATTGAACGAAAATAATATTCATACGAATATGAAAAATAATATCCTCTTCGAATATGAAATAAATAATACCCTTACCTCGGAAGAAGACTGGATACTGGAATAGTGAAGTAGCAGACTTCTCTTCTTCTCTCTCTATAGCTTCTCTCTCTATAATTGCTCTTGTGAGTCAATAGTACAATCATGTGACTCAATAGTTCAATACATGTGAAAAAATAATTTCAGTATAGTACCTTCATCTATACCTCCATTTTTAATTTAGTCATGCAAGTATTATCAATCTTGCACCACCTCCCCTAATAGTACATGCATGTGAATCAATAGTACACACATGCGAACAAATAGTTATAAGCATGTGAATTAATAGCAATTAATTGCTCATTTATCCGTTTATTACCCGATTGGTCAATATAACTTCCAGACATCAATTATTAACGAAATAAATGTTGATTTCCACTAATACTAATAATCCCAACACAATGGAACTATCAATTTCATCTTTAATCAAAACAAACTTATTCATCGTTAATATTATAACTCACAATATTTAACAACCAGGTCGTTCCCAGGAAAGAGGGGGCTTTCCGATAAGGATTTCTCCTTATTGACGCGCAATTAGGTGACCAAACCTCTCCTCGATGAACTTCTGACATTGTCAATATTGTAAATAATAATATGAATAACTTTGTCGTCTTAATTATTGATTTAATAATATAAAATATTATGCGATGATAATCTTGTGATAATAATTGAATCGATAATATGAGAGATATGATGCAACAGAATTCTCGTAGCAATAATTGAGTATAACCGAGTGACTTTTTACGTAAGCATTAATAATCAATACCGGTGTGCTTCTACTATGCAACCACGCGTAATCTTTGTACTTTTACTACCGGGTAGTTCAACGGTTTTAATGGTAACACTTTCACCAAGTTATTTTTATAAAAGATAATTACATGCTTTCTAACTACGACAATACTTCCGTTATGGGGTCCACCAATGATTGTGCCGTAGTATCTGAATATTCCTGTTAAAACAATTATTCCCTGACCAATCGAATATTTTATGACAACTTGCTTACTTTTCATAATTTTAACATATCACCCTTAACTTTAACCCTTTCTCAATTTAACCATTTACTAAATAAAATAATAATTATAAGAAAATTGAATACTTTAATTTCATAAAATTTGAAATCTCACAAGCATAATATGTCATTTTCCATAAGGACCCATGTTTCACCAAGAAGTTATAACTCCTTGGCAATTAATTAAATGGCCAAGGAATATGATCTATTAATAGATCAATAACAAACACCTGCAACACACATTCTTTATAACACATAACATAATCAACAAAGAAATACATCCACTAACCTTTTTCCCAAACTAAATGAGACCTATTCATCAAAAATTAATCTGATATTCACCTCCAAATTCTTCATTAAATGCAGCCTTAATAGCTTCAGCAACCAAAATTATAAAAATATCCTGATTATTGTGAAAATACCAAATAAGTTGCTGCAATTTCTTAAATCTAGACAATAAATATAAGTAAATTGATTTTCACTTTAATGAAAATTAAACAGACAACACACAAATTCAAAATTAAACGTCGATATAACAATACTATCTGTACAAAAAACTCAGATGTGAATCTACTGGTCGATCTATACATATATATAGATAGAAGTATGATCCAACATGCCCATTTGTAAAGTAAAAAAATTATGTTTTTCCCCGACTCCATGTATAAATAAAGTGGTAATGGTAATAATCAAAACTACTCCTCACTGCTCCTCAACCTCTTATAAGGAAAACGAAGCATATATATGATATCAATACAATAAAAATTACTAAAATTTTGAAGAATAAGCATAAATAAATTATAAATAAAATTCATAGAATGTGTACTTGGTTTTTCACCATACAACATTTTTTTTTTGTGAATTTACATGTCCTATTAGATAACGGTTAAATCATCTAAACTCTACCTTATGACGAATTTGAGATAAAAAAATTAGGGGGTTTATAGAGAGAAACTCACAATTCAAAGGCAATTGCAAATTGATGTCGTAGAAGTATATACCTCGCCGTATTAATTTTTCGGCCACAACACGCCGTTGTAGGTGACGAATTTCTTCTTCTGACCAACAACTCTTTACACTACACACTCCTAAATTTCAGTTGCAACAAAAGAATCAAATCATACTAATCAATACAATTAAAATTTAGCTCACATATTTTTGCATAATAATAATAATAAGCCGCAAATTCAGTGTTCCATCTTCTCAATCTCAATATGAAAATAAAGCGAATTTGGTCAGCCAAATATGAAATGAACTTCGCTTATATACCAAAATAAGTTCTTCATGTGACACCCCCAAAATAGGTATACATCACCCATCTTGAGTCGCCAAATACATGGTACAGAATACAAATACAAACTTAATTATACAACTGTCATTTAATATACGACAAAACATAGCTGAGAGTTTAAATGGGAATGTTGCCTTCTGCACAATATCTACTCTCAAATAGAGTCCTCATTACATTTATTGTCACACTATTTTATAGAATAGTGAGGACTACTAATACACCATCTCTGACCATCACTCCGCTCCCCGACTAGTCCCTATTCGTTCTCATTTCCTGAAGAGAACAATGAAATCAAAAGGTGAGCTCAATCGCCCAAGAAGAAATATTATGACTAAGATAATGCGAATAAATTATCATTAGTCTTCAACAATGTTAAACCGATAAAATACAATAGACATCAAGTTTAACTGCAGCTGAATAAGCAATCCATTAGAAGAGTCAAGAGTAGGCATGATATCTACTATCTTTTATGATTTAAAATGTTTTCATCAATTTTTATCACGAGACTCAGTTTAATAAATAAACCACATCATTGAGGCATCCCCGCATGATGCATGGGCAAGGATATTCATTAAATCATCAATGGTCATGACTATACCGAATAATCCACGGTCATAATCATACCAAAAAGCTGTCCATCAATGCACTATGTGGCCATTAAGAACTTTTACCACATCATTTATAACATTACATGTCATGATTATACTGAATAATCCGAATTAAGCATAATCATACCAAGTTCATCTATATATGCATGTAAGTAAGCGAAGATGACTTTCATCACAATATAAGCATGAGGATGATGATGATGACATAATAATTCAATCAAACAAGTTCAAGAATAAATTTTAAAGATTTATAAGTTAATTTATCCCGAAATCAATAATGTCCAAATTGTAAAATCCCAAATTTTATGAATAAAGATTTAATTTTTTCAAAATATTTTTTAAATATTATGGTGTGTATTTGAGATAATGTTATAATTGTGGGTAGTATTTATAAATTTTACAAAGTATGCAAGTTGTTGTATTATATTCGATTGGTCAGGGAATATTCGTTTTAGCGAGGAATATTCGTAACTACGTTAAAATCATTGGTGGACCCCACAATGTAATTATTATTTGATTGAGAAAACGACAAAAAATATTTTTATGAAAATAACGGCGGAAGTTTTACAGTTAATCTTCGTTGAACTACTCTCGGTAGTAAAAGTACAAGATGTCGCGTGGTTGCATAAGTAGACACGGTATTGATTATTGATGCTTACGTGAGAAATCACTCGGTTATACTCAATTATTGCTACATAAATTCTTTGCGATCATATCTCTCTATTATTGATTCAATTATTATCAAGATCATCCGCATTATATCTTATATTATTAAATCAATAATTGAGACGATAAAGTTATTCATATTATTAAATTGCAATATTTATAATGTCTAGAAGTTACATCGAGGAGAGGTTTGGTCACCTAATCACGGCCGATATAGGAGAAATCCTTATTGAAAGCCCTCTTTCCAAGAACAACCCAGTTGTTAAATATTGTGAGTTATAATATTAATGATGAATAAGTTCGTGTTGATTAAAGATGAATTTTATAGTTTCATTGTGTTGAAATTATTTGTGTTAGTAGAAATCGACATCTATTTCGATGATAATTGATGTTTGGAGGTTATATTGTTCAATCGGGTATTCGGGATACTTTTTGTGTCGAAGTTACTATTCACGAGTTACTATTCATAAGTTACTATTCACGAGTTACTATTCATGAGTTACTATTCACGAGTTATTATTCATGAGTTAATATTCACGAGTTACTATTCATGAGTTACTATTCACGAGTTACTATTCACCCAAACAATATATTTCTTTTCGGTCCAAATTATTTTTAGGTACAATATTATTCCATGAGGAGATGTGCTAATTTTTTAGACCGTTGATTGAATTTATAATAGTAAATCAATATGGATCGCTGGTTTAAAATTTTAATAGTAAATCACTATAGATCGCTGGTTTAAAGTTTTAATAGTGAATCAGTATGGACCGTTGCTTTAAGTTTTAATATGGACCGTCCGTTTAAAAGTAAATTAATCTGACCGTTCATCAATTAGTTACTATTCAATCCATTCTCCTATAAATAAAGCTCATTCCTTCATTATTTCTTACGAATTCAATTTGAACTCTAGAGAGAAAATTATAGAGAGAAAGAAGAAGAGTATTCTCGCAACTTCACTACTTCTATATCCAGCTTTTCTTTTTTATAAGGTAAGGGGTATTATTTCTTTCTTATTCATGAAGAGAACTTCATTATTCCATTCTTTATTATTATGTTGGAATAACTTTGTTTATCGTCTGATCCGCATACATGGTGATCTTCTTCATTATTCCATTATTTATTATTATGTTGGATAACTGCTTATATCTAATTCCGCATACATGGTGAAATTCTTCTATTATTCTATTCTTTATTATTCTGTTGGAATATCCTCGTGCAAGGCGTTTTATGTGGGACTTCGGTTCCGTCTTTATTATTCTGCTGGAATATCCCATTTGTGCTTTTTACGGACTGGTTCCGCCTTTTTATTATTCTCGTTGGAATATCATATTCATGCGTTTTACTGTGGGACTGAATTCCGCCTTTATTATTCTGTTGGAATATCCTGTTTTTTGCGCTTTTATGCTTAACCCGGTTCCGTGTTTTATTATTCTGTTGGAATAACTTTTGCTGTCATGATCTATCACATACTCGTAATTTTTTTTGTTATTCCATTCTTTATTATACTCAATTGGTTAAAATTTTGACTTATACTCCATGAAATTAGTAGAATATCCTCGATATTTCGCGCTTCATCCAAAGATCTTTTCATGAAAATATTCTTCCGAGCATTCTTAAATTTTACTCTACAAAAAAAAGTATCATGTTGACAATTTGACGTTATTATTTTCCTCAATAAATTAATTCTTGAACTTGTTTTATTGAATTCTTATATCATTGTCATCATCCTCATATTTATATTTTGTTGAAAGTCATCTCATGGCTGTAGTACATAGATGGACTTGGTATGATTATGACTTAGGGATTATTCGGATAATCACGATCGTAATGTTACAAATGATGTGATGAAAGTCCTCATTGGCCCGTAGTGCATTGATGAACAGTTATTGGCATGATCATGACCATTGATGAATACACGAATATACTTGGCCCGTAGTGCATGGTTAATTTGTGGTCGTGATACTAATGAATATCCTTGGCCGTAGTGCAGGGATGATGTGAATTATTTATTAAGCTGAGTCTTAGCGATAAAAGTGATGAAAAACTTTTTAAATTATAAAAGATAGTAGATTTTATTCTCTACTTGACTCTTTTAATGGATTGCTTATTCCGCTGCAGTTAAACTTGTTGTCTATTATATTTTATCAGTTTAACATTGTTGAAGGCTAATGATAATTTATCCTGCATTATCTTAGACATAATATTTCTTACTGGGCTAGTTGAGCTCACCCTTTCTTTCACTGTTCTCTTCAGAAAATGAGAACGTAGCAGGGACTAGTCAGAAAATAGAGTGATGGTGTAAGACCCCGAAATTTTTTTAAATAAAAAGGAATTTCCTTTATTTATTATTTTGAAATAGTAAGGTTGATTTGATTAATGTGGATAGTTAAGGGTTAAATCATAAATATTTCAAAATAAGCAGTGGTTATAAAATATTCATTTTGTTTGGGGAATATTCGTTTGGTCGTGGAATATTAAATGCTTTGTCGGGGAATATTAAATGCGACCATAGCGACCATGTGTGGGCCCCATGTGAGCGATTGGATGAAGAAAACGCATAAATATAAGTTGGTTAAAAATAACAGGCGTAGTTATTCTGCAATTAAGGCTGTTGGAATACCGGTGGTTAAAATACGATGTCTGGCGTGGTTGCCTGATGCTTTACGGTATTGCGATATTGTTGAATTATTGATCCTTACGTGAAGGCCTTTACTCAATAATTTTCACGATGAATTCTTATTCAATATTTTATTTTATTGATTCAATAATTCTTGCGTTGATATTTTATATTATTGTTGTTCGATAATTGTCAACTGCACATTATCTCCATTATCGGATCAATAATTCATATTATTTAAATAATATTATTAGATAGCATTATTGGCAATGTCTAGAAAGTTACATCGAGGAGAGGTTTGGTCACCTAATTGCGGCAAGATGAGGAGAAATCCTTATCGGAAAGCCCCTTTTCTGAGGAGCGGCTGGTTGTCATAATTGTGATTACGTAATATTATTTGTGAATAATTAATTATTGATTCATATGATAAAGAAATATTTATTTTATGTGGATATAAATGATGGATTTATTTATGTGGTTATAAATGAAGAAATTATTGTTGAGGTGTTTTATCGATATTTTGCAGTTGGAGGTATTAAAAATTTAAATCGGGGTTTTTGAGATATATTGCGGGGATTATAATTTTTAATCAAGACCGTTGGATTGTGGTAATTTTTGGGTATGTTATACATACATAAGTTGAGTATATGTCCACAAATTTTGAGCCGATTAAAAATGCGAAATGATTTGTTATGAATTTTAAGAGGTGTATGATTAGGAAATTAGGGTTATAATTGATTTTGGTGGAAAATTCTAGAATTGAGTGGGCCCCACTTGTGGTTGGTGAAGAAATGTGCTGAATTTTATTTCAAATGTGGTGGGTGGCAATAGTAGCGAGTAAAGCCATCGGTGCTTGGTCAAAATCTGCTTGGTGGGCTAACATTTTCTATAAATAGAGGCTAAGTTAAATTGAAAATCACACGAAACAAAGTTTTCTCTCTTTCTCTCTCTATATTATTGGCGTATTTTGTGAGTATTTAGATACTTTGAGAGTTCTTTATTGATCTACAAGTTTCATTCGACATCACTTGAGCCTTTCCTTAGAAATCTTGATTCTTTGAGGTAAGGGATATTATTTTTTTCGTAATGATATTATTTTCTTGATATCATTATCTTTGAAATATTTGATCGAAGTTTTTGTCAAATTTGGAACTTTTTCATGTCGGGTTACTATTCATGAGTTCTTATTCACGAGTTACTATTCATGAGTTCTTATTCACGAAGTTCTTATTCACGAGTCTTATTAAGCTAAGCGTGAAGATGTTTTTGTGGAATTTCTATCTTTTGGTGTCGGTTTACTATTCATGTATCTGGTCATATTCACGTATCTGACCTATACGTATCTGACACTATTCACAAAAAATAAAATTTCTTCTTTTGTCCAAAACATCTATTTTGGATACTAGCTTTGATTGTATCCATGTTTTGATCATTCTTGAATTTTACACCACTGTGATTATTTTTGGGGTATTGTTGGACTTGGATAAAACAAAAGTACGAATCCTTAATCCTTAATCCTTGTCATTTTGTTTCACTTTGGATTCGTTCTTTAAAAATATTTTCATCATCCTCGGTCTTAAATGATGATGTTATTGAATATCTTTGGCTGTAGTGCAAAGATGAATGATTCTGAAGAATATCTTTGGCTTCAGTGGTGCAAAGATGAGCAGTGTTGAGATGAACATGGCCGGGCGATTAATATCTTTGGCACAGTGGTGCAAAGATGAGCAGTGTTTAAATGAACATGACCCGGTAATGAATATCTTTGGCACCGTAGTGCAGATGAATATTTGATTCGGATGTATATTGATTGTTATTAGGGGATAAAAGATGAGCGATGAACTTTTAAATTCATACATAGAAGATAGTAGTTTGCATTCTCTACTTAACTCTTCTAATGAATTATTATTTCATTGCGAATATTGATTGAAAATTTGTTGTCAATTGTATTCTATTAAATTTTTCCTGTTGAAGACTAACGATAATTTGTTGTATATTATCTTAGTCATAATATTCTTCTTGAGCTAGTTGAGCTCACCCTTTTCCTTTTTGTTCCATTCTTCTCGGGAGGCGAGAATATAGCGAGTGCAGTTAGGGTATGGAATGAAGGTTTTAGAAAGGATTGTTTAGTAGTCCTCACCATTTTTGTAAAATAATGTATCAATAAATGTGATGAGGATTTATGTGAGTATAAATATTATCTAGAAGATAATATTTGTATTTAAACTCACGTTTTCTTGTTGTAATAATAAAGTTGTAGTTGTTTCGTACCATGTATTGACAACTCGAAATGGGTGATGTATACCTATTTTGGGGGCGTCACGGTTGGTATCGAGCTTAGGATATGATCTCTGGCGGAGATCGGGGAATAAAACTAGGAGGGAGGCAGGTAAATCCTTCGCTAGTGTGTCCTACTAAGCTTATTTGTTGGTTGGTCATATTATAGGGGTATTATGTGATTTGTTAATTTATTTAATTAACCCTTGTTTTATGATAGTTTTTTTTAGAATGGGCTGCTGAAGCGTTAACAATGGAGTGAATGAGATCGTGGAACACCTCTGTCGCCAACCGGGATAATATGATGTCGAGTGAAGAAGGAATTAGAGATATCCATGTGGTGAGTGAAGAATTGATAGTTTTTTTAGAGATAATCGCAGAGGTAGTAAATTTGAGAGTGAGGAAGAAGAGAGAAGAAGAATTACACGAAGAGTTTATTAGAGGTATTTTATGATCGAAATATAGAATTGCAAAATCGTATTCATGAGTTAGAAGAAGCGGGGCTAAAGAATTGCGAGCGATCGTGGAAGCAAAAAGGATGCAACGATTCAAGCTTGTGTTACCCGATCGTGATGCTTGAGCGAAGCACTCTTTGGCGAGTATAAGATGATAAAGCCGGAATCGAAATTTGAAAGAAGAAATAAGCTGAGCAGTGAGAATGAGTGATGCGTGGGTAAAAAGGCGCTTGACGTAGCGTTGATATTATGGAAAGAGATGTCCAATCTAAAAAGAAAGATTTAACGATGGCGGGAAGGCGTCGGCGACAACATCGGCACCATCAACAAATTCTAGGGAAGAGAACGATCGCCGATTAGATCTTCTGAGATGTGGAGAGGAGGGACATATAAAATCAAACTGCTCAAAGCCTTCCAAGGTATGCTATAATTGTGGAAAAGAAGGACATATCGCTTCGAGATTATGCGATATCGAAACCAGTCCAGGCGTGAATGGTGACTCAAAAAGGATGTCCCGAAAAGTCAAAGTCAGCGGTTCTTGGAAGAAGCGTTTGTCGTGGCCAAATCAAAATCGAGGAACCCGAGCGAAGTTAGCACGGTTAGTTAATTATAAATTCTTGCGAAGTTTATACCTTACTGAATCTGGGATTCTACCCATTCTTTTATCTCTCTTGCTTGCGCTCAGCGTTTGAACTTGACTACGGAGAAATTAGACTTTGACCTATTTATGGAGAATCAGTTAGGGAGAAACTTTCATTACATCATTGTTTAGAAATCTTGTTTGATTCGGTTGGCACTATCACATTACACATTAACCTTATTTCTATAGAGATATTTGCTTTTGATGTGATTTTAAGGTTAACTACTCATCATTGCAAATTGATTGCTTTTGTAAGGTTGTTAGTTTTCATATTCCTAAGCAACTTTGTTATTCAATTCAAGCAATCAAACCATTGTAATCAAACATTTTCATATCAAGCCATGAAGTCATTCGTTTATTACGGATGTCAAGTTTTCTTAGTCCATATTATGGATTTGAATAAAGACACGTCGATTTGAATAATATTCTGTTGTTATTGATTTTTCTGATGTATTTCTGAAGAATTTATTGGCTTACTCCCCCAAGCTCGATATTAAATTTTGTATCGACTTTGAACCCAGACAAAACTCATTTCTAAAATCTCATATCGAATGGCTCTATTGAACTTGAGGGAGTTAAAGGTCCAACTACGAGAATTGTTGGACATCGGTTTCGATTAAATCTAAGACATCTCCTTGGGGTGCTCTGTTTTATTCAGTAAAGAAAAAGAGGCGGGTATGCGACTTTATTATTGACTATCGGGAATTGAACCATGTCACCATCAAGAATAGGTATCCTCTACCTCGTATTGATGACTTGTTTGACCCGATTCTGAGGGGCACAATTCTTTTCAAAAATCGATCTTAGTTACGGATATCATCAATTTGAAGATTAGAATGAGGATATTCAAAAGATCGCCTTGAACTTCGGTATGGGCATTATGAATTCTTAGTCATGTCTTTCGGACTAACTAATGCTCCTACGGCTTTCATGGATATGATGAACCAAGTATTCAAGGAATATTTGGATCGATTCGTTGTTGTCTTTATTGATGACATCCTTATATATTCAAAAGTCGTGAAGATCATGAGCACCTTTTGAAATTTGGTACTCGAAAGGCCGTGAAAACCAACTTTATGCCAAATTGAAGAAATCGAGTTACGGCTTGAGGAAGTAGCATTTCTTGGGCATGTCAGTGTCAAAACATGGAGTATCTGTTGATCCGTGAAGAGTGAAGCAATCTGAAAGTTAGGAGCAACCAAAGTCGATGGTGAAATCGTAGCTTTTGGGCTTAACTGGTTATTATCGGAGATTCGTGGAAGGGTTTTCTCGAATCGCTACTCCATTAACTCATTAACTTTCGGAAGGATACAAAATTCGTTTGGAGTGAAGAATCGCGAAAGAGTTTCCAAGAGCTTAAGAGGAGACTTATTTGGCTGTTCTAACAATACCATCTGGTTCGGATGGATTTGTTATCTCTGACGATGCTTGAGCAAAGGGTTAGGATGTGTTCTCATGCAACGTGGGAAAGTCATAGCTTTATGCCTCGCGACAACTTAAAGAGTATAAGAGAATTATCCTACTCATGATCTAGAGTTGGCGGCCCGATCGTTTTTGTGCTAAAGATATGGAGGCACTATCTATATGGGGAGAAAGTGGAGATATATTCGGACCATAAAAGCCTTAAATATTTCTTCACTCAAAAAGAACTCAACGTCGACGCGGCGTGACGTTGGCTCGAACTATTGAAAGACTACGACCACACTATTCATACCATCACGGAAAAGCGACGTGGTAGTACGCGTTGAGTAGAAGATCATATCTTGAGGAGCGAGTGCGATGATGTCAAGTATCGCGACAGAGCCAACTTTAATAGAAAAGTTAAGGTTGCTCGAGCCACCCAGGGTACGTCGTATGAAGAAGAAAGTACAAGAAGGAGCTATTAGGGCGAGAATTGATGAAGAAGGAATACTTGAGTCCACTCTAGACTTTGTGTTCTAACGACTACGATTTGAAGTACAAGATTATGATGGAAGCACAATACACCATTTGCAATCCATCACGGAAGTACTAAAATGTATCGTGATCTTGACATACATTTTGGTGGAATAATATGAAGAGAGAGATTGCAAAGTTTATCTCGATGTGTTTAACTTGCCTAGCGTGTAAAGTAGACATCTAGTACCTAAGGGTCCGTTGCAACCACTTGAGATTCCGGAATGGAAGTGGGAACACATTACCATGGATTTAGTTCTGGGTCTTCTACGGTTTCTCAAGGCATCAATGCTATTTGGGTTATTGTTGATAGATTAACCAAGTCTGCTCATTTCTTGCCGTCTGGGAGACTTATTCACTTGAGCGTCTTCTTTAGTATGTACGTAAATGAGATTGTGAGGTTGCATGGCATGCACATGTATCCATAGTTTTGGATAGTGACCCAAGATTCACTTCATGATTTTGGGTTAGAAAGCTATGAGCGCAATTTACGATTCTGATTTGGCATACCATCCTCAAGCGGATGGGCAATCGAAAAGACTACTCAAACTCTTGAAGATATATTAAAACTCGTGTCCTAGATTTCAAAGGAAGTTGGGATAAGTACTTGCCATTGGTGGAATTCTCATACAACAATAGTTATTAAACAAATATAGGCATGGTTCCATTGAAGCATTATATGGACAAAATGTGGTTCTCGATATATTGGGATGAGGTGGGTGAAGCAACATTGTTGGGACCCGAGTTAAATGCATATGACTACCGAAAAGATCCAAATAATTCGACAACGTATACTGAAGCGGCACAAGATCGACAAAAGAGTTATGCGGATCTTCATCGAAAGGATGTGGAATTTAAGGTAGGGGATCATGTATTGTTGCGAGTTGCTCCATGGAAGGGAGTTACAAGATTTGGGAAGAGAGGAAAGCTCGATCCACGATTTATTGGTCCATTTCAAATTCTTGACCGAGTAGGAAATGTAGCCTATAGACTTGCGTTACCTCAAAGTATGTCTACGTGTTCATAATGTGTTTCACATATCGTGCTTAAATAAATATGTGAAAGACCCGAACCACGTTATTGAGTTAGAAATAGGGACGAGATAGCCAAGACTTAACGTATGAGGAGGTACTATCAAGATCTTGGATAGGAAGGAGCATGTCCTACACATGAAAGTCATACCACAAGTTAAAGTTTTGTGGAGGAATCATGCTTATAGAGAAAATGACACGGGAATTGGAAAGCGGAAATGAAAGCGAGGTATCCTCACCTTTTGAAACACCAGTGTATGCGTCGTCGATTTAGAGGACGAAATTTCATAAGGAGGGAGGTTGTAAGACCAAAATTTTTTAAATAAAAGGAATTTCCTTTATTTATTATTTTGAAATAGTAAGGGTTGATTTGATTAATGTGGATAGTTAAGGGTTAAATCATGAATATTTCAAAATAAGCAGTGGTTATAAAATATTCATTTTGTCGGGGAATATTAGTTTGGTGGTGGAATATTAAATGCTTTGTCGGGAATATTCGTATGCGGCAGTAGCGACCGTGTGTGGGCCCCATAACGAGCGATTGGATGAAGAAAAGCAACAAATATAAGTTGGTTAAAAATAACTTGCGTAGTTATTACAAATTAAGGCATTGGAATACCCGTGGTTAAAATACGATGTCTGGCGTGGTTGCACGATGCACTGCGGTATTACAAAGATTGTTGAATTATTGATCCTTACGTGAAGGCACTTTACTCAATAATTTTCACACGATGAATTCTTTATTCGATATTTTATTTTATTGATTCAATAATTGCTGCGTTGATATTTTATATTATTGTTGTTCGATAATTGTCACTTTGCATTATCTCCATTATCGGATCAATAATTCATATTATTTAAATAATATTATTAGATAGCATTATTGGCAATGTCTAGAAAGTTACATCGGAGAGGTTTGGTCACCTAATTGCGGCGCCCGATGAGAGAAATCCTTATCTGAAAGCCCCTCTTTCACAGGAGCGGCTTTGGTTGTCATAATTGTGATTACGTAATATTATTTGTGAATAATTAATTATTGATTCATATGATAAAGAAATATTTATTTTATGTGGATATAAATGATGGATTTATTTATGTGGTTATAAATGAAGAAATTATTGTTGAGGTGTTTTATCGGTATTTTACAGTTGGAGGTATTAAAAATTAAATCGGGGTTTTTGAGATATATTGCGGGGATTATAATTTTAATCCGATAGTTGGATTAATGGTAATTTTGGGTATGTTATACATACATAAGTTGAGTATATATCCACAAATTTTGAGCCGTTAAAAATGCACGAATGATTTGTTATGAATTTTAAGAGGTGTCGATTCGGAAATTAGGGTTATAATTGATTTTGGTGGAAAATTCTAGAATTGAGTGGGCCCCACTTGTGGTTGGTGAAGAAATGTGCTGAATTTTATTTCAAATGTGGTGGGTGGCAATAGTAGCGAGTAAAGCCATCGGTGGCAGTCAAGTCTGCTTGGTAATTTAACATTTTCTATAAATAGAAATTAAGTTAGAATTGAAAATCACACCGAAACAAAGTTTTCTCTCTTTCTCTCTCTATATTATTGAGCGTATTTTGTGAGTATTTAGATACTTTGAGAGTTCTTTATTCGATCTGAGTTTCATTCAAAGATCACTTGAGCCTTTCCTTAGAAATCTTGATTCTTTGAGGTAAGGGATATTATTTTTTTCGTAATGATATTATTTCTTGATATCATTATCTTTGAAATATTGATCTGAAGTTTTTATCAAATTTGGAACTTTTTCATGTCGGGGTTACTATTCATGAGTTCTTATTCACGAGTTACTATTCATGAGTTCTTATTCACGATTCTTATTCATTCACGAGTACTATTAATGAAGTGTGAAGATGTTTTTGTGGAATTTCTATCTTTTGGTGTCGGATTTACTATTCATGTATATCTGGATTTATTCACGTATCGACCTATTCACATTATCACAAAAAAAAAATTTCTTCTTTTTGTCCAAAACATCTATTTTGGATACTAGCTTTGATTGTATCCATGTTTTGATCATTCTTGAATTTTACACCACTGTGATTATTTTTGGGGTATTGTTGGACTTGGATAAAACAAAAGTACGAATCCTTAATCCTTAATCCTTGTCATTTTGTTTCACTTTGGATTCGTTCTTTAAAATATTTTCATCATCCTCGGTCTTAAATGATGATGTTATTGAATATCTTTGGCTGTGTAGTGCAAAGATGAATGATTCTGAAGAATATCTTTGGCACGTAGTGCAAAGATGAGCAGTGTTGAGATGAACATAATGATGAATATTCGCGACCGATTAATATCTTTGGCACATAGTGCAAAGATGAGCAGTGTTTAAATGAACATGACCAACTAATGAATATCTTTGGCTGTAGTGCAAAGATGAATATTTGATTCGAGATGTATATTGATTGTTGTTACGAGGGATAAAAGATGATGATGAACTTTTAAATTCATACATAGAAGATAGTAGTTTGCATTCTCTACTTAACTCTTCTAATGAATTATTATTTCATTGCGAATATTGATTGAAAATTTGTTGTCAATTGTATTCTATTAAATTTTTCCTGTTGAAGACTAACGATAATTTGTTGTATATTATCTTAGTCATAATATTCTTCTTGAGCTAGTTGAGCTCACCCTTTTCCTTTTGTTCCATTCTTCTCGGGAGGCGAGAATATAAGCGAGTGCAGTGGGGTATGGAATGAAGGTTTTAGAAAGGATTGTTTAGTAGTCCTCACCATTTTTGTAAAATAATGTATCAATAAATGTGATGAGGATTTATGTGAGTATAAATATTATCTAGAAGATAATATTTGTATTTAAACTCACGATTTCTTGTTGTAATAATAAAGTTGTAGTTGTTTACGTACCATGTATTGACAACTCGAGAATGGGTGATGTATACCTATTTTGGGGCGTGCATGGTCCGTCCAGATAATAGCATTAGTAGTCCTCACTATTACATTAAATAGTGTGATAATAAATGTAATGAGGACTCAATTGAGTGTGGATATTGTCTACATGACAATATTTGTATTAAAACTCACAACATATGTATTGTAGTATATTACACGACGGTTGTATAATTAGTTTGTATTTGTATTCAGTATCATGTATTTGGCGACCCAAGATGGGTGATGTATACCTATTTTGAAAATTGTCAACATGATACTGCTTTATGGAGTAAAATTCAAGAATGCTTAGAAGAATATTTTCATGAAAAGATACGAAAAGATACTGGATGAAGCGCAAATATCCAGGATATTCTACTAATTTCATGGAGTATAGAAGCCAAAATTTTAACCCACTGAGTAATATAGAATATCTGAAACTATGAATGGATTTTCACCCGCCATGCGGTAATCCACGAAATGATCATTTCTACAATTTAATAAGGAATGAATCGAAGGATCATTCATCACGTACGCTGAATCCACATAGACAAAAGTTATTCCAATGAATAATAAAGAATGGAATAACGGAAGAATTCACTTAGGCGTGCGATAGATAAGATGCACGATGATTATTCTCAATGAATAATAATGAATGGAACCAGTCATGCGTAATCTGCATGATGACGAGGATATTCCAATGTAATAATAAAAATGAAATAATAACGAAATTCACCATGTATCCCAGATTGCCATGTAGACAACGGAGTTATTCCAATGTAATAATAAATAGTGGAACAGGTTAAATGCGTAATACGTACGATGCATACGATATTCCAAATGTAATAATAAAGAATGGAATAACAACGAAATTCACCATGATGCGGTGATTTGGCATGGCGAGTTATTCCAATGTAATAATAAATAATGGAACCGTGTCACGCCAGTGTCAATGCATGAATAAGATATTCAACAAATGAATAATAAAAATGGAATAATGTAAGAATTTCACCACGTATGCGATGCTTGTGATGTATGAGTTATTCCAACATAATAATAAAAATGGAATAACGAAAGAATTTCACCACGTGTATGTAGTACTTCGCATAGATAGGTTATTTCAACATAATAATAAAGAATGGAATAATGAGTTTCTCTTCTTCATGAATAATGAAATAAATAATACCTTTACCTTAGAAAGAAGAGTATTCGAATCGTTGGTAGGCGAGGATATTCTTGAAGAAAACTTATACTATTTTCTACGCTTCAAAGCTTCTTAAAACTCTAAAGAAATACGCCAAGATTATGAAGAAGATTTCTGAATTTACGGTGTGATTTTCCATTCTAACTAAGCATCCTATTTATAGGAGAATGGAAAGGATACTATCAATGAAAATAAAATATAATATAAATATATATATATATATATATATATATTATAAAAATCTAATAAAACAAATAACTTTATAAAAGTATTCATTTTTATATAAAAAAGATTTTACTATGCCAACACTATCGCGAGTGCACTATACAAACACTATGCATAATAAAATATATTATATTCTATTTATAATCAAATAAAACAAAACTTTATAAAAAGTATTCATTTTTTATAAAAAGTTTTCTATTTTATTACATTTATAATAATAATAAAACAAAATTCATCATCATTATTATAATTCACACTATTAATCGACTGCGTCATTCCTGTGAAAGAGGGCTTTCCAATAAAGATTTATCCCTATCGACGCCAATTGATTAAGTATTAAACCTCTCTTTCGATAGAACTTACAGACATCGTTAATATTGCAAATAATAATATTAATAACTTTGTTATCTCAATTATTGATTTAATAATATATAAAATATCGAATAATAATTGAATCAAATAACGTGAGATACTATGCAACAATTCTTTGTAGCAATAATTGAACAAAAATGTGACTTCTCACGTAAGCATCAATAATCAATATCGTGTTGCTTACTTATGCAACCACGCGCGTCTTCAGTACATTTTTTTACACACCGTGTTTTAACGATTAACGATAAAACTTCCGCCATGGTTTTCATAAAAATATTTTTGTCATTTTCTCAATCCGATAATAATTCTGTTGTGGGGTCCACCAATGATTGTACCGTCGTACGGATATTCCCCAACAAAAAGAATATTTTCCGATCAATCAAATATTATATAACAACTTGCATACTTTTCAAAAATTTTAAATATTACCCACAACTATAACATTATCTCAAATCTACACCATAATTTTGAAAAAAATATTTCGAGAAAATTAAATCTTTATTCGTAAAATTTGGAATTTTACACTTCAAATGCGTGAAATTGAGTCACCAAATTCTTGAGATAAAACCAAGCATATCAATAAATAAATAAAGGAAAAAATAGTTCATATTGAAGTTTTAGGTAAAGAAAGAAAACAAAGCAATTGCAGCACAAAGCTCAAGGAAAAGAAAATAATGATGATCTCTCCTGAAATCAAAAAATCTATATTGCCTTCTTGATATGGAGCAATGCATTATTAAAAATACATGCATAATAGGTTATTTTTTCCCTTTATCATTCTTTAAAAAGTAGATGCCCCATTAATTCTGTTTTCATACTGATTCAGTATCACCAAAACAACCCCATGTTAAGCAAAAACAAAAGAATCAATAAGCAAAATAGTAAGAGCAAATAATAATAAGTGAGCCACAAAATGTTGACGGTGTCACTTATACTTACATTTCCCACAGCAAGTAGTCCTTTATCAAAGAAGAAAATGATTCCCAAAAGAATTAAAGAGAGATTGAACAACTCAATTTACTGAGTTCAGTAAATATTAGAGAAAAAAAATTAAAGAGAGATACATACGTAAATGCATCCAACATCTATCATCTTTAATTTGATAATCTAGAGTCTGATACACAATCAAAGCCAATAGATGCTTGACTACATACAATAATTATTTAATAATGCATTTGTGTAGGCTTATTTATAAAATTAAAATTGTAATTGATCATCTTAATTTATATGAAAATATTCTTCAAACATTAATTAAGCTCAGCAACTTTATCCAAATAAGATAGTAACTTTATCCAAATAAGGCTTCTTCACCTAATTAAACAAATATATGTTCAAGTAATCAAAACACCATCAAAAGATAATAAATTTTATGGTTTACAGTTTCAGATTATCACTCACTTCATCAGTCATTGACTTCCATTTGTCAGCACCTTTCCAACCTATTTTGAAAAACATAACAAACATTAAGAAGGAAAAATCAACAATTTCTGCTCAGCTTTTCAATAAATGTGTCCGAGCAAGCAAATTCCCATGGAGAAATCAATATGTTGTGTTTGTTTTATAAATAAAATCAATATCAATAAGTAAACCAAATAAAATACAAACAATAGCTCAACACCCAAATTAAAAGTTACAGGACGAAAGCCTCATCTCAATTAGTCAAAAATCCTAAACAATTAGGAATAAGAACTTCAAATTAATCTATAATTAAGAACAAATTTTAGAAATTAAACCAAATCCCTAAAATATTTAGGCATAATCATTTTAATTTCAACAATAAATCTAGCCCAATTACATAATAGAAGAGAGAAAAAGAAGAGAAGACCACCAACCCGTGGAGAATGGAGGTAAGAATATGCTCTAATTTTCGTGTTTGGTGTTTATGAAAAGGGCTTTAATATGACTTTTAGTATCAACAAACTGAAAAACCCACGTTAATATATATATAGAGAGAGATTAAAGGATTGGAAGCTAGCCTTTCTTCTTCAGATTTCTCTTTCTGGAATTGATTGTAGTTGGCGATAGCCAGCAGAGCAGCAGCTCCGGTGAGGGCTAAGATACTGAAACAAAACCCCTATTTATTTTTCTCGCCTCACCAAACGACAAATGGGAGGGAATAATATAAAAAAAAGAAAATTTGGTACTCTGCACTCGGAGATGATGTTTAGTCTTTTCAGTACAAAGAAAAAAAATGATTCAGTGCTATAAAACACCTTAGGCCTACTAACCAAGAAAATTGTCCGAGACTGAAATTGTAAAACCTCATCACGACAGGATAGTGTTATAGAAGTTGACATATAGTTTATTTGAGGCTTATCATCAATCCAATTGAAGAGGATATGAAGAGACGATTCCAAAACCAATCAAAAAACCGTAGGACAGAGAACAATTGAATTGAAAATAGAACATACCTTGAGATCTGGTGCGATTTTGGATGCAAGGAAAAGGAAATATAGGGATATCTTTTACCTTTTCGTACAAAATGGTTTGAGTTTCTGTCGAGGTGGGAGAGTGAGGTTAGGAGAGGGGGAAGAGATGAAGAGACAATTGAATTTAAGGATGAAGGGAAACGGAACAGGAAAGAGTCGAATTGGAAGATCGATCGGAGCAATCGAGATCGATTTAATTTTTAATCTACATTTAATTGAGTTCACACACCCTGATTTTCAAATTAGAAACCAGCTGATTTTCAAATTAAATGAGTTGAACTCAACCAATTTTCAAATTAAAAAGATGAGTCTTAATGTCTTTATATATAAGGATCGATATGAAATAAAAGTTTTAAAGATTATTTTTATAAGTAAATATTGAATAAAAATATTTTTATATTTCTCTGCAAATTTTCAACCAAGGGGGTGCAAATGTTATTATCGAACAGAAAAGAACAGAGGAAGAAAATAATCTGCGATCAAACCAACATCAGATTCATCTCTTTCTCTGCTCCGATGTGGGAGCTTACCCGCCAAATCAAACAACAAATTAACAACTCGCCATGCCCTTCTTCATCTATCAACTTTCTATTTTCACTTTCTCTCTCCTCGTACTCCTCATCTCAATCTCTCTCTTCCCTTTCAAACCCTCTTTCCACCACCCCATCCAAGACCAATCCCGATTAAACCTAACCTTACAAAACCCACAATCTGAAAAAATTACCTGTCAAAACTACATTGTCAGATTCGTTGAATACAAAAAGTCCGAAGATCACAAAGGATATCTGATAGAAAACGTGAATTTGAAAATTTGGGAATGGATTGAGAGGCGAAATCCGGCAGCTAAGTTTCCGACGGATTTCGGTTTGATTTCAATTGGAGATGATGATCCTGTCATGAGGACGGAGTTGATTGAAGAATTGGGGAGATTGGAGCTAGTGAAGGATGTTTCGGCCGATTTGAGCTATCAAAGGAGCTTGCTTGGGAAGGGAAGAAGTAGAGAGAGAATGGGGGCATTTGTCGATGGGAGGAAACGGCCAGGGAAGATTTTCACATCAATGTCTTTTAGTGAAGGGGAGAGTTTTGTAGCTGTGGCCACCAGTATTAACACGACGATTAGCTGGAGAAGGAATCTCTTAATGCAGGTATTGCTTTATCATATGTTTTTTATATGAGTTAAATGGATTCATTGAAGAAGCTTGCTGGTCATTGTGAATATTATGACTGCGCATCTTGTATTTTTGTTTTTTTCAGTTATTTACTGATTGTTGGCTTGTAGAACTGGTGAGAGAGTATGAAACAAGAACATTGAACGTAGTAGTATGTAGTGTTCTATAGGCTCATCTAACACCATACTATAAACCGCGGGAGGTGTGAAGTAATTTTATTTTTTGACAAGTCCTGCAGAATCAAGTAGTTAACATATTTGCCTGACAGCCTTTTCATAACCCATATTGAGATTAGCATAGATATCTGCTGTATAAGCAAGTTAATTGTACCAAAGGTTTTTTTGTTATTGTTGAATCTTAATCAGAAATGATCAGTGTTCTAAAAATCCCCGCCTAGGTTCGCCTAGGCGCTAGGCTCCCCTTGGCGCCCCGCCTAGGCGCTAGGCTCCCATTTGGCGCCCCAGCTAGGCGCTAGGCCCCCCTGGCGCCTCACTTAGGCCCAAGACGGCAAAAAAAATTCCTCCAAAAAATTAGACAGTGCCTAGGCGGGGTCTAGGCGGAGAATTTTTATTTATTTTAATAACTAACCAAACCAGCTCTTGATATATTTAATTTTCTAATGATTTCATAATACATGTTATAGCATATCAAATCAAATCACAACAAGAAGTGAACAATATCAAGTCAAAATGAATAATTTTATTATAGTTGTAATTTTTTGAACTTGTATCAACTTCAAATTATATAAATGATGATACATTTGTAATATTTAGTTTAATTCAATATAATTCTTAAATTTATAATGTAATATTTAGTTTAATTCAATATAATTCTTAAATTTATGTTTAGTTTCTTAAGTTTTAATATTGAATTAAATTCTTGAAATTTTAAATTTTATTATTTAATAGCAATTTTGTTTATGAATAAAACTAATACGTTAAAAATATGTTTGAGCTTTGAACAATTGCATGTTTGTGTTTGAACTTTGACATTAGCAATATGGATGTGTTTGAACTTTAAACAAATGCATTTATTATCTTGATTATAGATTATTTTGCTTTATATTATTGTTTTGTTTGGATAAATGTAAGATAAAATATTAAAATTGGCTTAAAATAAAAAATTCCGCCCAGGCCCCGCCCAGGCCCCGCCTAGGCCCCCTAGGCACTAGGCCCCCCCTGGCCGCCCGCCTAGCGCCTTTTAGAACATTGAAAATGATTGTAAAGCTACCTAACAAGCAACTGTGCCAGTTTTTAGAGTGGAGGTTGGTAGGTCTCCCAAAATTTTGGGAGTAGTTTTACTTTTGGGGTGAGTCATGGGTTCTTGTATTGCATTATATAAAGAGGGTATCTTGCATGTACAATTTTTCGAGATAGGCGAACCACATAATAATATACGTCTTGTGTGCTTGTTTTTCTTTCAATTTCTCTTTACTATTGTTTTATTGCATTGTTACTTGCTAACATTATGTTCTTGAACTCTAAATGTTGACAAATCTAAGACTAATGAGCTCTAGCTCTAGTGTTACCCCTCTCATTCTCTAACAGGGAGGTTCAGGGGTTAAATATTGTTTGAGACTCAAACATAGAATATATTATCTTGTTGAAGATATCTCCAATAAGCCTACTTATTGTGGGGTTGAGGTTAGATTATTTGTCCACCTCACCGACCTTGATAATACATGTAAAATGATTAGGACGGTTAGATTATATGTCCACCTCACTCACCTTGATAATACATGTAAAATGATTAGGACTTTTTTGGGTTACCTTGATAATACATGGATTATGACTTTTTTGGGTTATCGCTTCTAAATTCCCCACCCACCCCCCGAATGAAAGCATTAGAGGGTAAATAATAGAGAAGGGAGGACAAGGAGTCAGGTCAGGTAAAGGAAAATAATAGACCTCCAATCTCTTTAAGAGATACTACATCTAAGACCATAGTTTGGTGTAGTTTAAGTAGTTTTGAAGAATCAGTGGCGGATCCAGGAATTGGCTTCAGTGTAGGCAAATTTTTATAAAAACATTTTAACTTAGAAAACTCTATTAATTTAAAAAGGTAGAGCAAAGTAAATAAAATAAAAAACATGTCACTAATGCCAATGGTTATCGAGAACAAAAAAAATTATAGCATAATAGGAAGAGCTATATATTGTACTAAAATTAGTTCCAATATATAAGTTACAACGATGAAAACCAATGAAGACAAAGAAATTGAGGCAAAATATAGATTATTAATCAAAGATCCAAGTGAACATTCTCAATTTGAATAAAATAATGTTTTTACAATAACATTCTTAGAGGTTGAGAAGTGCACAAAGATTAGACTTGAATATTGTATAAAGTATTTAAAAGAGGAGAAAGAGAGAAGAATGTAAATTTATAATGAAGTATATTATTTAACAACTTTTTTTAATTTCCATTTTTTGGGCTTGCGGGAGATACTGATGTAGGACGGGGTAGGAAGAAGGAATAAGTGTACCTATCTCCGCAGAGAATCGGTAAAAAAACACACACAAAAACACAGAACTTTAATCTCAAATCAATTCATTCAATAATCTCCCAAATAACAAAGTATTACAATGCTTAAATAGAAAACACAATACTTGGGAACTAAGTAAAAACCCTAATTCAAAAAGGAAACAATCTTCTAAAAAAACTCTCCTAATTAAAATCTATTACCATAATTAAAAACTCTCCTAATTAAAATCTACACCATAATTAAAACTTCTAGAATATCCTACTAAAATAATTACATTAATAATTCAACATTTATCTCTAAATAATAATAGAAAATTAATAATAAACTTATTGAATTTCTTCTTCCGTATAGCATCGATACCCTCTAGGCTATATAAGTTATATATATACCTTAGTTTTATAAAATGAGTTTATCTCTAAAAAAAATTAGTAAAATTTAACCTTACGGATAGAAATATCATGCAAAAATATGAGTAAACGTATATTTTTATTTAATTTGAGGTTGTGTAGCACCATTATTATAACATTGTAAAATAAATATATTTTTTGACGACTAAGATTAATTGAACTTTCATTACCATAAAGACGATAATAAACATCACCAAATCATATGAAAATTCATATGTTCAAATATTTTTATATGTTTTTAAATCCGTACGGTTGGATTTATCTAAAAAACCTAAGAATTGACCTATTAACCCCATGGAGTATACTAGTTAGATATCCTATAGGGTATACCCTTTTTGACTTTTTATTTATTTATATATATATTAGGTGATGTAATGTAAATCCTTTTTCAAGATTTAGAATTGAATTTATATATTGATATTACTACAATATTGTCCAATAGAGAGTTAGCTAAAATAGGATTGAGACTATCAGTGATTAAGATAGAGGTTATCAGTAAAATTGATTGGATATATGTAGAGTTTTAAAGAACACCAATACATGAAAACTATTGATTGTACTCTTACATAAAAAAATAAAAAATAAAAATAAAAATTCCAGTGTAGGTTGCCTACACTGGCTATATACATCATCCGCCACTGTGTAGAATCCATATTGAGATTAGCATCATTTTTACCACATGGAATATCTCTATATTGGTTACTAAAGTGAAATATCTACTTAGCGAGTTACCCTGGTATTGCTGATGGATATTGCATTCACATATTTTTGACACATGTTAGAACTAGTGTCCGATACAGTGCAAAATTTGTGTTGCTTAAAATGCAACAGAAGCAATACTATTTTTAACTCAATTAGTTTATTGGATCTTACATATATACATATATACGTGTGCGTGCGTGTGCGCGCATGCGTGTATCTTCTTGAAGCTGACTAGATCCTAGAGCCGTGAATGTACTCCTTCTCCAAAGAACCTTACCATATTTCTGCTGCTAAGGCCCGAAAGTATGATGACCAAATGTAGATGAGAGATGCACCCAATTCTCCTCAAGAATACCAAACAAATAGCTCAACAATATCCAAGCCAGATGACAATACTCAAATGATAATGTGTCTCAAATGCTTGATTTATCATAATGCAAATATCTGAACATAAAGCTTTCTTGCACAAGATACTAACATCTGAAGTGGGTTTTCGTGGAGTTATCCTTGTTTGCACTTTGCACATGGTAGTAAGGTACACATATCTGTAGTTGGTTTCTTTGCATGAAGTGCAGAGCTTGGCTAGGTCTTTGATTCTAGAATCTAGACAGCTTAGTTGGAGCTGATGTTTCTCTTCACTTTGTTGCACATGTAAAGGTTCATACATAATGATCATATTCTCCTTCATTGTACTTAGCTGGGGACCCCTTTAATCGATGCTATGATTACTTGTTGTCTTAATTCTATATCTATTCTGTTGAGAATATGATGAGAGGTTTACCAAGTCCCAATATTTGTAAACTGGAGGCGAAAAATTGAGAAAATAGCCTTGTTATGCCTGAAATAGTGTATTTGGATTTTAGGAAATAAGTGAAGGTTCTGAAGTTGTATGACTGCTATGCGTAAAATGAGTAAGAATGTTTTATCCTCTTTGTATATTTGATAAGCTTCTGTGGTGATATTTCTTTTGATTTTTTGTTGGTTGTACTTCAATACAATAATATACTTCGATGTACTTAAGTTGCACCCTTTTTTCTTTATACTCTTCAATTGATGTTTATTTTCATTTTTTAATAGATAGAGAATTGAATTATTCTATTGAAAAAAAACCTCGAATACCCCTGAATTGCCAATGTTATGTCTTCTAAGAAAAAATTGAAAAAATGAGTTATCCATTCCTTTTTTGGCAACCTACTTGGTGTTAT
Source organism: Panax quinquefolius (assembly GCA_020205615.1). Lineage (NCBI taxonomy): Eukaryota > Viridiplantae > Streptophyta > Magnoliopsida > Apiales > Araliaceae > Panax > Panax quinquefolius. Next base: position 161,433,924 of record CM035152.1, read on the forward strand.
ATGGATGGAGTTCTATGTTGCAGAAAACTCAAGTTACATCCCTGTTTGGAGCAGAGGCACTTTGGTCAAAAGGGTACACTGGAGCAAAAGTTAAGATGGCAATATTTGATACTGGCATTCGAGCAGATCACCCACATTTTCGCAATATCAAGGTAAATTGACGAGCATATATTTTCTGTATTTATGTTATTGAATTATTGGAATTTTATGCTATTTAATCTCTGCAACAAAATTTTATTTGCTTTCATTTTAAACCACTCTCTGTAGAGCACCTCTGGTCATCATCTTTAACAATTTTCAGGAGCGCACGAATTGGACCAATGAAAATACACTAAATGACAATCTTGGACATGGAACGTTTGTTGCGGGAGTTATTGCTGGGGAAGATGCCGAGTGTCTGGGTTTTGCGCCAGACACGGAGCTATATGCTTTTCGCGTATTTACAGATGCACAGGTAATGAACATTGTACATTTAAATATTATATTCATGCAGCTATGTATTTATAAGATGATTTCATGTCTATAACTCTTTATAATGAGGGTAGTGATCGTAATATTATCATCTTATTTAGAAGACTATTAGCCTCCACTGGTTTATTTGACTGTTTGCTACATGTTTCTGTGGGCATAAGGACACAACAAACTATTTATGATCAAAGTTTAAAAGAGAATGATTTTTTTACTGTATCAAATGCATATTTTATTTTATAAACATCAACTGCCATTTATCTTGAACCAGAACTTTGTGGAATTAGAGCTGTAATATCATGATAGATCACCAATTACTTTAAAATTTAAGTTGGTAGATAACGGACGTACCAATGCATTCCATGTTTTAACATCATCACCTAAAAGCTGTGGCTAGCATGCATTTGAAGGTTCTCTTTTCTTTCCTATTTTCTGATTTAAGACATTAAATTTATGGCAAGACTATGAGAAGTTTGTATTCAGCTTATTGCAGGTGTCATACACATCATGGTTCCTTGATGCATTTAACTATGCAATTGCAACCAATATGGATGTACTGAATTTGAGCATAGGTGGTCCTGATTACTTGGATATTCCATTTGTAGAGAAGGTGAGACTTTATTGGGCTTCTGGTTCTAGTTATAACTTAATATTGTATCATATTAATTATTCTACATATAAATATATATCGATGACCACAGAATAATTTTCTGTAAATTTAAAGTGACAAAGATTATCCTGAATGCTGCTCTTCTGCTGCATAAGTGATTTGCTTGGTGTGAGCATTCAAAAGCTTTTAGTTAACACGACCTCAGAGGGAACACTGCTTTAAGGAAAATAATATTTAGTCTGAAATTTTAATCTGACTTCTCCATCCGGATCACTTACTGCAAAAGCCATGGTCACATCAAAGATAAATGAGTGACATGGGTCCCGTATAAGCCACATTGTAATTTATTAATGATAAACATAAAACATTATATTCTCTTTCTTCTATCGTGCTTCTCTCTCATTGTCCAATTCAAATATAGTTCTGCTAGTTCACCATCATTACGATTTGAGAATACCATTTATGAAGAAGAGTTCAGATCTATTCTTACGGAGGCTTTGGATTACGTATGCCTGTGAGAAAGATCTGATAATAGATAGATGGGGTTTTCTCCAATTTGAAAAATAAATTTCTTCAGTTCTAACTCCAGTTTCTCTCTCTCTCTCTCTCTCTCACACACACACACACTTGCTCTCTCTCTCATAGTTTAATATTTGTTTCTTTGCAATATATGAATCTGCAGGTGGTGGTTCAAAGGTGTAGAATCAGAATGTTAAGTTTGTGACTTTGTCAATCCTCTCTTTAACTTCTTTACAAATGTGCAAGTGGGTTTGGATGATGATAACAGATTTGGGTTGGTTAAAGGAGTGCGATTTGTGTTGTAATATTGCAGGCCATAGATTGCTTACATGAACTTAGACATGTACAGTCGTGTCATTAGGACCGCAAAGTTGGAGGAAAATAGTCAAACTGCATAGCACCACTCCTGCTTTAAAATCTTGCTACTTAACACACCCTTGATAACATTCATGATGCATCTGTATAAGAATTTTGAAAAATATTGATGGTATGCATACTAGAAACTTACATTTTCAGCTTACTGATATCAATGATCCTACATGTGTGCAAATTTTCTTAACAGGTCTGGGAATTGACAGCTAATAATATTATCATGGTTTCGGCAATTGGAAATGATGGACCACTTTATGGTACTTTAAACAATCCAGCAGATCAAAGTGACGTAATCGGTGTGGGTGGCATTGATTATAGTGATCACATAGCCTCATTTTCATCACGAGGCATGAGTACTTGGGAGATTCCTCATGGGTAGTGTACCAGCATTTTTCCCTCCTACTCTGGTCATCACTTTTAGGGTTTTTGTTTCTCAATATTTAGTTTCTTCTGTAGTGAGAGATAAAACACACAAGATAGACACGTGATCAAGGCCTGTAGTTGGTTTTAGTGACTGACATGTCTGACAAAATCTTTTCTAACTATGCTAAATTATGGATCACTGCAAAAAGCAGAAATGACATGTTTAACAAAACCTGTACCGAGTATGCTCAATTAAAATCCTCCATTTCAAAATAAGAGTCCAATTTGACTTTTTAAAGTCAATTTGCGACACTCTCGAATTCAAAATTGATATAAATTCCTTTGATTATAGTCTGGATATGTGAACTGTCTTAAAAATACTACTAAATACAAGTTTTGTTATTTTCAAAACTTGTAGAATTGTTTCTTTTAAACAAAATATCTGGTGGTCAATTCTTGCAAATAGGTTCAGTCTTTGCTTTCTCGCCAAATTGGTCACTGCTATTATTTTTGCCACCATCTGAGAAAGTTGGCTGCAATTCTAGTTTATCTTTTCCCTAGTACATAGTTATCAACTTAATTTCTTAGAGACACTGTTTTCGAAACCTCCTGTATTTCTTTCAATCTTCTAATTACTGGACCTTCTCTTCAAAATTATGATATGGAAACTCTACCTTCGCAGCTATGGTCGCATGAAACCAGACATTGTTGCATATGGACGGGAAATTATGGGGTCCAAGATCAGTACAGGTTGTAAAAGCTTATCAGGCACAAGTGTGGCAAGTCCTGTTGTTGCTGGTGTGGTTTGCCTCCTTGCTAGTGTCATCCCTGAAAACAAGAAAAAGTACATTTTAAATCCAGCAAGCATGAAACAAGCTCTGGTGGAGGGAGCTTCAAAGCTTTCTGGTCCAAATATGTATGAGCAGGGTGCAGGCAGAGTAGATTTGTGAGTTTCCAAATAAACCTGTCCCGCTATCTGTTACACTCTTTTAATAATTGCTAGTCTTTGTTTTTCTGGCTTAATCTTTTACATCTATGCCAGGTTGGAATCATATGAAATCCTAAAGAACTACAAACCTCGAGCAAGCATCTTCCCTAGCGTTCTTGATACTACAGATTGTCCTTATTCCTGGCCTTTTTGTCGTCAACCTCTCTATGCAGGTGCTATGCCTGTTATCTTCAATGCTACCATTCTGAATGGAATGGATGTAGTTGGCTATGTTGAAACTGCACCAACATGGCATCCTTCAGAGGAGGAAGGCAATCTTCTCAGCATCCATTTCACTTATTCTAATGTTATTTGGCCGTGGACTGGTTATCTAGCAGTACATATGCAAATCAAGGATGAAGGATCTCGGTTTTCCGGGGTTATTGAAGGCAATGTAACTGTTAAGGTATATAGCCCACCAGCCCCTGGGGAGAAGGTCCCTCAAAGTAGTACTTGTGCTCTACACTTGAAATTGCAAGTGGTTCCAACTCCTCCAAGATCAATGAGAGTCCTGTGGGATCAATTTCATAGTATTAAATATCCACCAGGTTATATTCCCAGAGATTCCTTGGATGTTCGAACTGACATTCTTGACTGGCACGGGGATCACCTGCACACAAATTTCCATATTATGTTCAACATGTTAAGAGATGCAGGTTACTATGTTGAAACACTTGGTTCACCTCTTACATGCTTCGATGCTAATCAGTATGGGACACTTCTGCTGGTAGATCTTGAAGATGAGTATTTTCCGGAAGAAATAAAGAAGTTGAGGGATGATATCATTAATACTGGATTGGGTCTGGCTGTATTTGCTGAGTGGTATAATGTGGACACAATGGTAAAGATGCGATTTTTTGACGATAATACGCGTAGCTGGTGGACTCCAGTCACTGGTGGTGCAAACATTCCGGCACTGAATGATCTTTTAGCCCCATATGGCATTGCATTTGGAGATAAGATTCTTAATGGCGATTTTTCCATTGATGATGAACAGAGTCGATATGCATCTGGAACCGATATAGTGAAATTTCCAAGAGGTGGATATGTACACAGGTTTCCCTTCATGGATGACTCAGAGAGTGGGGCCACTCAAAACGTACTTGTCTCCAGCATGACTAAGGTTAGCAACCAAGGCTGCTTGTATTAAATTTCTGTGATAGAAAAACCAAAACCAAAACCATGCATATGTATGTCTTCTAATTTGAGAGTGGTGATATACCTTTGAAGTTCAAAGTTCTTGTAGCCATAATTGACGGTGCAGTATTCTAAGAGACTGCTAGACTACTGTTAGCAAAAACTGTTGAACTTGTTGGTAACTTAGTAACCCTACATGATGATATAGTAGTCAAAACAATAGTTACACAAGTAAATTACAATGTGAAAGCTCAAACTTTTGCCACTAGAGGCCATATATTTTGTCAATTTATTTTTTTATTTTTGTAAAAAAAAAATCTTGTTTCTTGGTCTGAATCAAGAGGCATAGTGCTTTTGGAGAAGTGGAGTCTGAATTTGTTCTCTTTTCTCCATTTTTTCTCAACAGAGTAATTTTTATAAGGTTCTGATAAATATGAGAGGTACTCTATATACTTCACCCAGGAGTTTTATCCTATTTTTAAGGAGAAACACTAGGCCTTTAACAATATAATTTATTTAAGATAAAATTCAACAACATAAATTATTTGCCTCCTGGAGACTTGTCATGTTGCACACTATTGATTTATGATGTTTACCAATTGAATGCAGGCAGACACTCCTATTCTAGGTTTTTTGGAGGTGGGTAGGGGTCGAATTTCCGTGTATGGGGATTCCAACTGTTTGGACAGCAGCCATATGGTTACAAACTGTTATTGGCTATTAAAGAAAACATTAGATTTCACGGGCAAGAACATTAGAGATCCAGTGCTTTTCTCGGATTCAGTTAAACAAGATAGAACTTTGCACCAAGAAGACAACCAGTTGCCAACACGTAGAACTGATGTGAATTTCTCTAGATATTCTGCTGTTGTAGGAAAGGATTTGATTTGCAGAAGTGACTCCAGGTTTGAAGTGTGGGGAACTAAGGGATATGATTTACGGGTCAGAGGAAGAAACCGCCGATTGCCAGGCTATCCAATTATTGATTTGGGTAGAGATTTAAACTCGACAGTGGAGATTTCCAGCATAAAGAGTATCAAAGCTACTGAATATAATAATCTCGAGACTCTAGACAAATACTTGGGCTTGTTCAATAGAGATGATGTAAGAAGTCCATTATTAGTTTTATGTGTTTGTTTTTACCATTTGAAAATAACTGCTTTAGTTTGCTCATAATAGATGTTCAAGGATGGGCTGAAAATTTTCTAATTTTGCTCTTTCCTTCTTGCAGCTTGATGTGCCCGTACTAGTTACTAGCTACTGGCTTATACCTGTTATTGTAGCTGTTTCTGGTTAGTTAACTTATGTACAGTTTTCATCATCATTTAAGTTTTGAGATCATTCCAGTTGGTGCAACTTCTTTACTGAAATATCTGTTGTTTTCCAGGTCTTCTCCTTCTAGTAAGCTTTTGGCGAATTCGACAGAGGAGACGGCGGCGAAAGAAAGGATCTGGTTCTGGATCTGGTCGTTTCACCAGTCTGTAGTTTTGAGTAACATTTATCCTGTATTATCAACACCCCCACACGCCTCTTTTTTTAGTCCGTGTAACGGTCGAGAATTTTGAGCCTCCATGGGAATGAGTTTCCGATAGTATAAATTTGTAGTACTAGCTAGTATTTTTCATTTAGATTCTCCAATGTATTACAAATGTTCCGAATTTAATGGATCAGTTATCCCTACAAGCAAAAGGCCTTTATACAGCATTTGAACAAGAACTAGTAAAGGTGTCCATCTTCTTCACAATTTTTCAGATGAATAATTTACTTTTTGATTTTCTGCGCGGTATAAATAATTTTCAATTATTACAAGTGCACCAACTCAAGTCAGAATTTAACTAGTAGGTTGCATTAGCAATAACACACTACCACCAGCTCCAGCATTACTCTTTTCATTAGGTCTACAAAGGCTCTCATCTCCTGCATGAGTTAAGAATCTCACTAACTGGAACAGTAAATAATTGAGTTTGACAATAAAGTTAACTTTATAGTAAGTTGATAAATTAATCAATACAATGTTGACATGCACAAAGAAATCATCTCTTGCCTGCATATCGATACTGTATCAATTAATTGACCAAAAACCACTTCCTAATAATATCATCAATGGAGGGAATTAATAATAGTCTTTTTTTTTTGGAAAACCGGCCCTTTTGCACAATCTATCACTCCATTTTCCTATATCGGGGGGAGGGGGGGGCTGATCTGTGGACTCCAACTTGTACCAACTAACCAACCACCCTAATAGGCCCACCAATTAGCTATAAGGCCCCACCCATTAGCTAAAAGGCGCACGTGCATCAATCATCAACCCATCACCTAGTTATTATCTGAGAACAGACAAACAAATTTATGACAAAACACAATGAGCATAAAACTTATTTTTAATTGTAAAAATAAAAATAAGTAAACAAAAGTATAAGAATCATTTTGGGACGGTAGAATATGGCATGTTGGCCACCAACTACCGTATCCTGGTCTTGCATAACAATCTGGATACAGAATAGAAAAGGACAGCTTCTACTACTTTGTCATCTACCCTCATATAGAAATCAATTATCAATCCAACTATCAAATTCCAACTCAAGCTCATATGTGCATTTGCAAGTTAAAAGCAAAAATCTCAACTCATTTGAACAGCCAACACGAGTTAATTTTGAATAATTGACACAGTTTCTCTATAATTTTCTTGTATAATCCATATACATGAAACAAAAAACAGATATTTCCAACAACAAAAAAAAAAGGGGGAAAGGAAAGAATCACCGTGTTGTTAAGTCGATCAAATACTCACAATTCCTGCAACATGTAAAAATTAGCAGGTGGGAATTTATAAACAGTGTATCAATAATCAGAGATTCCACTGAAACCTCGACCATCTTTTTTCATCTTCCCCATTTCCATTTCACGAGTTTGTTGGCCTTCGCTGCTTGATCCAGAGGGGTATAAGCCATATTCGCTGGTTGGTCGACTAACCTCACTACTAGCATACTCCTGGCTTGACAATGCCATCTTCCTGAATTTCTTCATGTCCTCGTTATATTGTACGGTGTCATAATCTGAACTTTCATGGGAACTGTAGACTATGCTGTGTCCAGGTCTAGTTCCTTCATTAAGATCAGACAAAGACATGTCTCCTTCAAGAGCACGAACCACCTGCTCAAATTTTAGTAATTAGTTAGATGTTTAAGCTTACAATATAGAATTCTTATTCTTCTATACAATTAATTACTGCATAATTAGTTGCCAATTGTTGTTATTATGTCATGGAAGACAAGCTTGTATTCCCATAAATAGCTAGTGATCCATCTTAGGGGACATTGTGTTAAGATAATTGTGGACGAAAGTGATGGGCTATTGCTAAAGTGTCGACCAAAAATACGATAAGATTGTGCCTACCTAAGCATCAGACTCATCAGACCAATCACCATTTAAAATTTTCCCCTATTTTGAACAAATTGGATAGTCAATCAATCAATAAGTTCACGTAGTGAGTTAAATGCTTAAATTGACTACTATAATTAAGCCTTTGATATCTAAAAACAAATCCAAATACCTGACTCATTCGTGGTCGGCGCCTTGCTGAGTGACGTACACAAGCGGCAGCACAAGCAACCATTCGCAACATCTCACTCTGGTTGTAATCCTTTTGCAATCGGGAATCAACAAGACTATCAAAGTTTCCCTCTTCCAAAGCTCGGGTAAGCAAGGGCCTTGCCTGAAATGCAAGCAATCATGTTAGTTTTAAGCTTAACCCACCAGCCTATGTTCTAGGGCAAAAGAAAAGTAAATTGCTTTCATTAGGGGAAGAAATTATAACAATATCCTGACTCTTGGAAATTAACTATCAAACAAACTCATAGCTCACAGAAGAGGGAATCTAGGCAGGTGCAATTACTTTACTCACCCAAATAACCAAACTATCATCCGTGTAGTCCGAAATTTTGTATCAACAGAATTCGACGTCCGATTACTAACTCTAGAAGCATGACCCCAAAAGAGAAAACATCGGACTTGTCGGTGAGTTTCCCAGAGGAAGCATATTCAGGAGCTAGGTACCTGAAGGTGGCATACATGTGAAAACATGAATAAGGTTTAACTAAATATTAAAAACAACCCTTGTGAAGGCAATAAAAAACCAATCATATAAAAGCACAAAATCAAAATATCCCGATGAACTTGACGAAGAAATGGAAAGAGTTTAACCTAAAATAGTTATCCAAACACAATTTCTACAAACTAATGCAACAAAATTTTGATTTTTCCAAGTTAAATATAATCTATTTCTGAGAAAAAGTTGGGTATGATAATATTATCCACTACTGAACAGTCTGAACTAAAATATCAAGAAGAAAGAAATTGAGCTAATCGTTCTTACCCAAAAGTTCCCATCACCCTAGTGGAGACATGAGTATTAACATCAGAAGTGATCTTAGCAAGTCCAAAATCTGCAACCTACAAAATTAACCAGGCTTATATATAAACTCGTAAATATTAATAAATGATATGGATGAGTCAATATACACAAAGTCAAGCAGGTCCCAGTTATCTCATTAGTTAAAATATTAAGTAAGATTCTTTGATATTTCAAAGTTATAGTGGAAGTCCTTCAAACAGGGCCTTAACTGCTAGATTTATACTATAGAAGACAAAACAATGTTCACAAAATTTAATGATTCTTGATTTATGACTATGAAGAATGATGAATTGTACCTTAGCCTCAAAATAAAAATCCAGAAGGATGTTAGCTGTCTTAATATCACGATGTATGATTTTAGGATGGCCTGCACATATGGATTATTTCAATTCAATATACAGGTTGCCTACAATATTTTACGCATAGTTCTATCGCTTTTTCTCATTGAGAGAATAATATACACAAGAAGGGAACTTACAATCCTCGTGTAGATAAGCCAGTCCTTTTGCAGCACCAAGGGCAATTCGCAATCTTTTTGGCCATTCCATGGTAGGTCTCCCTTTCCCTGAAAAATTGTTAAAAAATCTGTTAAATCCTTGTAACCTGGAGTATCAACTATGAACTATCTACCCAACATATTTCCGTAATGACATCACTAAAACAAAATCCAAGTGACTTTTTTACAAGTCTAAGTGCAATGTGTCAATGTGGCTTGACAGTGATTTAGTGACTGTCCTCAATCACTCTATTGAGAAAAGTTAATAAAGATTGAACAGATTTATGTGGGAAGCATTGATGAAACAGTTAATTTTTCCTAAAATACCAATTTTTTTTGTAAAAAGCTTGCCATGCCATATAAATTCAAAAGCACCTGGAAAATATAACAAAATGTCATATGACCACCATAACATGAATAATTTGATTTGCTGCAAATTAGTACTTACCATGTAAATGAAATTCCAAGGTATTGTTTGAAACAAACTCGTACACAAGCAATCTTTCTGCCCCGGTCATGCAGTATCCAACTAAAGAAACAAGATGTTTGTGATGCACTCGGCTAATAATTTCAACCTCAGCCTGGAATTCACGCTCCCCCTGCCCACTACCAGCTTTCAACTGCTTAATTGCAACCTCTTTGCCATTCGGAAGGACACCCTTGTGCACATACCCAAAACCACCTTGACCAAGGAGGTTCGCATTGGAGAAGCCATCTGTTGCCATTGCCAATTCTTCATAAGAAAATGTGCTCTTTGAGAACCCTAAGGCCATGCCAGGGGAAGGTGGTGGGACTGGGTTTGAGGACCCTGAATAATTTGACCCAGAACCTCCACTGCTGCTCATGAAAGGTGGGGGTGGTGGAGGTTGAGGTGAAGGGGAACGCAATGGTGATTGTGGAGGCCACGAAGCCATTGCAGGTGGAGGAGGCAGTTTTGGCAGTATAGAGACAACTTGGTCCCTAGGTTGGGGAGCATTGTGTTGCCATTGCTGACGCGGGCCACCAAAATGGCCATCTGGCAATTACCAAGAACCACTAGAAAAATGAGAAATCAAACTCAAGACCTCAAAATAATTTCTGAAAAGTTTATTGAAAACAGGAAGTAAAGGAGTAAAACCATTTTAGTACAACAGTCATGTAAAAATGTGCCTAAATATACATCTAGTTCGGCACTGTTCATTCCGACTATTCTTCCTTGAGGTCCCAAACAAAGAGGAGGGCCAGAGAAGGAATATATAAATGGAGACGGGTAATCCATCTAAGAAAATTTTTGGGAAAAAAGACTACTAATAGGGAACTAGAGTCAATTATCAAGCTAAATTGTTTCCGTACCATGTCAGAATTTCTTCACTGTAATATTAAGTTTTTCTTGTATTTCTAATCATGATTACTTTAATTCAGAAGACGAATGAGTTTCACAACAGGAGTATATTATAGTTTCTTCTCTTGATAACTCAAAATCAAGTCAAGATACTTGATTTGAATTCATCATCATAATAACAAAACATGACAGCCTGATAAAGAAATGCTCTCACTAATCAATCCCACTTCATATAAGCCATAATAAAACAAAGGCAAGTGATCTTAGAACTGAGGGAGTACGTGTCTTTGCACCAAACTCAAACGTATAAAATGTGAAATTTACAGAATTGACCAGATCAATACTAATCAAAACAAATTCAATCACCCAATCAACTGTCATAACTCTGCAACATAAACACAATAACACGATCAATAATATAACATTCATACATAAATTCCGATTTAGAAAGAGATCCCTAATCAATGCTTACTATTTAAATAGTGAAGAAAGGTCTTGCCTTTAGGCCCAGAGGGTGGTGGAATATAGTAATTAGCAGGCCCATGGTCTCTTCTTTTCTTCTTTCTACAGCAAATGAATGCAAGACATAAAAGTGTAACAATTAAAACACCACCAATTGCAATTCCAACCACCAGCCCAGTTGATACAGATGATGATTCCGACGGGGGAGAGGACGAAACCCTAGGTGGCGGCGGCGAAGATCTCGAAGTCCCCGGAGGTGAGGGCGGAGACCTAGTCATCGGAGGCGATGGTCTGAAACCAGATGGAGGGGGTGGAGATGATGAAGATGATGGTGGAATTGGTGGCGGCCCGTTGGTTGATGTTGGAGGTGGCGGTGAGGTTGGCGGAACTGGAGTATCCGGCGGTGGTGGAGAGGTTGACGGAACAGGAGTGGCAGGAGGCGGCGGAGAGGTTGACGGAGCAGGAGTGGCAAGAGGAGGCGGAGAGGCGGCGGGTGGCGGAGGTGCTGGCGGAGAGATAGTTGGTGGGAGAGATGTAGCTGGTGGTGTTGGGGTAGATGGAGGTGGGGAAGTTGCTGCTGTTGGGGGCGGTGTGGCGGCTGGTGGTGGTGAGGTGGTGTTAGTGGATGGTGTCGCTGTCGGAGACGGAGAAGTCCCCGGCGGTGAAGACGACATTATCAAATTATCCCTCTATGTATATGTTTATAGAGAGAGAGAAAGAGAGTGATCGTAATGTTTTCCGGGGAGTTGTTTCTTGCTCTAGATTAGATTATAGTATTCGATAGGGTCGGAGAGAGAAAATTGGAAATAGTCGTTAGGATTAGGAAGGAGAAAAAATGAAAGCAAACATTTTTGTTTTTTGGGAAATTATTATAAGAGAAAATGATTTTGATTTTCTGTTCTGAAACAAAAGCTTAACTCGTGAAGATGGTGAGAGGAATTATCCGGTGGGACACAGCTCGGACAAATGGGACCCACACCACTAATCCGCGTATTCGTGCATGAGAGAGAGAGAGGTTGTTTGTTGACTCCAAACATTTTTTTAAAAATAATTTAGTCTTATAAATATATATATATATATATATATATGAATCAAAAACGAATGAGTTATGTTAGCCTACAAAATCCACGTATAACTATCACGACGGTTCGAATCCACGTATTATCGTTGTAATCGATTTATTTTTAATTTATCTTTTTAATTTGCTGACGAGAAGGACCATTATAAATCATGAAAAAATATTAATATTGTGAAAAAATTTAATTAAATTATAATTTATAAATATTAATTACAATCTAACTCCATTAAATTTTTATACACAAATGAGTAGTATTATTTTCCTAAATGGAGCCACAAATCAATCTCCCTTACTTACTACTGTTGACAGATCCCAAGTTTTTGAAACTGCCCATCTGCCTGCAACGAATCAAGCATGTGATTGTGGCATTTGCTTTGAAAAGGCGAAAAGCAACATACCAAATACGATATAATAGCAACAGTCCGTGGCTCGAGCACTATAGAAGATAAAATTTATTCTAAACTTTGGATAATCCAAATTAAAAAATTGTCATTATTATATAAAAATATCTATAGTAAAAATTTCATTTTTTTTATAAGTAAAATATGATAATTTCATTTTTTTTATATTAATGTGATATCTATTTATTATTAATATGAGAAAAGTATTGTGAAATTATCCCTTATATTTATAAAAATATTTATTAATATGAGAAAAGTATTATGAAATTATCCTTTATATTTATAAAAATATTCATTTTCATATAATATTTTATAGTAAGATAGTAATATTTTATCCAACCCAGCATGACAACATGAGTGTGAGAGAGAGTTATATTACCTTCAAAGTTTTTTGAAGGGTTAGATTTATCCCAAAGTTTTGATGGTCAAGATCTTTTAATATGGTTTGAGCAGAAAATTAAGTATGTTCAAAAACATTTCTATTTTGTATAGATAGATTGATAATATTATGCAATATAATATAACTAGCAACAGTCTCGTGCCTCCGACACTATGGACGGTAAAATTTTTCCTAAATTTTAGATGGTCCAAATGATTTATTAGAATAAGTGAAAAATTCAAAATTATTTGTTTTTTGTTAGATAGATATAAGCTTTTGAGATTATGGTTATATTTAATTTATAGAGAAAAGAACTCTTTCTTTACTATTTGCTGTTCATTTCACTCTCTCATATTAGAAAAATAAAATACAAATACAAAACAAAATATTCATCATATTTAATTCCAAATTTATAATCAAAACTTGGAATACCAAATATGCTCCATGACAAATTAAAAGGTAAAATACTCTACATTCTTATACCTTAAGAAATTTTAATTATTCTACTTTTTACATAAATAATTATTGGTTTAATTTGAATTAAAAATCGTTACAATATTTATTCACCTTACTAATTAAGTAGTAGCTAATTTATTACTATCTTTTGGTATTAATCATATCTAGTTGTAATTGTAAAGACTATTTTTTCAACTATAAATATGAGAAAGTATTTGCATAATAGGATGGTCATAGGATCGAGATAAGTAAATGAATTATTGTATGCCACGTATATAGAAAGAAAAAGATAATTTTGATATTATTGACAATGAGCTGATTTTAAAACAAATTTAGTATATGAGCAGGGGCGAAGTCACTTGTTAATCAGTGGGTTCAATTGCACTTATTAGATTTTTTTTTTTTTTAATATATGATAAATAGGTTTTTTTGAAGGTCAGAAGAGTCAATTTACATTCATTAAAATTGGGTATTACACTTTCCCGTTTCAAAGCAATTTGCACCCACTAAAATTTGCACCCACTCTTTTTATACTGAAATTGTTAATCAAATTTTAACCACATATGACTCATATCCTCTCAATATATGTATCTCTCTCTATAATATTTTAAACTAAATAATAATCTAATTTATATTACTTTTAAAAATAAATAATGAATTACTTACTTACGAACAATTATGATTAAAAAAATCTATTATGACTTATGAGTCAATATAGTGTATATATACCATATATTATTACTCATTATATTTTTATTGTAATATAGTATATATATATATATATATATATATATATATATATATATATATAAATTCAAAGTATAAAGTATTAAAAATTGCTTCTAAAGGCAAATAGCTCTCCTAACCCCCGAAAATTATTTTTAAATCGGTAATAATTTCGCCTTCATCGATAATATTTTATGGCTTCGCCATCGAGTATATGAGAACATGAAAATGTTAGATTTAGATATTATTATATATTTTGTGTGACGCCCCAAAATTAGGTATCGTCAGCCATCTTGGGTCGCCACTTACATACTATACATAAATTCAAATACAACTTACTAATATAACTATCGTGGTATAATACGACATAAACTGTGAGTTTGAATACAAATATTGTCCACTAGATATTATACAAACTCAAAAGGAGTCCTCATTACAACTATTATCACACTATTTTCACGTAATAAATGAGGACTACTAATGCTATCCTCTCGACCATTACTCCGCTTCCGACTCGTCCCAAATTTATGTTCTCATTTCAAGAAGAGAACAAGTGAAAGAAAGGGTGAGCTCAATTAGCCAGTAAAAATATTATGACTAAGATAACGCAGAATAAATTATCATTAGCCTTCAACAAATGTTAAACCGATAAAATACAATGACAACAAGTTTAATCTGCAATGGAATAAGCAATCCATTAAAAGAGTCAAGTAGAGAATAAAGTCTACTATCTTTTAGGTTTTAAAAGGTTTTTCATCACCAAGTATAAATTTGAGACTCGCTTTTAATAAATAATCCACATCATCGAATCACCCCTACACTACTACTGCCAAGGATATTCATCAAATTATCAATGGTCACGACTATACCGAATCACCCCTAGTCATAATCATACCAAAAACTATCCATCATTTGCATTACGTGCCACCGAGGACTTTTATCACATCATTTATAACAAGCCATGATTATACCGAATGATCCTCATCATAATCATACTAAGTTCATCTACGCACGTAAGCGAAAGATAACATAATATAACATGAGGATGATGACAATGACATAATAATTCAATAAAACAAGTTCAAGAATTATTTAATCCAGAATTATTAACGTCCAAATTGTCAACACGATATCGCTTTTGTAGAAGTAAAATTCAAGAATGATCGGAAGAATATTTCCATGAAAAGATATTAGATGAAACGCAAATATCAAGGATATTCTACTAATTTCATGGAGTATAAAGTCAAAGTTTTAACCAACCTGGGTATAATAAAGAATGGAATAACAAAAGAAATCACCACGCATGCGATGATTTCAGATGTATGCAGTTATTCCAACAGAATAATAATAACGGAACCGTGTCGTGAAATTCACACCGATGGGATGTTCCAATGTAATAATAAAGATGGAACCAGATCCTGTAAAACACACGATGATAGGATATTCCAATGTAATGATAAAGATTTTAACCGTGTCCCATTAGTAAAACACACGCATGTGATATTCCAATGTAATAATAAAGAATGGAATAATGTAAGAAGATCACCAAGTATAGGGGATTCCACAGATATCAAAGTTATTCCAATGAATAAATAAGAATGGAATAACATAAGGATTTCACCAAGTATAGGTACGCCGCATATACAAAGTTATGTATAGGGTATACCACTTTTTACAAAGTTATTCCAATGAATAATAACGAATGGAATAATGTGTTCTCTTCATGAATAAGAAAGAATAACACCCTTTACGGGTACAACAAATAATACCCTTACCTTTAGAAGAACCAATATTGGCGAAGGTGAAGTAAATTAATACTTTTCTTCTTTCTCTATAGTTTTCTCTATACTTTCTCTCTATAGCTTGAATGAATTAAGTGAAAATAATGAAGCACTAGGCCTCTATTTATAGAAGATTTCTAGCTTAAACACCGCCACGTGAAAAAGGCAAGTGGCTTGACGACCGGTGATGTGAAAAGAAAAGTGGTTTGACGCTCGTAATGTGAAACGACAAGTGGTTCGACGCACCAGAATGTGAAACGACAAGTGGTTCGATCACAGAATGTGAAATGACAAGTGGTTCGACGTCTGTAAAGGTAATTACTATTGACGAAGGTAATTACTATCGACGAAGGTAAATACTATCGACGAAGGTAATTACTATTCACAAAGGTAATTAGTATTGGACGAAGAGACTCTTAGATGATGACATACGGGCCCCCATAAAATAATCAACTTACCACAAATGTCTCATAATGACTCTTTATATACATCAAGGATTAAATAAATATTACCACAAATCATTTTATTTTTAATCAACACATATTTAATCTTTCAACAATTATTAATCATTTATAACTTGTCGCCTTAATTATTGATTTAATACTATAACATATTATACGATGATATCGTGACAATAATTGAATCAATAATATAAGAGATATGATGCGTGAATTACTATAACAATAATTGAGCATACCGAAAGTGACTTCTCACGTAAACATCAATAATCAATATAAAGTGCTACTATACAACTACGCCAGACATCGTATTTTTTTACTACCGGTAGTTCAACAGCTTTAACTAGAATACCTCTCTGTAGTTATTTTTATAAAGATAATTTTGTCGCTTTTTCTAACTACAACAATACTTCCGCCAGGGGGGTCCACCAATGATTGAGTAGTCGTATTTAATATTCCCCAGACAAAAGAATATTCCCACCAAACGAATATTTTATAACAACTTGCATACTTTGCAAAATTTATAAATACTACCCACAACTATAATATTATCTTAAATTCACACCATAATATTAAAAATTATTTCGACAAAATTTAAATCTTTATCGATAAAATCTGGGTCTCACAATCTCCCTCCTTATGGAATTTCGCCCTCGAAATTGTGGTACGTACTGTATGATAAAGAGGTGAGGATACCTTGAATACCTTTATCGTTGAAAACATTAAATTCATCTTTGCAATCCCACCAAAGATATTTATTCACAATTCATCTTTGCACTACAGTGCCAAAGATATACAACAATCTTATAAAACCAATAATCTTTGAGACGCGACTTAATAGTATCACGACCACGAATTATCCATGCACTGGCGCCAAGGATATTCGTGTTTTCATTTATAGTCATGATTATACCGAATAATCCTTGGTCATAATCATACCAAGTCTATCAATGCACTACTACTAAAGACGACTTTTACCACATCCATGAATTAATATTTCATTCACGAGACTCACTTTCAATAATTACTCCATATCATCGAATCATCCCCGCATTACGTGCCAAGGATATTCATTAAGATATCACGACCACGAATTATCCATGCTCTACTACCAAAGATAATCGTGTATTCATTAAGATCACGACCACAAATTATCCATGCACTACGGCCAAAGATAATCGTGTATTCATTAAGATCACGACCACAATTATCCATGCACCACGTACAAAGATAATCGTGTATTCATTAAGTATCACGACCACAAATTATCCATGCACTACGTACAAAGATAATCGTGTATTCATTAAGATCACGACCACAAATTATCCATGCACTACTACCAAAGATAATCGTGTATTCATTAAGATCACGACCACAATTATCCATGCACTACGTGCCAAAGATAATCGTGTATTCATTAAGATCACGACCACAAATTATCCATGCACTACTACCAAAGATAATCGTGTATTCATTAAGATCACGACCACAAATTATCCATGCACTACTACCAAAGATAATCGTGTATTCATTAAGATCACGACCACAATTATCCATGCACTACGTACAAAGATAATCAGGTATTCATTAAGATCACGACCACAAATTATCCATGCACTACTACCAAAGATAATCGTGTATTCATTAGTATCATTACCACAATTATCCATGACTACGTACAAAGATAATCGTGTATTCATTAGTATCACGACCACAAATTATCCATGCACTACGGCCAAAGATAATCGTGTTTTCAATTACTAAGTTATGATTATACCGAATAACCCCGATCATAATCATACCAAGTCCATCTATGCACTACAGCCACGTATTTGACTTTCAACATAATATAAGCATGAGGATAATGATATAAAGAATCAATCAAATGAGATAAAGGATAAATATTAAACATTTATAATATAATTTATCCAGATTCAAGAATATCCCCATGTTATCAATCACTTAATAATCTCATAATCTAATATCATTAATATTATAACAATATTTTAATTACTTCTTAAATTTATAAATAATTTATCTCAATTGTTTACGCTTTTACCATATAATGCATTTAATCATTCAAAATGCCATACTCATAAGATATCATCACCAATTATCAAATCCTCAACAAAAATATGCATATATTCTATATAGGATTCTCTAGCCATAAAATCCTATTTTCAACTTTTGTTACCTCACATAACATATTTAACTCATATATTCAGAATTAAACTATTTTCATGAAAATACCAAATCATTCCCAAAAATATTTCTTTTCCGGGTTTTAGCATAATATAGTCCCATAATGAAAATATATTTTTCTCGAATTTTTAAAATTCATTTACTATTTTTCAAAAACCAATTTCTAATTAATTCTTAAGAAATTAGCTACCTCAAGTTTAACTCCAAAATTCCCAAATCTTGGCAGGACCTTACACATGTTAACGTGAGCTTCCAGTTTAAATTTCATGGTCATCGAGTTATAGAACTCTACGGTTATAGCGTTTTTATTCGGAAAAACCTAAATATTGAAATAGTCATAACTTGCTCATTTTAAGTCGAAATGAGCTCATTTTTGGACAGGAGGTACTTTATACCATATACTTTCATGTCCCAAAAGGCCAGAATTTTTCTCATAATTTAAGTGGCCGAAACAGCCCTCTAAAATCATGGCAAAGAGCTTTTTCGGTTTTTGCAGCTTTGCACTCCTTTGCTAAAATCAGTCCACACAAAAATTTACAATACCTTTTCAGTAATTCCACTTGGATTAGTTAGGTAACTCATAGATCTAACTCTAGGACTTGACCACACTCAAAAATTCAAAATATAATAGGAGATATGGTCAATTGAATTTCATATTACGCTTTTCACCAAAATCGATTTTCAACTCTTTGTGATTTCTAAGAAACTTTCATGTTTTCACATACTAACCAACATAACTCATCATAAAACTTACTAATACCACGTATACCCATGATTTTCATTAGTCCAATGCTTTTATTATGACTTTCATCATAAACCACGTAAAGCTGCTCATTTTAGTTGAAGAAATATTTGAGGGTTTAAGAAATGGGTTTTAGATCGGGGTCAATACAAAATTCAATTTCACGCTCTAGGGTAGGCTAGAAATCTTCAAGAATATGTCAAGAAATTTATTAATGATAGAAATATCATTCAAAATCGCTACTCTTATCCAAGACTTGGATAAGACGTTACATTGATACCAACTGTGACTTTTATCCTTTAACCTATATAAGACCTCACAATGATACCTATCAACTTATCATCGCTATTCACGACGTCCGCCTACGTAAAGTCCGGCTTTGGTGCATTCCACACAAGGAAGTCAACAACGAAAAGGATCGAGGCTCTTTACTTATGGCTTGATATAACAGTGATTAACTTTAGGGTTTGGTTACTTTGAATTCTTATAACGGGTTGGTTAGGAATATGAAAGCTAACAACCTTACAAAAATAATAATAAGTAGTTAATCAATCGTTTTCAAAAATTATCTCAAAGGCAAGTATTTTCAAAGAGATAAAATCGACAGGTAACGTGAAAGTGTTTATTTGAAACAACAAGATTAATAAACAGTGGAGGTAACGAAGGTTTCTCCTAACGAAGTTTCAATAGATAAATCAAAGTCTAATTTTTCCGAAGTCAAATTTAAACATTGAACACAACTAGGTAGAATAAAAGAGTGGGTAGAACTTGTATTGAATAAAGTATAGACTTCGATTAATTTATAATTAACTTACCCGTAATAACTTCGTCGGGTTTCTCGAAAACGCCTCGCTTAAATTACCGAAGTTTGACTTTACTATAGGTACATTCCACCCTTAAGTGCTTCTTCACATTCTGATCCATGATTTGAATCATTATTCTCCGATCCATATCGAATTCGGGTTGACCGATATGCATGTGGTAATTCAATTCGGTGTTGGGTTCTCCCAATTCTTTCCCAAAAGCAAAGTCCATTTCATCTATTTTGGCTTTATTGGATCTGGACGCTTTTTCTACACTATCAACGCGTTGTGCGGCTTTTTTACCCATGCATCGCCTATTCTCCTTCGTTCGCTTGTTTCTTCTTTCACTGATCTTTGATTTTAAATTCTCGATTCCAACTTTAATATCTTACACCTTACCAAAGCGTGATTTTGTTCGAGCATCACATATCGGGTAACCCAATTTTGAATTGTTGTATCCCTTTGTTCCACGACCGTTTGCCGCTTCTTCAACTCTCGTTTTCTAGCTCACGAACACGATTTTGTAATTCTAAGTTTTGATCATAAATTTCTTCTAACCAATTCTCATCAGTTCTCTTCTTCCTCTTCTTCCTCACTCTCACCGCTACCTGCTAACTAACTAGCTCGTGCAACAATTAGTTCTTCATTCACTACGTGGATATCTCTAATTTATTCCTCGTCTGACACTGCATTAACCTGATTAGTGATTAAAGGTGTCACAACGATCACATTCACTCCATTATGAATATTTTCATCTGCCATTTCCAAACACTGCCACAACATAAGGGTTGATTAATATATCAAATATTATCCCTATACTCTACGTGACCCCAATTAAATAACAAATAAACTTAGGTAGGTCATACTTCTCTCCCTCCTAGTTCTTATCTCAAGATCTTAGCCAGGATCATATCCCTAAGCTCGATACCAACCGCGTGACGCCCCAAAATTAGGTATACGCCACCCATCTTGGGTCGCCACTTACATGGTACATAAATTCAAATACAACTTACTAATATAACTATCGTGTACAATAATACGACATAAACTGTGAGTTTGAATTCAAATATTGTCCACTAGATATTATACAAACTCAAAAGGAGTCCTCATTACAACTATTATCACACTATTTCACGTAATAGTGAGGACTACTAATGCTATCCTCTCGACCATTACTCCGCTCCTCGACTCGTCCCAAACTATGTTCTCATTTCAAGAAGAGAACAAAGGAAAGAAAGGGTGAGCTCAACTAGCCCAAAGAAGAAATATTACGACTAAGATAACGCAGCGTAATAAATTATCATTAGCCTTCAACAAAGTTAAACCGATAAAATACAATAGACAACAAGTTTAATCATAATGGAATAAGCAATCCATTAAAAGAGTCAAGTAGAGAATAAAGTCTACTATCTTTTAGGTTTTAAAAGGTTTTCATCAATTTTATATAATTTGAGACTCAGCTTTAATAAATAATCCACATCATCGAATCACCCCGCATTCTACTACCAAGGATATTCATCAAATTATCAATGGTCACGACTATACCGAATCACCCCTAGTCATAATCATACCAAAAACTATCCATCAACGCATTACAGCCACCGAGGACTTTATCACATCATTTATAACAAGCCATGATTATACCGAATGATCCTCGTCATAATCATACTAAGTTCATCTATGCACGTAAGCCAAAGATAACATAATATAACATGAGGATGATGACAATGACATAATAATTCAATAAAACAAGTTCAAGAATTATTTAATCCAGAATTATTAACGTCCAAATTGTCAACACGATACCGCTTTTTGTAGAGTAAAATTCAAGAATGATCGTAAGAATATTTCCATGAAAAGATACTTTAGATGAAACGCAAATATCAAGGATATTCTACTAATTTCATGGAGTATAGAAGTCAAAGTTTTAACCAACCGGGTATAATAAAGAATGGAATAACAAAAGAAATCACCACGCACGCAGATTGCATGTATGGCGTTATTCCAATGTAATAATAATAACGGAACCAGTGTCGTGAAATTCACACCGATGTGATGTTCCAATGTAATAATAAAGATGGAACCAGATCCTGTAAAACACACGATAGATATTCCAATGTAATGATAAAGATTTTAAACAGTGTCCCTAGTAAAACACACGTATGCATGTGATATTCCAAATGTAATAATAAAGAATGGAATAATGAAAGAAGATCACCAAGTATAGGGATTCCACAGATACACAAGTTATTCCAATGTAATAAATAAGAATGGAATAACATAAGATTTCACTAAGTATAGGGTATGCCGCATATACAAAAGTTATGTATAGGGTATACCACTTTTTACAAAGTTATTCCAATGTAATAATAACGAATGGAATAATGTAAGTTCTCTCATGAATAAGAAAGAATAACACCCCTTACGGGTACAACAAATAATACCCTTTACCTTTAGAAGAACCCAATATTGGCAAGGTGAAGTAAGCAGAATACTTTTCTTCTTTCTCTATAGTTTCTCTCTATACTTTCTCTCTATAGCTTGAATGAATTCGTGAAAAATAATGAAGCACTAGGCCTCTATTTATAGAAGATTTCTAGCTTAATACCGCCATGAAAGACGCCCCCAAAATAGGTATACATCACCCATTCTCGAAGTCACAATACATGGTATGTAAACAACTACAACTTTATTATTACAACAAGAAATCGAGAGTTTAAATACAAATATTATCTTCTGTATAATATTTATACTCACATAAATCCTCATCACATTTATCGATACATTATTTTACAAAAATGGTGAGGACTACTAAACAATCCTTTCTAAAACCTTCATTCCATACCCCGACTGCACTCGCTATATTTCTCGCCTCCCGAGAAGAATGGAACAAAAAGGAAAAGTAGGGTGAGCTCAACTAGCTCAAGAAAGAATATTACGACTAAGATAATATACAACAAATTATCGTTAGTCTTCAACAGGAAAAATTTAATAGAATACAATAGACAACAAATTTTCAATCAATATTCGCAATGGAAATAATAATTCATTAGAAGAGTTAAGTAGAGAATGCAAACTACTATCTTCTATGATGAATTTAAAAGTTCATCGCTCATCTTTTATCCCCGTAACAACAATCAATATACATCTCGAATCAAATATTCATCTTTGCACTACAGCCAAAGATATTCATCACCGGGTCATGTTCATTTAAACACTGCTCATCTTTGCACTACAAGGCCAAAGATATTAATCACTTGGCCATGTTCATCTCAACACTGCTCATCTTTTAAATACACTACAGCCAAAGATATTCTTCAGAAAAATCATTCATCTTCGCACTACAAAGCCAAAGATATTCAATAATATCATCATTTAAGACCGAGGATGATGAAAAATATTTTTAAAGAACGAATCCAAAGGAAACAAAATGACAAGGATTAAGGATTAAGGATTCGTACTTTGTTTTATCCATGTCCAACAATACCTCAAAAATAATCATAGTGGTGTAAAATTCAAGAATGATCAAAACACGGATACAATCAAAGCTAGTATCCAAAATAGATATTTTGGACAAAAAGAAGAAATTTTATTTTTTTCTGAATAATAGTGCCAGATACGTGAATAAAGGTCAGATAATGAATAATAAGACCGTATACATGAATAAGAATCTACACCAAAAGATAGAAATTCCACAAAAACATCTTCACGCTTCATTTAATAAATAGTACTTCGTGAATAAGAACTCGTGAATAAGAACTCATGAATAGTAACTCGTGAATAAGAACTCATGAATAGTAACCCCGATATGAAAAAGTTCCAAATTTGATAAAAACTTCAGATCAATTTCAAAGATAATGATATCAAGAAATAATATCATTACGAAAAAAAATAATATCCCTTACCTCAAAGAATCAAGATTTCTAAGGAAAGGCTCAAGTGATGTCAATGAAACTTGTACCGAATAAAGAACTCTCAAAGTATCTAAATACTCACAAAATACGCTCAATAATATAGAGAGAAAAGAGAGAAAACTTTGTTTCGTGTGATTTTCAATTCTAACTTAAATTCTCTATTTATAGAAAAATGTTAGCCCACCAAGCGCATTTGACCAAGCACCGATGGCTTTACTCGCTACTATTGCCACCCACCACATTTGAAATAAAATTCAGCATTTCTTCTTCACCAACCACAAGTGGGGCCCACTCAATTCTAGAATTTTCCACCAAAATCAATTATAACCCTAATTTCCTAATCGACACCTCTTAAAATTCATAACAAATCATTCGTGCATTTTTAATCTGCTCAAAATTTGTGGACATATACTCAACTTATGTATGTATAACATACCCAAAAATTACTATTAATCCAACTCTGGTTGGATTAAAAATTATAACCCCATGCAATATATATCTCAAAACCCCGATTTAATTTTTAATACCTCCAACTGATAAAATAATCGATAAAACACCTCAACAATAATTTCTTCATTTATAACCACATAAATAAATCCATCATTTATATCCACATAAAATAAATATTTCTTTATCATATGAATCAATAATTAATTATTCACAAATAATATTACGTAATCACAATTATGACAACCAGCCGCTCCTGTGAGAGAGGGGCTTTCCGATAAGGATTTCTCCTCATCGGGCGCCAAATTAGGTGACCAAACCTCTCCTCGATGTAACTTTCTAGACATTGCCAATAATGCTATCTAATAATATTATTCAAATAATATGAATTATTGATCCGATAATGGAGATAATGCAAAGTTGACAATTATCAACAACAATAATATAAAATATCAACGCAAAGAATTATCAATCAATAAAATAAAATATCGAATAAGAATTACCGTGAAAATTATCGAGTAGTGCCTTCACACGTAAGGATCAATAATTCAACAATACTGCAAATACCGCAAAGCATCGCGGCAACCACGCCAGACATCAGATTTTAACCAATCGGGTATTCCAACAAATTTTAATCTGTGAATAACTAACTACGCCGTTATTTTTAACCAACTTATATTTGTCGCTTTTTCTCATCCAATCGCTCCGTTATGGGGCCACACACGGGTCGCTACTGTCGCATTTAATATTCCCCGACAAAGATTTAATATTCCACCACCAAACGAATATTCCCCGACAAAAATGAATATTTTATAACCACTGCTTATTTTGAAATATTTATGATTTAACCCTTAACTATCCACATTAATCAAATCAACCCTTACTATTTCAAAATAATAAATAAAGGAAATTCCTTTTTTATTTAAAAAATTTCGGTCTTACAACCTCCCTCCTTATGAAATTTCGCCCTCGAAATCGACGACGACATTCTGTGTGTTTCAAAAGGTGAGGATACCTCGCTTTCATTTCCGCTTCCAATTCCCGTGTCATTTCTATAAAGCATGATTCCTCCACAAAACTTTAACTTGTGGTACGACCTTTCATACAGTAGGACATGCCCTTCCTATCCAAGATCTTGATAGTACCTCCTCATACGCTAAGTCTTCTACTATCTCGTCCCGGCTCTAACTCAATAACGTGGTTCGGTCTTTCACATATTTACGGCAGTACGATATGTGAAACACATTATGAACACGAGACATACTTTGAGAGGTAACGCAAGTCTATAGGCTACATTTCCTACTCCCATCAGAATTTGAAATGGACCAATAAATCGTGGATCGAGCTTTCCTCTCTTCCCAAATCTTGTAACTCCCTTCCATGGAGCAACTCGCAACAATACATGATCCCCACATTAAATTCCACGCCCTTTCGATGAAGATCCGCATAACTCTTTTGTCGATCTTGAGCCGCTTTGTATACGCTGTCGAATCATTTGATCTTTTCTAGAGTCATATCGTATTTCAACTCTAGTCCCAACAATGTTGCTTCACCCACCTCATCCCAACATATCGAGAACGACATTTTCGGCCCATATAATGCTTCAATGGAGCCACACCTATACTTGCTCGATAACTGCTTGTTGTAGGAGAATTCCACCAATGGTAAATACTTATCCCAACCGCCTTGAAGTCTAGGACACGTAGTCTTAATAAATCTTCAAGAGTTCAATAGTCCTCTCGATCGTCCGTCCGCTTGGGGATGGTATGTCAACTAAATCGCAAAAACTGCGCTCATAGCTTTTTGCAAGCTAACCCAAAATCTTGAAGTGAATCTTGGGTCACGATCCAAACTATGGATACAGCATGCCATGCAACCTCACAATCTCATTTACGCATATACTAGCAAGACGCTCAAGGAATAAGTCTCCCAGATTTAAGAAGAAATGAGCAGACTTGGTTAATCTATCAACAATAACCCAAATAAAGATTGATGCCTTGAGAAACCGTAGGAAGACCCGTAATCTAAATCCATGGTAATGTGTTCCCACTTCCATTCCTAATCTCAAGTGGTTGCAACGACCCTTAGGTACTAGATGCTCCGCCTTTACACGCTGACAAGTTAAACACATCGAGATAAACTTTGCAATCTCTCTTCATATTATTCCACCAAAATGTATGTCAAGATCACGATACATTTTAGTACTTCCAGATGGATTGCAAATGGTGTATCAGTGTGCCTCCATCATAATCTTGTACTTCAAATCGAGTCGTTAGAACACAAAGTCTAGAGTGGACTCAAGTATTCCTTCTTCATCAATTCTCGCCCCTAATAGCTCCTTCTTGTACTTTCTTCTTCATACGACGATTCCCGGCCCAGCGGGCTCGAGCAACCTTAACTTTTTCTATTAAAGTCGGCTCTACGCGATACTTGACATCATCGCACTCGCTCCTCGATATGATCTTCTACTCAACGCGCCACCTACCACGCTCGCTTTTACCAGATGGTATCAATAGTGTGGTCGTAGTCTTCAATAGCTCGAGCCAACGTCACCGCCGCATGTTGAGTTCTTTTTGAGTGAAGAAATATTTAAGGCTTTTATGGTCCTAATATATCTCCACTTTCTCCCCATATAGATAGTGCTCCATATCTTTAGCGCTGAAACGATCACGCTAACTCTAGATCACGAGTAGGATAATTCCTCTCATACTCTTTTGTTGTCATGAGGCATAGGCTATGACTTTCCCACGCTGCATGAGAACACATCCTAACCCTTTGCTCAAGCATCAGAGATAACAAATCCATCCGAACCAGATGGTATTGTTAGAACAAAATAAATAAGTCTCCTCTAAGCTCTTGGAAACTTTTCTCGCATTCTTCATTCCAAACGAATTTCAGATCCTTCCGAAAGTTAGCCGAAGAATGGAGTAGCGATTCGAGAAAACCCTTCCACTAATCTCCGATAATAACCAAATAAGCCCAAAAGCTACGTGACTTCACCACCGACTTTTATTGCTCCCTAACTTCAGATTGCTTCAATCTTCACGGATCAACAGATACTCCATGTTTTGACACCATATGCCCAAGAAAGGCTACTTCCTCGCCGTAACTCGCATTTCTTCAATTTGGCATATAGTTGGTTTTCACGGCCTTTGAGTACCAAATTTCAAATGGTGCTCATGATCTTCACGACTTTTGAATATATAAGGATGTCATCAATAAAGACAACAACGAACCGATCCAAATATTCCTCAATACTTGGCTCATCATATCCATGAAAGCCGCAGGAGCATTAGTTAGTCCGAAAGACACGACTAAGAATTCATAATGCCCATACCGAAGTTCTCAAGGCGCCTTGAATATCCTCGCCTAATTTTCAAATGATGATATCCGTAATCTAAGATCGATTTTTGAAAAGAATCAGGCCCTCTTGCAAATCGGTCAAACAAGTCATCAATACGAGGTAGAGGATACCTATTCTTGATGGTGACATGGTTCAATTCCCCGATAGTCAATACAAAGTCGCATACTCCCGCTTTTTCTTTTTTACAAATAAAACAGAGCACCCCAAGGAGATGTACTAGAGATAATGAAACCGATGTCCAACAATTCTCTCAGAGTTGACCTTTAACTCCTCAAGTTCAATAGAGCCATTCGATATGGGTTTTAGAAATGGGCTTTGTACCAAAGTTCAAGATCAATAAAGAATTCAACTTCACGCTCGGGGTAGACGGAAGTTCTTCAGAAATACGCCAGAAAGTCAATAACAACAGAATATTATTCAAATTTGACGTGTCTTTATTCAAATCCATAACATGGGCTAAGAAAGCTTGACATCCGCTTTTCAATAAACGAATAGCTTTTATGATTAGATATGATAGTGATTGATTTTAATGGTTTAGTTGTTTGAATTGCATAAACAAAGTCAAGTTAGAATATGAAAACTAACAACCTTACGAAAAACAATCAATTTTGGCACGATGAGTAGTTAACCAATCAATCCCTAAAATCACATCAAAAGCAAGTATCTTTAAAGAGATAAGGTCAATGTAAGGTGATGGTGCCAACTCAATCAAACAAGATTTATAAACAAAGGATGTGATGAAAGTTTCTCCTAACTGAGTTTCCACAGATAGTCAAAGTCTAATTTCTCCTGAGTCAAGTTTAAACGCTGAGCACACGCAGAGAGAGATAAATGAATGGGTAGCACCCCAGATTGGCAAGTAAGGTATAAACTTCGCAAGAATTTATAAATAGCTTACCCGTGATCACCTCGCTTGTTCCTCGATTATGACCAAATACAACAAACGCCTTCCTAATCGCTGACTTTGACTTTTTCTCGATGTTTTTCGAGTCACCGTCCCTCACTGAACTAGGTTTCGCTATCGCATAATCTCGAGCGATATGTCCTTCCTTTCCACAACTATAGCATACCTTGAATCGTCAGGGCGCTTGACCGATATGTCCTCTTTTTCCGTGATTTTTAGTATACGACCGGTGGTCGCTTCTCTCCCTAGAACCGCTTGTCGCAAGACTGCCGCCTTCACATAGTCGCTGTTAAATCTCCTCTTTTAAAATCTCCTCCCGACTCGCTTTCTTCTTTTTCACGACTATGATTACCACCGTAGTGGTTACCATTTCGTCCGCCTGCTTTTTCTCCGCAGTTATCATTATTCTGCTGATCGCTATCTCTCGGTACGATCCTCGTTATGGTCCTCAACGACCGCATTTCAAGTATCTCGCCTAATAATTGAGCCCCTGCATACAATCTCCGAATAAAGAGAAAGTTTATGAGAAATGAGATACCGACGACCCGGGTTTCAAACCTCTAAGAAACATCCGCCATACGCTCCTCATTCTCCACCAAATGAGGTGCAAACTCGATAACTCGCAAACTTTGCCTCGCATCGAGACACCGCCATGTTGTTTTGCTTCTAATCTGATGAACTCCACTTCCTTCATACGACGTAACACTTTCGTGAAAGTATTTGTCATTAAATAGTCTCTCAAACGCCTCCCAAGACACATGCCGAAAAGTACCGATGGGTACGCTTCACGCATTCTCCACCAGTAGTCCGCCTCGCCACTTTAACATAAAGGTGGCGAATGGAACCTTCGTTCTCCGCGCATCCCAAGACATCGAATATCTTGGTAATTTGTTTGACCCATGTTTCCGCCATGATCGGATCCGCTTTCCTTAAATTCGTGGTCCCAACTTTTGAACTCGTCACGTGATAACCCGTGAATTGCTATCATTTCTCCTCAGATTTTGAACACGAAGTCTCCTCGTCTGATTTTGCATGAACCGCAAAAAGCTTCTAAACATCCCCTCGCTCATCATCTCGCCAATGGTGTTGTTCACAGAGGAACATCACCACTTGCTGACGCTCTCCTCGCTGGTAAGTAGCATCTCCACTGGCCTCATTTACTCCATCATTAATATTCTCAATGACATTCTCAAATACCGCCATAAAACAAGGGTTAATTAAGGAAATCAATATATCACATAATATCCCTATATACCGACTAACTAACAAATAAGCTTAGTAGACACACTAGCAAGGATTTACTGCCTCCCCTCCTAGTTCTATTCCCCGATCTCCGCCAGAGATCATATCCCTAAGCTCGATACCAACCGCGACGCCCCAAAATAGGTATATACATCACCCATTCCGAAAGTCACAATACACGGTATGTAAACAACTACAACTTTATTATTACAACAAGAAATCTGAGTTTAAATACAAATATTATCTTCTGCATAATATTTATACTCAAATAAATCCTCATCACATTTATCGATACATTATTTTACAAAAATGGTGAGGACTACTAAACAATCCTTTCTAAAACCTTCATTCCATACCCCGACTTGCATTTCGCTATATTCTCGCCTCCCCGAGAAGAAATGGAACAAAAGGAAAAGGGTGAGCTCAACTAGCTCAAGAAGAAGAATATTACGACTAAGATAATATACAACAAATTATCGTTAGTCTTCAACAGGAAAAATTTAATAGAATACAATAGAAAACAAATTTTCAATCAATATTCGCAATGAAATAATAATTCATTAGAAGAGTTAAGTAGAGAATGCAAACTACTATCTTCTATGATGAATTTAAAAGTTCATCGCTCATCTTTTATCCCCAGAACATCAATCAATATACATCTCATCAAATATTCATCTTTGCACTACAGCCAAAGATATTCATCAACCGGTCATGTTCATTTAAACACTGCTCATCTTTGCACTACAAAGCCAAAGATATTCATCACCATTCATCTAACACTGCTCATCTTCAGACTACAAAGCCAAAGATATTCTTCGAAATCATTCATCTTGCACACTACAGCCAAAGATATTCAATAATATCATCATTTAAGACCGAGGATGATGAAAAATATTTTTAAAGAACTAATCCAAAGGAAACAAAATGACAAGGATTAAGGATTAAGGATTCAGACTTTGTTTTATCCATGTCCAACAATACCTCAAAAATAATCATAAGTGGTGTAAAATTCAAGAATGATCAAAACATGGATACAATCAAAGCTAGTATCCAAAATAGATATTTTGGACAAAAAGAAGAAATTTTATTTTTTGATGAATAAGTCAGATACGTGAATAGTGCCAGATACGTGAATAGATACGTGAATAAGGCCGTATACGTGAATAGTAATCCGACACCAAAAGATAGAAATTCCACAAAAAAACATCTTCACGCTTCATTAATAAGACTCGTGAATAAGAATCGTGAATAAGAACTCATGAATAGTAACTCGTGAATAAGAACTCATGAATAGTAACCCCACATGAAAAAGTTCCAAATTTGATAAAAACTTCAGATCAATATTTCAAAGATAATGATATCAAGAAATAATATCATTACGAAAAAAAAATAATATCCCTTACCTCAAAGAATCAAGATTTCTAAGGAAAGGCTCAAGTGATGTCGAATGAAACTTGTACTCAATAAAGAACTCTCAAAGTATCTAAATACTCACAAAATACGCCAATAATATAGAGAGAGAAGAGAAAAACTTTGTTTCGTGTGATTTTCAATTCTAACTTAGCCTCTATTTATAGAAAATGTTAGCCCCAAGGCAGACTTGACTCAAGCACCCGATGGCTTTACTCGCTACTATTGCCACCCACCACATTTGAAATAAAATTCAGCACATTTCTTCACCAACCACAAGTGGGGCCCACTCAATTCTAGAATTTTCCACCAAAATCAATTATAACCCTAATTTCCTAATCGTACACCTCTTAAAATTCATAACAAATCATTCGCAGCATTTTAATTCGCTCAAAATTTGTGGACATATACTCAACTTATGTATGTATAACATACCCAAAAAATTACTACAATCCAACTATTTGATTAAAAATTATAACCCCCGCAATATATCTCAAAACCCCGATTTAATTTTTAATACCTCCAACTGTAAAAATACCGATAAAACACCTCAACAATAATTTCTTCATTTATAACCACATAAATAAATCCATCATTTATATCCACATAAAATAAATATTTCTTTATCATATGAATCAATAATTAATTATTCACAAATAATATTACGTAATCACAATTATGACAACCAGTGCCGCTCCTCAGAGAGGGCTTTTCCGATAAGGATTTCTCCTCATCGGCGCCAAGCAATTAGTGTGACCAAACCTCTCCTCGATGTAACTTTCTAGACATCGCCAATAATGCTATCTAATAATATTATTTAAATAATATGAATTATTGATCCGATAATGGAGATAATGTGCAAAGGACAATTATCGAACAACAATAATATAAAATATCAACGCAAAGAATTATCAAATCAATAAAATAAAATATCGAATAAGAATTCACCGTGGAAAATTATCGAGTAGGCCTTCACGTAAGGATCAATAATTCAACAATATCGCAATACCGCCGTGCTACATCAGGCAACCACGCCAGACATCGTATTTTAACCAATTTGGTATTCCAACAAATTTAATTCAGAATAACTACGCCGCTATTTTTAACCAACTTATATTTGTCGCTTTCTTCATCCAATCGCTTCCATGGGGCCCACACATGGTCAAGCTGCCGCATTTATTAATATTCCCCGACAAAGATTTAATATTCCACGACCAAACGAATATTCCCCGACAAAATGAATATTTTATAACCACTTGCTTATTTTGAAATATTTATGATTTAACCCTTAACTATCCACATTAATCAAATCAACCCTTACTATTTCAAAATAATAAATAAAGGAAATTCCTTTTATTTAAAAAATTTCGGGGTCTTACATGTCGCCTCAATTATTGATTTAATACTATAACATATTATACAGATGATACACGTGACAATAATTGAATCAATAATATAAGAGATATGATGCATAAGAATTACTATAATAATAATTGAGCATAAACGTGAGTGACTTCTCACGTAAAGATCAATAATCAATATCGTGTGCTACTATACAACTACGCCAGACATCGCATTTTTTTACTACCAGAGATTAGTTCAACGGTTTTAACAAGAATACCTCTGTCAGTTATTTTTATAGAAAGATAATTTTGTCGCTTTTCAACTACGACAATACTTCCGCTAGGGTCCACCAATGATTGAGCCGTCAGTATCGTATGAATATTCCCCGACAAAAAGAATATTCCCCACCAAACGAATATTTTATAACAACTTGCATACTTTGCAAAATTTATAAATACTACCCACAACTATAATATTATCTTAAATTCACACCATAATATTAAAAATTATTTCACAAAATTTAAATCTTTATTGATAAAATCTGGGGTCTCACAATCTCCCTCCTTATGGAATTTCACCTCGAAATTAGGGTACGTATGACTGTATGATAAAGAGGTGAGGATACCTTGAATACCTTTATCGTTGAAAACATTAAATTCATCTTTGCAATCCTACCAAAGATATTTATTCACAATTCATCTTTGCACTACAAAGCCAAAGATATACAACCTGAAAACCAATAATGCCGAGACGCAACTTAATAAGATCACGACCACGAATTATCCATGCACCAATCGCCAAGGATATTCGTGTTTTCATTTATAGTCATGATTATACCGAATAATCCTCGTCATAATCATACCAAGTCTATCAATGCACTACTACCAAAGATGACTTTTACTACATCCATGAATTAATATTTTATCACGAGACTCAAAATTTCAATAATTACTCCATATCATCGAATCATCCCCGCACTACGTGCCAAGGATATTCATTAAGATCAATCACTACACGAATTATCCATGCTCTACTACCAAAGATAATCGTATTCATTAAGATCACGACCAATAAATTATCCATGCACTACTACCAAAGATAATCGTGTATTCATTAAGATCACGCACCACAAATTATCCATGCGCTACGTACCAAAGATAATCGTGTATTCATTAAGATCACGCACCACAAATTATCCATGCACTACGTACCAAAGATAATCGTGTATTCATTAAGATCACGACCACAAATTATCCATGCACTACTACCAAAGATAATCGTGTATTCATTAGTATCACGACCACAAATTATCCATGCAAGACGTACAAAGATAATCGTGTATTCATTAGTATCACGACCACAAAATTATCCATGCACTACTACCAAAGATAATCGTATTCATTCATTAAGATCACGACCACAAATTATCCATGCACTACTACCAAAGATAATCGTGTATTCATTAAGATCACGACCACAAATTATCCATGCACTACGTACAAAAGATAATCAGTATTCATTAAGATCACGACCACAAATTATCCATGCACTACTACCAAAGATAATCGTATTCATTAAGATCACGACCACAAATTATCCACGACTACGTACAAAAGATAATCGTGTATTCATTAGTATCACGACCACAAATTATCCACGCACTACGGCCAAAGATAATCGTGTTTTTCAATTACGGTTATGATTATACCGAACAATCCTTTATCATAATCATACCAAGTCCATCTATGCACTACAGCCACCACGATTTAACTTTCAACATAATATAAGCATGAGGATAATGATATAAAGAATCAATCAAATGAGATAAAGGATAAATATTAAACATTTATAATATAATTTATCCAGTGATTCAAGAATATCCCCATGTTATCAATCACTTAATAATCTCATAATCTAATATCATTAATATTATAACAATATTTTAATTACTTCTTAAATTTATAAATAATTTATCTCAATTGTTTACGCTTTTACCATATAATTCATTTAATCATTCAAAAATGCCTTACTCATAAGATATCATCACCAATTATCAAATCCTCAACAAAAATATGCATATATTCTATATAGGATTCTCTAGCCATAAAATCCTATTTTCAACTTTGTTACTTTCACATAACATATTTAACTCATATATTCAGAATTAAACTATTTTCATGAAAAATACCAAATCAGTCCCAAAAATATTTCTTTTCTGGGATTTAGCATAATATAGTCCCATAATGAAAATATATTTTTCTCGAATTTTTAAAATTCATTTACTATTTTTCAAAAATCAATTTCTAATTAATTCTT
Organism: Panax quinquefolius; assembly: GCA_020205615.1. Classification (NCBI taxonomy): domain Eukaryota; kingdom Viridiplantae; phylum Streptophyta; class Magnoliopsida; order Apiales; family Araliaceae; genus Panax; species Panax quinquefolius. Next base: position 161,469,041 of record CM035152.1, read on the forward strand.
TAAGAAATTAGCTACCTCAAGTTTAACTCCAAAATTCCCAAATCTTGGCAGGACCTTACACATGTTAACGTGAGCTTCCAGTTTAAATTTCATGGTCATCGGAGTTATAGAACTCCGGTATGTAGCGTTTTTTCGTTCTAAAAACCTAAATATTGAAATAGTCATAACTTGCTCATTTTAAGTCGAAATGAGCTCATTTTTGGACAGGAGGTACTTTATACCATATACTTTCATGTCCCAAAAGGCCAGAATTTTTCTCATAATTTAAGTGGCCGAAACAGCCCTCTAAAATCATGGCAGCAGCTTTTTTTCGGTTTTGCAGCTTTGCACTCCTTTGCTAAAATCAGTCCACACAAAAATTTACAACACCTTTTCTAGTAATTCCACTTGGATTAGTTAGGTAACTCATAGATCTAACTCTAGGACTTGACCACACTCAAAAATTCAAAATATAATAGGAGATATGGTCAATTGAATTTCATGTTACGCTTTTCACCAAAATCTCGATTTTCAACTCTTTGTGATTTCTAAGAAACTTTCATGTTTTCACATACTAACCAACATAACTCATCATAAAACTTACTAATACCACGTATACCCATGATTTTCATTAGTCCAATGCTTTTATTATGACTTTCATCATAAACCACGTAAATCTGCTCATTTTAGTTGAAGAAATATTTGAGGGTTTAAGAAATGGGTTTTGTACCGGGTCAATACAAAATTCGATTTCACGCTCTAGGGTAGGCTAGAAATCTTCAAGAATATGTCAAGAAATTTATTAATGATAGAAATATCATTCAAAATCGCTACTCTTATCCAAGACTTGGATAAGACGTTACATCGATACCAACCGTGACTTCTATCCTTTAACCTAGATAAGACCTCACAATGATAACTATCAACTTGTCATCGCTCATTCACGACGTCGCCTACGAAAAGTCCGGCTTTGGTGCATTCCACACAAGGAAGTCAACAACGAAAGGATCGGGGCTCTTTACTTATGGCTTGATATAACAGTGATTAACTTTAGGGTTTGGTTACTTTGAATTCGTATAACGGGTTGGTTAGGAATATGAAAGCTAACAACCTTACAAAAATAATAATAAGTAGTTAATCAATCGTTTTCAAAAATTATCTCAAAGGCAAGTATTTTCAAAGAGATAAAATCGACAGGTAACGTGAAAGTTTTTATTTGAAATAACAAGATTAATAAACAGTGGAGGTAACGAAGGTTTCTCCTAACGAAGTTTCAATAGATAAATCAAAGTCTAATTTTTTCGGAGTCAAATTTAAACATTGAACACAACTTGGTAGAATAAAAGAGTGGGTAGAACTTGTATTGAATAAAGTATAGACTTCGCATTAATTTATAATTAACTTACCCGTAATAACTTCGTTCGGGTTTTCTCGACAAACGCCTCGCTTAAATTACCGAGTTTGACTTTACTATAGGGTACATTCAACCCTTAAGTGCTTCTTCACATTCCTGATCCATGATTTGAATCATTATTCTCCGATCCATATCGAATTCGGGTTGACCGCTATGCATGTGGTAATTCCGAATTCTTGTTTGGTTCTCCCAATTGCTCATCAAAAAGCAAAGTCCATTTCATCTATTTTGGCTTTATTGATCTGGACGCCTTTTCTACAATTATCAACGCTTTGTGCGCCTTTTTACCCATGCATCGCCTATTCTCCTTCGTCAGCTTGTTTCTTCTTTCACCGATCTTTGATTTTTAAATTCTCGATTCCAACTTTAATATCTTACACCTTCTTGCCAAAGCGTGATTTTGTTCGAGCATCACATATCGGGTAACCCAATTTTGAATTGTTGTATCCCTTTGTTCCACGACATCGCTTGTCGCTTCTTCAACCTGTTCTTCTAGCTCACGAACACGATTTTGTAATTCTAAGTTTTGATCATAAATTTCTTCTAACCAATTCTCATCGTGTTCCTCTTCTTCCTCTTCTCTTCTTCTCACTCTCACCGCTACCTCTGCAACTAGCTCTAAGTGCAACAATTAGTTCTTCATTCACTACGTGGATATCTCTAATTTATTCCTCGTCCGACAATCGCATTAACTCGATTAGTGATTAAAGGTGTCACAACTAATTCACATTCACTCCATTGTGAATATTTTCATCTGCCATTTCCAAACACTGCCACAACATAAGGGTTGATTAATATATCAAATATTATCCCTATACTCTGACCGACCAATTAAATAACAAATAAACTTAGGTAGGTCATACTTCTCTCCTCCTCCTAGTTCTTATCTCAAGATCTTAGCTGTGGATCATATCCCTAAGCTCTAATACCAACTGTGACGCCTCTAAAATTAGGTATACGTCACCCATCTTGGGTCGCCACTTACATGGTACATAAATTCAAATACAACTTACTAATATAACTATCGTGTACAATACGACATAAACTGTGAGTTTGAATACAAATATTGTCCACTAGATATTATACAAACTCAAAAGGAGTCCTCATTACAACTATTATCACATTATTTCACAGAATAGTGAGGACTACTAATGCTATCCTCTCGACCATTACTCCGCTCCCCGACTCGTCCCAAATTTATGTTCTCATTTCCTCAAGAGAACGGTGAAAGAAAGGGTGAGCTCAACTAGCCCAAAGAAGAAATATTATGACTAAGATAACGCGAGTATAAATTATCATTAGCCTTCAACAAAGTTATTAAACCGATAAAATACAATAGACAACAAGTTTAATCTGCGCAATGAATAAGCAATCCATTAAAAGAGTCAAGTAGAATAAAGTCTACTATCTTTTAGGTTTTAAAAGGTTTTTCATCAATTTTTATAGTTGAGACTCGCTTTTAATAAATAATCCACATCATCGAATCATCCCTCGCATCTACTGGCCAAGGATATTCATCAAATTATCAATGGTCATGACTATACCGAATCACCCCTAGTCATAATCATACCAAAAACTATCCATCACTGCATTACAGGCCACTGAGGACTTTTATCACATCATTTATAACAAGCCATGATTATACCGAATGATCCTCATCATAATCATACTAAGTTCATCTACGCACGTAAGCCAAAGATAACATAATATAACATGAGGATGATGACAATGACATAATAATTCAATAAAACAAGTTCAAGAATTATTTAATCCAGGAATTATTAACGTCCAAATTGTAACATGATACTTGTTTTGTAGAGTAAAATTCAAGAATGATCGTAAGAATATTTCCATGAAAAGATACTTTAGATGAAACGCAAATATCAAGGATATTCTACTAATTTCATGGAGTATAGAAGTCAAAGTTTTAACCAACCGGGTATAATAAAGAATGGAATAACAAAAGAAATCACCATGCATGCGGTATTTCGCATGACAGACAAAGTTATTCCAATGTAATAATAATAATCTTAACCAAAGTCGTGAAATTCACACCGATGTGATGTTCCAATGTAGAATAATAAAGATGGAACCGCATCCTGTAAAACACATGTATAGGATATTCCAATGTAATGATAAAGATTTTAACCAGTCCTAAAGTAAAACATACACAGTGATGATATTCCAATGTAATAATAAAGAATGGAATAATGTAAGAAGATCACCAAGTATAGGGATTCACAAGTATATACAAGTTATTCCAATGTAATAAATAAGAATGGAATAACATAAGGATTTCACCAAGTATAGGGTACGCCACAGATATATCAAAGTTATGTATAGGGTATACCACTTTTACAAGTTATTCCAATGAGAATAATAACGAATGGAATAATGTAAGTTCTCTTCATGAATAAGAAAGAATAACACCCCTTACGAATACAACAAATAATAATACCTTACCTTTAGAAGAACTGAATATTGGCAAGGTGAAGTAAATTTAATACTTTTCTTCTTTCTCTCTATAGCTTTCTCTATACTTTCTCTCTCTATAGCTTGAATGAATTCGTGAAAATAATGAAGCACTAGGCCTCTATTTATAGAAGATTTCTAGCTTTTTGACCGCCATGAAAAGGCAAGTGGCTTGACGATTTGGTGATGTGAAAAGAAAAGTGGTTTTGACGCTTTGTAATGTGAAACGACAAGTGGTTCGGCCTCACTGTGAAATGTGAAACGACAAGTGGTTCGGCGCTTTGTAATGTGAAATGACAAGTGGTTCGACGTTTGGTAAAGGTAATTACTATTGACGAAGGTAATTACTATTGACGAAGATAAATACTATTGACGAAGGTAATTACTATTCACAAAGGTAATTACTATTGACGAAGAGACTCTTAGATGATGACATATGGGCCCCTATAAAATAATCAACTTACCACAAATGTCTCATAATGCACTCTTTATATACATCAAGGATTGAATAAATATTACCACAAATCATTTTATTTTTAATCAACACATATTTAACCTTTCAACAATTATTAATCATTTATAACTTGTCGCCTCAATTATTGATTTAATACTATAACATATTATACGATGATAATGTGACAATAATTGAATCAATAATATAAGAGATATGATGCAAGAATTACTATAATAATAATTGAGTATAGGTGGTGACTTCTCACGTAAAGCATCAATAATCAATATCGTGTGCTACTATACAACTACGCCAGACATCGCACTTTTACTACCGGGGTAGTTCAACAGTTTTAATCTGTAACACCTCTGCCGTTATTTTTATAGAAAGATAATTTTGTCGCTTTCTAACTACGACAATACTTCCGCTATGGGGTCCACTTAATGATTGAAGCGTCGTCGCATTTAATATTCCCCACAAAAAGAATATTCCCCGACCAAACGAATATTTTATAACAACTTGCATACTTTGCAAAATTTATAAATACTACCCACAACTATAATATTATCTTAAATTCACACCATAATATTAAAAATTATTTCACAAAATTTAAATCTTTATTGATAAAATCTGGGGTCTCACAATCTCCCTCCTTATGGGAATTTCGCCTCCGAAATAGGGTACGTACCCTGGTATGATAAAGAGGTGAGGATACCTTGAATACCTTTATCGTTGAAAACATTAAATTCATCTTTGCAATCCGACCAAAGATATTTATTCACAATTCATCTTTGCACTACAGGCCAAAGATATACAATCATCAAAACCAATAATGCTGAGACGCAGCTTAATAGTATCACGACCACGAATTATCCATGCACCACTGGCCAAGGATATTCGTGTTTTCATTTACAGTCATGATTATACCGAATAATCCTTGGTCATAATCATACCAAGTCTATTAATGCACTACGGCCAAAGATGACTTTTACCACATCCATGAATTAATATTTCATTCTTTGAGACTCACCAATAATTACTCCATATCATCGAATCATCCTCGCACTACGTGCCAAGGATATTCATTAAGTATCACGACCACGAATTATCCATGCTCTACTACCAAAGATAATTGTGTATTCATTAAGATCACGACCACAAATTATCCATGCACTACTACCAAAGATAATCGTGTATTCATTAGTATCACGACCACAAATTATCCATGCACTACGTGCGAAGATAATCGTGTATTCATTAAGTATCAATGACCACAATTATCCATGCACTACGTGCCAAAGATAATCGTGTATTCATTAAGTATCACGACCACAAATTATCCATACACTACTACCAAAGATAATCGTGTATTCATTAGTATCACGACCACAAATTATCCATGCACTACGTGCCAAAGATAATCGTGTATTCATTAGTATCACGACCAATAATTATCCATGCACTACTACCAAAAGATAATCGTGTATTCATTAAGATCACGACCACAAATTATCTATGCACTACTACCAAAGATAATCGTGTATTCATTAAGTATCACGACCACAAATTATCCATGCACTACGTACAAAGATAATTGTGCATTCATTAAGATATCACGACCATAAATTATCTATGCACTACGGCCAAAGATAATCGTGTATTCATTAGTATCACGACCACAATTATCCATGCACCACGTGCAAAGATAATCGTATTCATTAGTATCACGACCACAAATTATCCATGCACTACTACCAAAGATAATCGTGTTTTCAATTACGGTTATGATTATACCGAACAATCCTGATCATAATCATACCAAGTCCATCTATGCACTACAAAAGCCATGTATGACTTTCAACATAATATAAGCATGAGGATAATGATATAAAGAATCAATCAAATGAGATAAAGGATAAATATTAAACATTTATAATATAATTTATCCAGATTCAAGAATATCCCCATGTTATCAATCACTTAATAATCTCATAATCTAATATCATTAATATTATAACAATATTTTAATTACTTCTTAAATTTATAAATAATTTATCTCAATTGTTTACGCTTTACCATATAATGCATTTAATCATTCAAAATGCCATACTCATAAGATATCATCACCAATTATCAAATCTCTCAACAAAAATATGCATATATTCTATATAGGATTCTCTGCCATAAAATCCTATTTTCAACTTTTTCATACCTCACATAACATATTTAACTCATATATTAAGAATTAAACTATTTTCATGAAAAAATACCAAATCCGTCCCAAAAATATTTCTTTTAAGGGTTTTAGCATAATATAGTCCCATAATGAAAATATATTTTTCTCGAATTTTTAAAATTCATTTACTATTTTTCAAAAACCAATTTCTAATTAATTCCTTAAGAAATTAGCTACCTCAAGTTTAACTCCAAAAATTCCCAAATCTTGGCAGGACCTTACACATGTTAACGTGAGCTTCCAGGTTTAAATTTCATGGTCATCTGGAGTTATAGAACTCCGGTTATAGCGTTTTTTTATCGGAAAAACTAAATATTGAAATAGTCATAACTTGCTCATTTTAAGTCGAATGAGCTCAGCTTTTGGACAGGAGGTACTTTATACCATATACTTTCATGTCCCAAAAGGCCAGAATTTTTCTCATAATTTAAGTGGCCGAAACAGCCCTCTAAAATCATGGCAGCAATTTTTTCTTGGTTTTGCAGCTTTGCACTCCTTTGCTAAAATCAGTCCACACAAAAAATTTACAACACCTTTTCCAGTAATTCCACTTGGATTAGTTAGGTAACTCATAGATCTAACTCTAGGACTTGACCACACTCAAAAATTCAAAATATAATAGGAGATATGGTCAATTGAATTTCATGTTACGCTTTTCACCGAAATCGATTTTCAACTCTTTGTGATTTCTAAGAAACTTTCATGTTTTCACATACTAACCAACATAACTCATCATAAAACTTACTAATACCACGTATACCCATGATTTTCATTAGTCCAATGCTTTTATTATGACTTTCATCATAAACCACGTAAACCTGCTCATTTTAGTTGAAGAAATATTTGAGGGTTTAAGAAATGGGTTTTGTCTTTGGGGTCAATACAAAATTCGATTTCACGCTCTAGGGTAGGCTAGAAATCTTCAAGAATATGTCAAGAAATTTATTAATGATAGAAATATCATTCAAAATCGCTACTCTTATCCAAGACTTGGATAAGACGTTACATTGATACCAACTCGTGACTTCTATCCTTTAACCTAGATAAGACCTCACAATGATACCTATCAACTTGTCATCGTCATTCACGACGTCGCCTACAGAAAGTCTGGCTTTGGTGCATTCCACACAAGGAAGTCAACAACGAAAGGATCGGGGCTCTTTACTTATGGCTTGATATAACAGTGATTAACTTTAGGGTTTGGTTACTTTGAATTCGTATAACGGGTTGGTTAGGAATATGAAAGCTAACAACCTTACAAAAGAATAATAAGTAGTTAATCAATCGTTTTCAAAATTATCTCAAAGGCAAGTATTTTCAAAGAGATAAAATCGACAGTAACGCGAAAGTGTTTATTTGAAACAACAAGATTAATAAACAAAGTGGAGGTAACGAAGGTTTCTTTCACGTAAGATCAATAATCAATATCGTGTGCTACTATACAACTACGCCAGACATCGTACTTTTACTACCGGGGTAGTTCAATGCTTTTAACGGTAACACCTCTGCCGTTATTTTTATAGAAAGATAATTTTGTCGCTTTCTAACTACGACAATACTTCCGTTAATGGAGGTCAACCAATGATTGAGCCATCGTCTTTAATATTTCCCGACAAAAAGAATATTCCCCACCAAACGAATATTTTATAACAACTTGTATACTTTTAAAATTTATAAATAATACCCACAACTATAATATTATCTTAAATTCACACCATAATATTAAAAAATTATTTCGACAAAATTTAAATCTTTATTGATAAAATCTGGGGTCTCACATTTTGACATTTTAATTGTAAGAGTAATTGCACTTCAATATGTATGTGATTATGGAAGCAAATCTAATCATTTATTTCATTATGTGCCTTTCTTATATCTTCCTATAAAGCATAAGGCAAAAAAAAAGTAGTAGAATATATATATATATATATAGGTTAATTACAATAAAGTCGAGATGGTTAGGTATGTATGTATATACGTACTGCAGCAAATTAATTATAGTTTTTATTTTATTAGAAAAAGATATTTTATGTTTCAAGGAATTTAATTGCTGTTACTCAAAAGGAAAAGGCAATCCCAACTGGATGAAGATTGTGATAGGCTTCCTATATATATAGTATAATATAATATAATATAATATATATTCCTCCTCCTATATTACTCACTCTAATAGATATAATAACTAGATACAAACTCGCGTTTTACGGCGGGATTAATCATTTTGTTAATAATAAATTTATACATACAATTAATAAATTAAAATATAATAAAAAATAGTAAATTGTTGTGCGATTATCAAATTTTAATAAAGATATGTTATATAGTGTTGCATAAAAATTTTATGTGCAAATACATATCAAGTATATAATTAATCGATCACTAAATCCTTAACATTACGTAAATAAGTTGTGTGTGTGTGTATATATATATATATATATATATTAATGTCTTGATAAAATGTTTATAATGTAACCAATATAGTTAAAAATGGGTAACTCTTTCATTCCAAAGCACTAACAAATATTTAGAAAGTGTCATGCACAATGCCATCGAATTGTTATATTGATATGATTGTTAGTGGTATATTTGAAGTCATTACACATTACACAAATCTCACAAAGCCTCAAATATCCGACATGCGTATACTTGATGCATTTTGAAGAGTCCATGTCTCGTATCGCTAATTACTTGCACCGTAATTCTAACATCCAAACGAAAGGAAAACAACGAAAGAATGTCTCGCTTTGGTCCCTCGGACATGAAGGAAAACACATGTTACACGCGAAAATTGAAAACACGAGAATTAATAATTATGTTGGATCTTCATGTCAAACAAACACCATGTCCAAAAACATAGTAGTATAGCATCGTGTCATACATAACACAATGTTATAGTTAAAGAACGAATACATATGTGACGCCCCCAAAATTAGGTATACGTCACCCATCTTGGGTCGCCACTTACATGGTACATAAATTCAAATACAACTTACTAATATAACTGTAGGTATAATACGACATAAACTCGTGAGTTTGAATACAAATATTGTCTACTAGATATTATACAAACTCAAAAGGAGTCCTCATTACAACTATTATCACACTATTTCACGTAATAGTGAGGACTACTAATGCTATCCTCTCTGACCATTACTCCATTCCCCGACTCGTCCCGGCTATGTTCTCATTTCACGAAGAAACGATGAAAAGAAAGGGTGAGCTCAACTAGCCCAAGAAGAAATATTATGACTAAGATAATGCGAATAAATTATCATTAGCCTTCAACAAAGTGTTAAACCGATAAAATACAATAGACACCCAGCTTTAATCTGCAATGGAATAAGCAATCCATTAAAAGAGTCAAGTAGAGAATAAAGTCTACTATCTTTTAGGTTTTAAAAGGTTTTCATCAATTTTTATCACCGAGACTCGACTTAATAAATAAACCACCACATCTAATCATCCCCGAACCACGGCCAAGGATTTTCATCAAATTATCAATGGTCATGACTATACCCTAATCACCCCTAGTCATAATCATACCAAAACTATCCATCATCGCATTACAGAATTAATCGAGGACTTTTGTCACATCATTTATATCAAGTCATGATTATACCGAATGATCCCCGGTTCATCTATGCACGTAAGCCAAAGATAACATAATATAACATGAGGATGATGACAATGACATAATAATTCAATAAAACAAGTTCAAGAATTATTTAATCCATGAATTATTAACGTCCAAATTGTCAACATGATACTTTTTCGTGAGTAAAATTCAAGAATGATCGTAAGAATATTTCCATGAAAAGATCTTTGGATGAAACCTTGCAAATATCAAGGATATTCTACTAATTTCATGGAGTATAGAAGTCAAAGTTTTAACCAACTGGGTATAATAAAGAATGGAATAACAAAAGAAATCACCATGCATGCGGACTTCACATAGACGTGTTATTCCAATGAAATAATAATAACGGAACCAGTCGGTGAAATTCACACCAATTGGATGTTCCAATGTAATAATAAAGATGGAACTGCATCCGGTGTAAAACACACGATAGGATATTCCAATGAATGATAAAGACGGAACCAGTCCTCGTAAAACACATGCATGTGATGTTCCAACAGAATAATAAAGATTTTAACCAGTCCTGTAAAACACATGCATGGATGTTCCAAATGTAATAATAGAAGAATGTCACCAAGTATAGGGTAAATCAAGGTCTCACAAAAGTTATTCCAATGTAATAAATAAGAATGGAATAACATAAGGATTTCACCAAGTATAGGATATCGCATATACAAAGTTATGTATAGGTATACCACTTTTACAAAAGTTATTCCAATGTAATAATAAAGAATGGAATAATGTAAGTTCTCTTCAAGAAGAAAGAATAACACCCCTTACCGTAAAAGAACCTAATATAGAAGTAGTGAAGTAATGTAATACTCTTTTTTTTCTATAATTTTCTCTCTATAAGCTTCTTTTCATAATTTCTCTCTGTAGTTTCAATGAATTCGTAAGAAAATAATGAAGGAATGAGCTTCATTTATAGGAAAATGGAATGCATAAGAACTAATCCATGAAATCGGCCAGATTGATTTACTTTAATCTGACGGTCCATATTTAAAGAAAATCTTTTAAATAAAATATAATATATTCTATTTATATAAAAACATTTTACTATGCAAACACTATGCAATACTATGCAAAACACTATGCAAAACACTATACAACACTATCATAATAAAATATAATATATTCTATTTATGAATAACTTTAATAAAGTATTCTATTTTATATAAAAGATGTTTATGTTTTATTACGTTAATAATAATGAATAAAACAAAACGTCATTATCGCTATAATAATTCATATTATTAATCGACAATAATGGAATCAAACCGAGTGACTTCTCACATAAGCATCAATAATCAATACCGGTGTCTACTACGCAACCACACGTGATTCATCGTATTTTTTTACTACCGAAAGTAGTTCAACAAAGATCAATCAGAAACTTCCGCCGTTATTTCAATAAAATATTTTTGTCGTTTTTCTCGATCCGACAATAATTACATTATGGGGTCCACCGATGATTGAAGTAGTTGTCTTAATATTCACCGCTAAACCGAATATTCCCCACCAATCGAATATAATATAACCACTTGCATACTTTGCAAAATTTATAAAACTACCCACAACTATAATATTATCTCAAATTCACACCATAATATTAAAAAATTATTTCGACAAAATTTAAATCTTTATTGATAAAATCTGGGTCTCACAATCTCCTCCTTATGGAATTTCAGCCCTCGAAATTAGGGTGCGATACTGATATGATAAAGAGGTGAGGATACCTTGAATACCTTTATCGTAAAAAAAATATTAAATTCATCTTCTGATCCCATTGAAGATATCAATTCATCTTTGCACTTCTGTGCCAAAGATATACAAATCAGAAACCAATAATCTTTGAGACGCAACTTTAATAGTATCACGACCACGAATTATCCATGCACCAACGCCAAGGATATTCGTGTTTTCAATCTGATCGTGATTATACCGAATAATCCTCGGTCATAATCATACCAAGTCTATCAATGCACTACTACCAAAAGATGACTTTTACCACATCCATAAATTAATATTTCATTCTTTGAGACTCATTTCGATAATTAATTCATATCATCGAATCATCCCCGCACTATAGGCCAAGGATATTCATTAAGTATCACGCCCACGAATTATCCATGCACTACTACCAAAGATAATTGTGTATTCATTAAGATCACGACCACAAATTATCCATGTACTACTACCAAAGATAATTGTGTATTCATTAAGATCACGACCACAAATTATCCATGCACTAAGGCCAAAGATAATTGTGTATTCATTAAGATCACGACCACAAATTATCCATGCACTAAGGCCAAATATTTTTGTCGTTTTTCTCGATCCGACAATAATTACATTAGGGGTCCACCAATGATTGAGTTGTTAATACGAATATTCATTGCTAAACCTAATATTCCCCACCAATCGAATATAATATAACCACTTGCATATTTTGCAAAATTTATAAATACTACCCACAACTATAATATTATCTCAAATTCACACCATAATATTAAAAAATTATTTCGACAAAATTTAAATCTTTATTGATAAAATCTGGGGTCTCACAACATACCTCATTAATTTTTTTTTTATCAATTTTTGACAATTGTATAGGCACTCACAGTATTACCATAATACAAAAATATATATTAATGATGATGAAAATGATTTACCGGATTCTAGTACTTAACAAATCATGCAAAGTCACAATCCATATAATAGAATGCAATAAATAAAGAAGTCATAAATATAAACACCGTGGGATATAGTCCACAAAATGAAGCTATATCCCCTCCCATTGAATGCACTGTCCCATAATCTGAAGGTCTTCGTATAACTCCTTTGCACTTTCAACAGTATTTAGAATTGTAGGGCGCAAAATTTTGATGTGCTAAGCAGAATAAAATCCATGATGCACCTGAAATAATGCAAGAAGCATGCCAACAAAAATTTAACTCTGCCAAGAACTGCATACACCAAATTAATTCATTGTCACATTACCATTGAACCATAGGTACCAGGATTATCACATTTAAGCTTCTTTCAGTTTAGGTCTTCAATCCAATTATATTTATTGAATGTGCAATATATTCACACAAACAAAAATTAGCACTTAAATAATCTTTTTAACGGTCGTTTGCAATCTTATAAATATTTATGACGAATCTGGACAATAAAGGAAATATAAGAATTTAGACATACTTAATAGTTGATTTCAACATTGCATAAACTATCAACCAAATAAATAATTATCTTTCCACAACTCTTTTATAGGAAATAGTATTGCCCGAGATAAAAAAAAGTCTCACACTTAGCTAAAAATTCACGTGTTTGTCGAATTGAAAACTAACAGAACATAAATAAATTTAGCTCCTATATTAAATAAAAATGAAAAGAATTAGAGTAAAACACATATGAAATGGACTTACATAAAATTTCAAATACTGTCTTCCAAAAAGTAAAAGACAAACCTATTATACTCTTATTTAAAAGTTTGTCAATGGTTATACATAAATATATATACACAGACAAAAAAATGAATATACATAAAAACTAAACAATTTTGTTGGGGGTAGTGTTGAGAGTTTGTCGATTTATTTTTGTCTTTGCAACTGGAATTTGGCTCAATCGAGATAGCTTTGTAAATGCAAATCATAGATTTACCTAAAAAGATTCAAATAGATTATAATAAAAATTTTATGAGATATAATAATAAAATAATCAGGGTTTACACTAATAATGAGCAACAAAAAGATAATAGCCAGAAACAGTCAAACCTTTATACATTAAATTGTGAAAAATTTTCTGGAAAACTACATTCTTTGTAGTATTGTATGTTTGTCCATCTTTATGACAAATTAGTATTTTTACTCCACTCTTGCTTGTAACTCTTGATACTGCTACATACAATTGGTCATGGCTAAAACTGGACGTGACAGATACAGTTCAACATGTGAGAGAGAATGTCCCTGACTCTTCTTAATTGTCATGAAAAAGTAAACAACCAAAGAAAATTGTCTTTGTTAGAATTTAAAAGGTAATCTAATGTTTGCCGGTGTTAAGACCAAGCGAGGTATGAAAACACTGTGTCCAAAATTGCTAACTGAAATTACTTTTACTTCTATCAGATGTTTTTCCAATTGAGTTACTATTAATCTCGTGACATTGCACAAACCAAATCACTGATCTATATTTCGGAGCAACATTACAGGAATCCTAATCTTTAACGTTATCTTGTGGTTTGACATTCCAGAAGATGTTATGCTATTAAAAAATTATAGGGTGTAAATGCCTTCATAGCTGTTTGGGTTTTCATCAACCTTACATAGGACATCTTAGATATGGTATTTCATAACCTGGCCATAAATACATCACATATTCGTTCACCTTATTTATAGCATCAAGTGTAGGAGTAAGGATGGCTTGGTCTTGAAAATAAAAGCCATTGTCATTTTTTTTCAATAAATTAGGATATGTGATATCAACAATTGCTGCAAGGGGATTGATCGGATATTTGATAATAAAATTTGGATAAATAACGAAGAGTACTGATAATAGCTCAGTAATGATAATATCATAAAGTAGTGATTTTAGGAGATAAATAATTAAATTAGAAAGTATAATATCATAACAGTTTACATTACCAAAATAGTTTAGATTTGTTGTGATTTAGAGGGTTATACATTTAAAATATTATTTTGGGATTTAAAAAGTTGTGATTTTAGTAGATAATAATTAATTTAGTAATGATAATATTAGAATAGTTAACATTATTAGAATGTATTTAGATGTATAGTGATTGAGGGGATTATAAAATCAAAATAATAATGTAGGATTAAAAAGTAATGATTTTAGAAGATACTAATTACGTTATGATAATATAAAAATCGTTTAGATTGAAAAAAATAGTGATTTAGTGTATTATAAAATCAACATAGTAACTTATGATTTATATTATTTGTTATTTTAATTTTGTTTTAAATATTTTAATTGTATAATATTATTTTGTAATATAATTATAAATGGTATAATATTATGTTGTAATATAATTAAATTAGTAATAATAATATATATACAGCGCTAGATAGGTAGTGATTTTATTATATATATCATATTTATAATATTATACCATATATGTATGATATAATGTATGGTATAATTATGAATGTTATAATATTAGAAAAGTAATTATTTTAGGATACAATAATTATGTTTTAACATAATTAAATTAGTAATAGTTTAGAAAAGTAGTGGATTTTAGGGATTATAAAATAAAAATATTAATTTGGGATTAAAAAATAGTAATTTTAGGATATAATAATTAAATTAAAAGGATAATATCGTAATCAATTGACATTACTAAAAACAATTTAGATTTGTAGTGATTTAGTGAATTATAAATTCAAAATATTAATTTGGGATTAAAAAAGTAGCGATTTTAGGAGATAATAATTAATTTAGTAATACTAATATTAGAACAATTAACAATATCATAACGATTTAGATTTGTAGTGATTTGGAGATTATAAAATCAAAATATTAATTTGGGATTAAAAATAGTGCTTTTAAGAGATAATAATTAAATTAGAAATGATAATATCGTAATGATTGACATTACCAAAATAATTTAGATTTGTAGTAATTTAGTGGATTATAAATTTAAAATATTATTTTGGAATTAAAAAAGTAGTGATTTTAATAGTTAATAATTAATTTAGTAATGATAATATTAGAATGTTTTAGATTTTGTAGTGATTTAGGGATTATAAAATCAAAATAATAATAATAATATAAAACCGTTTTAGATTGAGAAAATAGTGATTTATGAGATTATAAAATAAACATAGTAAGTTATGATTGATATTATTTGTTATTTTAATATTGTTTTAAATATTTTAAATTGTATAATATTATGTTGTAATATAATTATAAATGGTATAATATTATCTTTCAGAATATAATTAAATTAGTAATGATAATATCCGCATGCTTTAGATAAGTAGTTATTTTGTTATATACGTGTATTATAATATTATACCATACATGTATGATATAATGTATGGTATAATTATGAATGGTATAATATTAAAAAAGTAGTAATTTTAGGATATAAGCTGTTTTAAATGCTTTAAATAATATAATATTATGTTGTAATATAATTATAAATGGTATAATATTATGTTGTAATATAATTAAATTAGTGTGGGATGCACATTAATTATATAGAACATATGTTACAATGTGGAAAAGCACATGTCATTCAATGGTGCTATGTAGATAACATATAATAGATAATAAATGTGACGCCCCAAAATTAGGTATACGCCACCCATCTTGGGTCGCCACTTACATGGTACATAAATTCAAATACAACTTACTAATATAACTGCTGTACAATAATACTGACATAAACTCGTGAGTTTGAATACAAATATTGTCTACTAGATATTATACAAACTCAAAAGGAGTCCTCATTACAACTATTATCACACTATTTCACGTAATAGTGAGAGGACTACTAATGCTATCCTCTCGACCATTACTTCGCTCCCGATCATCTCAACCGTATGTTCTCATTTCAAGAGAACAAAGAAAGAAAGGGTGAGCTCAACTAGCCCAAGAAGAAATATTATGACTAAGATAATGCGTAATAAATTATCATTAGCCTTCAACAAAGTGTTAAACCGATAAAATATAATAGACAAACCAGCTTTAATCTGCAATGGAATATGCAATCCATTAAAAGAGTCAAGTAGAGAATAAAGTCTACTATCTTTTAGGTTTTAAAAGGTTTTCATCAATTTTTATCACTGAGACTCAAATTTTAATAAATAAACCACCACATCTAATTATCCCCGTACTACACTTCCAAGGATTTTCATCAAATTATCAATGGTCATGACTATACCGAATCACCCCTAGTCATAATCATACCAAAAACTATCCATCATCGCATTACAAAGGCCATTGAGGACTTTTTGTCACATCATTTATATCAAGTCATGATTATACCGAATGATCCTCGTCATAATCATACTAAGTTCATCTATGCACGTAAGCCAAAGATAACATAATATAACACGAGGATGATGACAATGACATAATAATTCAATAAAACAAGTTCAAGAATTATTTAATCCATGAATTATTAACGCCCAAATTGTCAACATAATATCGCTTTAGTAGAGTAAAATTCAAGAATGATCGTAAGAATATTTCCGTGAAAGATATCGGATGAAACGCAAATATCGAGGATATTCTACTAATTTCATGGAGTATAAGTCAAAGTTTTAACCAACCGGGTATAATAAAGAATGGAATAACAAAAGAAATCACCATGCACGCGACTTCACATAGATGTGTTATTCCAACAGTAATAATAATAACGGAACCGTGTCGTGAAATTCACAATCGATGTGATGATCCAATGTAATAATAAAGATGGAACCGGATCCGGTAAAACACACATGATAGGATATTCCAACAGTAATGATAAAGATTTTAACGGAACCCGTCCCAGTAAAACACACGCATGTGATGTTCCAACAGTATAATAATAAAGATTTTAACCGTGTCCTGTAAAACACACATGCATGTGATGTTCTAATGTAATAATAGAAGAATGTCACCAAGTATAGGTTAAAATCATGTGATACAAAGTTATTCCAATGTAATAATAAAGAATGGAATAACATAAGGATTTCACCAAGTATAGGGTACGCCAGCATATACAAAAGTTATGTATAGGGTATACCACTTTTACAAAGTTATTCCAATGTAATAATAGTGAATGGAATAATGTAAGTTCTCTTCAAGAAGAAAGAATAACACCCCTCACCGTAAAAAGAACCTAATATAAGTAGTGAAGTAAAGTAGTAATACTCTTCTTCTTTCTATAATTTTCTCTCTATAGCTTCTCTCTATAATTTCTCTCTAGAGTTTCAATGAATTCGTAAGAAAATAATGAAGGAATGAGCTTCTATTTATAGGAAAATGGAATGCATAAGAATTAATCCATGAAACTATCCCGGATTGATTTACTTTAATCGACGGTCCATATTTAAAGAAAAATCTTTTAAATAAAATATAATATATTCTATTTATATAAAAACATTTTACTATGCAAACATTATGCAATAATACTATGCAAAAACACTACGCAACACTATGCATAATAAAATATAATATATTCTATTTATTGAATAACTTTAATAAAGTATTCTATTTTATATAAAGATGTTTCGCTTTTATTACGTTAATAATACGAATAAAACAAAACGTCATTATCGCTATAATAATTCATATTATTAATCGATAATAATGGAATCAAACCGAAAGTGACTTCTCACATAAGCATCAATAATCAATACCGTGTGCTACTATGCAACCACACGACATCGTATTTTTACTACCGAAAGTAGTTCAACAAGAACAACTTAAAACTTCCGCCGTTATTTCAATAAAATATTTTTGTCGCTTTCAATCCGATCAATAATTACATTAGGGGGTCCACCAATGATTGAGTGGTTGATTAAATATTCCTGCTAAACCGAATATTCCCCACCAATCGAATATAATATAACCACTTGCATACTTTGCAAAATTTATAAATACTACCCACAACTATAATATTATCTCAAATTCACACCATAATATTAAAAATTATTTCAACAAAATTTAAATCTTTATTGATAAAATCTGGGTCTCACAATCTCCCCTCCTTATGGAATTTCTACCGAAAATTAGGGTACGATACTGATATGATAAAGAGGTGAGGATACCTTGAATACCTTTATCGTTGAAAACATTAAATTCATTTTTGCAATCCTACCAAAGATATTCATTAACAATTCATCTTTGCACTACTGAACCAAAGATATACAACCAGAAAACCAATAATCTTTGAGACGCAATTAATAGTATCACGACCACGAATTATCCATGCACCACCGGCCAAGGATATTCGTGTTTTCAATTACTGATCATGATTATACCGAATAATCCTTGGTCATAATCATACCAAGTTTATCAATGCACTACTACCAAAGATGACTTTTTACCACATCCATGAATTAATATTTCATCACGAGACCCAAATTTCAATAATTAATCCATATCATCGAATCATCCCCGCACTACGTGCCAAGGATATTCATTAAGATCACGACCACAAATTATTTATCCACGACTACTACCAAAGATAATTGTGTATTTATTAGTATCACGACCACAAATTATCCAAGCACTACTACCAAAGATAATTGTGTATTCATTAAGATCACGACCACAAATTATCCATGCACTACTGACCAAAGATAATTGTGTATTCATTAAGATATCACGACCACAAATTATCCATGCACTACTACCAAAAAGATAATTGTGTATTCATTAAGATCACGACCACAAATTATCCATGCACTATACGGCAAAGATAATTGTGTATTCATTATCAATCCGACCATAAATTATCCATACACTACTACGAAAAGATAATTGTGTATTCATTAAGATATCACGACCACAAATTATCCATGCACTACTACCAAAGATAATCGTGTATTCATTAGTATCACGACCACAAATTATCCATGCACTACGGCCCAAATATAATCGTGTTCATTCATTAAGTATCACGACCAAAAATTATCCATAAACTACTACCAAAGATAATTGTGTATTCATTAGTATCACGACCACAAATTATCCATTTTTTTTATCAAAGATAATTGTGTTTTCAATTACTACATGATTATAATACAAAATATCCCTTAATCATAATCATACCAAGTCCATCTATGCACTTCTAGATACTTTCAACATAATATAAGCATGAGGATAATGATATAAAGAATCAATCAAATGAGATAAAGAATAAATATTAAACATTTATAATATAATTTATCCAGATTCAAGAATATCCCCATGTTTTCAATCACTTAATAATCTCATAATCTAATATCATTAATATTATAACAATATTTTAATCACTTCAACAAATTTATAAACAATTTATCTTAATTGTTTACGCTTTTACCATATAATGCATTTAATCATTCAAAATGTCATAAGCATAAAATATCATCACCAATTATCAAATCCTCATCATAAAATATGCATATACTCTATATAGGATTCTCTATCCATAAAATCCTATTTTCAACTTTAGGTACTTCACATAACATATTTAACTGCATATATTCATTATTAAACTATTTTCATGAAAATACCAAATCAGCCCCAAAGATATAAATATATACACGCATAAAAAAAATGAATATACATAAAAACTAAACAATTTTGTTGGGGGTAGTGTTGAGAGTTTGTCAATTTATTTTTGTCTTTGCAATCGAATTTGGCTCAATCGAGATAGCTTTGTAAATGCAAATCATGATTTACCTAAAAGATTCAAATAGATTATAATAAAAAATTTTATGAGATATAATAATAAAATAATCGGGGTTTACACTAATAATGAGCAAAGAAAAGATAATAGCCGTAAATGTAGCCAAACCTTTATACATTAAATTGTGAAAAATTTTCTGGAAAACTACATTCTTTGTAGTATTGTATGTTTGTCCATCTTTATGACAAATTAGTATTTTTACTCCACTCTTGCTTGTAACTCTTGATACTGCTACATACAATTGGTCATGGCTAAAAGCCGACGTGATGTATATCTGATCAACATGTGAGAGAGAATGTCCCCTCGACTCTTCTTAATTGTCATGAAAAAAGTAAACAACCAAAGAAAATTGTCTTTGTTAGAATTTAAAAGGTAATCTAATGTTCACGGCAGTTAAGACCAAGCGAGGTATGAAAACACTTGTGTCCAAAATTGCTAATCGAAATTACTTTTACTTATCGATGTTTTTCCAATCGAGTTACTATTAATCTCGTGACATTGCACAAACCAAATCAATCGATCTATATTTTGAGCAACATTACTGTGAATCCTAATCTTTAACGTTATCTTGTGGTTTCGACATTCCGTAAGATGTTATGCTATTAAAAATTATAGGTGTAAATGCCTTCATAGTGCATTCAGTTTTCATCAACCTTACATAGACATCTTAGATATGGTATTTCATAACTCAAGCCATAAATACATCACATATTCGTTCACCTTATTTATAGCATCAAGTGTAGGAGTAAGGATGGCTTGGTCTTGAAAATAAAAGCCATTGTCATTTTTTTCAATAAATTAGGATACGTGATATCAACAATCACGCAAGGGATTGATCGGATATTTGATAATAAAATTTGGATAAATAACGAAGAGTACCGATAATAGCTCAAGAATGATAATATCATAAAGTAGTGATTTTAGAGATAAATAATTAAATTAGAAAGTATAATATCATAACAAATACATTACCAAAATAGTTTAGATTTGTTGTGATTTGTAGGGATTATACATTTAAAATATTATTTTGGGATTAAAAAAGTTGTGATTTTAGTAGATAATAATTAATTTAGTAATGATAATATTAGAATAGTTAACATTATTAGAATGGTTTAGATGTATAGTGATCGAGGGATTATAAAATCAAAATAATAATGTAGGATTAAAAAGTAATGATTTTAGAAGATACTAATTACGTTATGATAATATAAAAATCGTTTAGATTGAAAAAAATAGTGATTTAGTGTATTATAAAATCAACATAGTAACTTATGATTTATATGATTTGTTATTTTAATTTTGTTTTAAATATTTTAATTGTATAATATTATTTTGTAATATAATTATAAATGGTATAATATTATGTTGTAATATAATTAAATTAGTAATAATAATATATGCACAGCTTTAGATAGGTAGTGATTTTATTATATACATGTATTATAATATTATACCATATATGTATGATATAATGTATGGTATAATTATGAATGTTATAATATTAGAAAAGTAATTATTTTAGGATACAATAATTATGTTTTAACATAATTAAATTAGTAATAGTTTAGAAAAGTAGTGGATTTTAGGGGATTATAAAATAAAAATATTAATTTGGGATTAAAAATAGTAATTTTAGGATATAATAATTAAATTAAAAGGATAATATCGTAATAAATGACATTACTAAAACAATTTAGATTTGTAAAGGATTTAGTGAATTATAAATTCAAAATATTAATTTGGGATTAAAAAAAGTAGCGATTTTAGGAGATAATAATTAATTTAGTAATACTAATATTAGAACAATTAACATTATCATAACGATTTAGATTTGTAGTGATTTCTTGAGATTATAAAATCAAAATATTAATTTGGGATTAAAAATAGTGCTTTTAAGAGATAATAATTAAATTAAAAATGATAATATCGAGCAGTTGACATTACCAAAATAATTTAGATTTGTAGTAATTTAGTGGATTATAAATTTAAAATATTATTTTGGAATTAAAAAGTAGTGATTTTAATAGTTAATAATTAATTTAGTAATGATAATATTAGAATGTTTTTAGATTTTTGTAGTGATTTAGGGATTATAAAATCAAAATAATAATAATAATATAAAACCTTAATTTTAGATTGAGAAAATAGTGATTTATGAGATTATAAAATAAACATAGTAAGTTATGATTGATATTATTTGTTATTTTAATATTGTTTTAAATATTTTAAATTGTATAATATTATGTTGTAATATAATTATAAATGGTATAATATTATCTTTGTAATATAATTAAATTAGTAATGATAATATCCGCACGCTTGCTTTAGATAAGTAGTTATTTTGTTATATACGTGTGTTATAATATTATACCATACATATATATATATAATGTATGGTATAATTATGAATTCAGTATAATATTAAAAAGTAGTAATTTTAGGATATAAGCTGTTTTAAATGCTTTAAATAATATAATATTATGTTGTAATATAATTATAAATGGTATAATATTATGTTGTAATATAATTAAATTAGTGTGGGATGCACATTAATTATATAGAAATATGTTACAATGTGGGAAAGCGCATGCTCATTCAATGGTCTTATGTAGATAACATATAATAGATAATAAATAATAGATAGATTCCATTCAAAATCTTACCACATCAAGACAACCTCATATGAACTCACGTAAATTGTTCATTCCATTTTAATAAAATAATTAAACTAATTTTAACTTTCATGACAAAATTAATTATACTTCCAAAGATCCCATAAAAAAAAAATCTTGTTTAGATTCTTTTTACTAATCAATTAGTGAAAATTACAATTTTAATTCATGTAAATTAATTTGATAATGTAATAGTTGATTTCTTGAACTACTTTAAAAATATCAAGCATTACAAAATTATTATTTTAAAGATAAAATAAATATTCACATTAATTTTAAATTGATTGAGTTTTCCATAAATTGGTTAAGCAAATAAATTTTCATATCTTTAGAATCAATTAGCGTGGTTCAAATAATTGGAAGAATTTTTGGAAGCTAATAGATTGAAGCTTTAAAATGAATATGAAAATAATTTTTAATTGCATGGAACTATGAAAAATAGGTAAAATAAATAAAAGTCTAATATTAAAGAAAATTTACTTTTCAAATAATTAAAACTAATTTTTCATAAAAAGTAAGTTGGCCCTATCGTGTTTAAATTGATCCAGTTGTTGGCTAAGAGAGTTATCTAATTAATGGATCCTAAAATAATGTGGTTGTTGATAATATCCATAAAATAAGCGATCAATATATATATCAAAAAGAATTGTTAAGGTATTTTGTCAAAGGAATGATAAGAAGCGTTAATTAGGATGGACGTACGCCAATTTTATAGAATGATATATGTCAATTTATTATACCATGTACTGTGATTTAATATATATAATAGATATCAAACTTTTTTTATTTAATATTTCTAATTTTATAAATTTTATTTTATGCCACATAATTTAGACGAATGCAGCCTGCAAAGTCAATTCCCACATATTCTTCATCTTCTATATTTCTATTTGTGTGTTGGCAAAATTAAACCTAGTCAATGGCGTACAAATTTAACAACTGCTAGCCTGTGATAAAAAAATATATTCCTTCCGTCCCAAATTATAAAATGAATATTAATTTGTTAAAATCAATTTTAGATATTTTAAATTTAAGAATGACATAATTCATTTAAATTTGTAAAATAATAAATCTCATAAACGAATAGTACTTTTAAATAATTTATAATATTCATAATTGTATTGAAATAAATTACATAAATTTATTTTAATTTTGAATTTGAGCAAAATCAATATTAATTTAATAATTTAAAACGCGAATAGAGTGGTTAAATTGAGTATAGATGTTCCAAATTAAAGTTTGCTATTTTGCAAACTAAAAATAACTCAATGTGTTTGTTTGGCTTGCACGTTATAACAAGATTTGTATTTTTTGTTTGGCCAAAATAATGAGAGCAATAATAATTTTTTTGCCAAAATAATGGACAATGGTAATTTTGTCACGGATTTTAAAATATAACATTCCATCCGTTCAGAAATTAAAAACACATTATAGTATTTTAAAATTAATTTGTCAAATATTAA
Organism: Panax quinquefolius; assembly: GCA_020205615.1. NCBI lineage: Eukaryota > Viridiplantae > Streptophyta > Magnoliopsida > Apiales > Araliaceae > Panax > Panax quinquefolius. The sequence continues at coordinate 161,493,770 of CM035152.1, forward strand.
TATTTAAAATAGATATAAATTTATTTGATTTTAGTACGTATAACCATGATTTATTGTATATTAACTAATTATCATATTTACATTTTCAAAACTTTTATGTTAATTTTAAATTTAAATTTTACAAATTAATTTTAAAAAATTGATACATATCGTTGGTATAGAAATAGAGAGAGAGTACTAGTTCGCATAGGAAAGAAGGTATTCATATTTTACAAATTAAATTTATGTTACTTTTAAATTTAAATTTTACAAATTAATATTTTGGTAGGGTCCATATGAAATCACATGCACCTGCTTATTATCATATTCTCACAATTAGTGGCGCAACACTCGTCACTCTGGCAGTGTCCATTTTTGTGATTAGTAGCCATTAAGAGTATAAATGAAGTCCAGTCAAATTAGAGTCTTAAATAAAATTTAATTGAAAGATTCGTTTAGTTATTAAGTCAATATAAAATAATAATTTGAAAAAATTTAAATAATTTATTAAATTTTAAAATTTATTAATATTTAAATTATTTATATTTTGAATCGAGTGACTACAAATTAACCTTTGAAATTAATTTCAAAAGACATTTAAATTCTTTCTAGAAGTCACACTTTTGTTTAAAAAGCAAAAGGTCAAATGTTATACACAAAAATGGACCTAATCACCTCGTATACATAATACATGTCCGTGTATTTGATCAGTGTATGTTCCAAAGTCTATCTGCTTCTGCTGCATATAATCCTCTTCCCTGAAGTCAATATTTGCAGAGAGATTCCTTCTGGCATCAAAAATGCTAGTAAAATCCTTGGAGGTGTCAAGTAATTAATGGCCTTTCCATTTCCCTTCACAACCGAAACTTCTTGCAACAGTCTCAGGAAGCTCACAGATGATATTAAATATTTGCTTGTTTCGAGTATCAATAGTAAATTATAATTTGAGGAGGTTCGAGTAATTTATCAAATTTTAAAATATGCTCATATTTGACTCATTTATATTTTGAATCGAGCTCGAATCGAACTTTTAATGAACGAATGAGTCATTTAATCAGTCAAACTATTTATTTATTTTACAAATTTTACTTTTAACGTCTCTTAAAAAAAAAGCTTTAGAATGATGTATAAGAAACAACATACACTCCCCAAAATCAAGTCACGATTTACTAATCCAGATATATTATTTTGACAATCTCTCTGTGGGTTTTTTAAATGATTTGTGATGAGAAGACCCAACCTCTCCACCAGCATCTAGGAAAATAAATTCATACCTGTTGAATATCTTCATCACTGAACTACAACAAAGATCTGAAACCTTTGTTTGTTCCAGCATTGTTCTTCTGTACAAGGATTACCATTAAAAAAACTCGCAACCAGGTAATGGGTCCTATATTCCAAAAAACAGCCTGAAAGAAGGCAACCCTGAATTAAATCATTCAACTGACCATCTCCACCTTCACAAACGTATGACAATCACAGGCAGGAAGAAAGACAGCTAACAAAAAAATAATTATTTCCATTGCTAGAAGCACCACCTAAGAGAAGCCACAACGTCCACACGATCTCCAGAAAGCAAAAAAAGAAAAAATAATCAATAACAGAAACCCAAGTCACAAAACTTCTCAACGTTCAAAATTCACTAATAGCTTCTATATAAAAAAATTGCAATAATCCCTGATGAATCTCCACATAATCTAGCTCCGAATATCATATGGAATACCAAATTAAAAACAATCATATCTTATACTTACGAATTAAAACATGATCTTCATAATCCATAATTTTATTGAAAGAAGCCCATATGGACCATATCAATAATATCAGAGCTGCCTAAATTCTTTTATAGCAATTCTCTTTACTCCTTGGTGAAGCAAAACCAAAACATTTCATAGAGCAGATGAAGTGCCAACTATTGTGGCTAGAGTGACAAAAGGGGTACCTTCCGGTTTAGCAAGGTACGATTTTCTTATCTACACAGTTATAACAACATTGTTTGGACCGGCCCGACTGACTTCATCTAAAACCATGTTGGAACCAATCAAAATATTGATGGCCATGTGACTAACTTTGAACATAGACTATTAAAATATGATATGTGAACTGTTGTATATGATAATAGAGTTATTGAAAAAACTATTCAAACACTGTAAGCGAGCCGATGGGAAGAGAGTTGGCTAGGGCCTAGGGGATGTGAGTTGTGTCCAAGCTGGCAAATTCATGTTATTTTTATAACAATAGTACTAATATTTTATCTTTTTTTTTGGGTTATAATTGAGAAATAAATAAAGGGCAAAAAAAAAACTTTAAATAAAGAAACAAAAAAGGCACGCCAGTACGCCACCATTGTCAAAATCGGAAGACAACGCGCGAGTATGGGGGAATTCATTTCCACACTGATCACGAACGACTCGCCTCCGCCTTCCTAAACTAAATTTGACTTTCCACAACAAAATCAAATCTTTTCTCTTCCTCTCTCCTTAATTTCTTCTTCTGTGGGAGGGAAGAGATTTGCGACGATTTCAAGGCAGGATGCAGAAGATTAAAAATAAGCAAGATCATCGGTCGAGATCTGCCAAGCCAACCACCATTCACGGCTGCGCTCAGTCCGGGGATTTCGCCGGCTTCCAGAAGCTACTTAGGGACAACCCCTCTCTTCTTAATGACCGCAACCCTGTTGTAAGATCTCAATTCTCCCCCTCTTTATTTTCTTGTGAAGTTTTGTTTAATTAAAGAAACCCATTTCGTTTATGATTTTATTTTCGAATTTTCAATGTTTTGAGGACCATTCAAGAAGTATGTTTCAAGATTTCTTTTTTAGAATTATTGGGCTCTGTTCAATTTTATAGTTTTAATTGTGTATTAGTTCTGAAGTTTAAAACCAGTCAATGTAATGCCTAAATGCTGCGAACTGCAAACATGAATCTTTTCCTAAATGCTTATTATTCGACTTCTAATTCTCATTTGGGATAATTCGCTTATACTGAATTTTGACGATTACCTCCTAAAATTAAATATCTGAAAAACCTGTAATATATTTTTTTACAAATTTCTATTATCCCATTTCTTTAATTTTTCCTTAGAGAAGGTTATCATCTTTAGACAACATCTAGTGAGCTTAAGAAAATCTCAAATCTGGAAGATGAAAGCAGTATGATGATTTTACCAAGTTTGGATGAATAACTTTTGATGGGTCATTAACCTCACGTGTGCTTTAATATGTACACACATTATCCTTTCTGTCTTTCTGCCATCCTTGAAGTATTTGGATTATTGTTCAAGTTATTCATATTCCATTTCTTTTATCTTCTGTTTCAGAGGGAATTATCTGCTTCCCATAGACAGATATCATAAAGGAAATGTAATTTTGTAAATTTATTTGTTAGTTCATCTTTGCTAGGCAAAATCAATGCATTAATCGCTTGAGTCTTGACTTCAATGCTTTCTACTTAGTGGATTTATGTGATGAATGGGTAAAAGTGAGATATCATTTTGCTTATTCTAAGTGCAGCTTTTATTGATGTATTCCTCAGTAGATTGGATAACCTTGCACACAAATACTTTATTTTGTTTGTTATTTTCACTGTGTCTTTTTGTCTCTATTTTATTCTAAATTTCATCTCCTCTTACTCAAATTCAGATGGCACATACGCCCCTCCATGTCTCTGCTGGTCACAACAGTGTTGAGATAGTTAAAGTTCTGCTTGATTGGCAAGGACCAGAGAAGGTTGAATTGGAAGCCAAGAACATGGTTTGTGTAACTGTTACTTGCCTGTCTAAATCAAACTAAGTCTGTTATTTGACCTTTTTTTTGCTATGGTATTATAACATATTGAGCTTTTGCAGTATGGAGAAACTCCACTTCATATGGCAGCTAAGAATGGCAGCAATGAGGCTGCACAAATGCTTCTTGCTCATGGTGCTTTTGTTGAAGCCAAAGCAAATGTATGCATTCTTGCTATCTTCTTGTCATTTTAGTTGGAATTTGTAATTTAGGATTGACACAGAGAAACTACTTTATGATTCAGAATGGGATGACTCCATTGCACCTTGCGGTTTGGCACTCACTCAGAGCTGAAGATTGCTCCACTGTCAAGACATTGCTCTAGTATAATGCGGATTGCAGTGCCAAAGACAACGTAGTTATTGGTGCAACTACTTTATTTTCTTAATCTTTTGCACTTCTATAAATGTTATAATTAGTAAACTTTTGAATGCAGGAAGGCATGACTCCTTTGAATCATCTATCACAAGGACCAGGAAATGAGAAATTGCGGAAACTTCTTAATATGTATCTTGAAGAGCAGAGAAAACGAAAGGCTATTGAAGCATGTAGTGAAACAAAAGCAAAGATGGATGAACTTGAAATTGAGTTATCAAATATTGTGGGTCTGGATGAGCTTAAGTTACAACTTCGGAAATGGGCAAAAGGGATGCTCTTGGATGAGAGGCAAAGGGCCCTTGGGTTAAAAGTTGGTGCTCGAAGACCTCCTCATATGGCCTTCCTTGGCAATCCTGGAACAGGTAAACGGTGACCAAGTTTTCCTTTTCCCATCTTATTCCTGTTTTAGTTAAATTTAGACACGTTTTATGGTCATGAAATTGTATAACAATAGGCATATTTTCCTCTCTTAAACTTGTTCCAGAACCTAAATTTAGCGCCAGGTCATTCCTTATTGATCTTGTTGTTAACAGCCTAATTACTCAAAAGATTTTCATTTCCTTCCCTTTTGGAAATTCATATCAATGCTTGATTCCTTACTGCAGCTGCTGTCAGTTGTTGAATATTTTGTCTGTTGATCGTCCAACATTTGGTACTCTAATGGATTTAGTTCTTTTTGTTTTGAATGTCTTTTCTTCAGTTTAATATTTTTCACTCTACCCCCGTGTCAACATGTGCTACCATAATCTGTACCTTGTTATTCTACCTGATCAGATGATGGGAAATGGTTTCCTTGGATCTCTTTCACCTAGCAGTGCTAATACTATATTTCTACCAATGTACATTTATGCAAAGCTTAATCGCTGAGAAATATATGTCTGTTATCTATTTCTTTTAATTCTAATATAGGTTAGATTGCTCTTGTTTTTCATTTTATATGAATTTGTCATCTTACTTGACGCCTTTCCTTCGTTCTCTTGATTTGAATAGGCATGAATGTAATATCAAAAGGTAGTATAGAATGTGTTACTTATTGCTCAATGCCTCCTATATGTAATAGGTAAAACTATGGTAGCAAGAATTCTTGGAAAATTACTCCATATGGTGGGCATTCTACTCACTGACAGGGTAACAGAAGTACAGAGAACTGATTTGGTTGGGGAATTTGTGGGCCATACTGGACCAAAGACTAGGAAAATGGTATGCAGTTATGCTCCTGAATATGTTCATTTACAGTTCTTGGCTGCATTAAGTTTTAGGAATATCTACTGACGAAATAATATACAATACTTCTGCAGATTAAAGAAGCAGAGGGTGGCATTCTATTCGTTGATGAAGCATATCGACTAATACCTATGCAGAAGTCAGATGACAAGGATTATGGATTAGAAGCGTTAGAGGAGATTATGTCAGTCATGGACAGTGGAAAAATTGTGGTCATTTTCGCGGGCTATAGTGAACCAATGAAGCGCGTTATTACTTCAAATGAAGGTTTTTGCAGGAGGGTTACCAAGTTCTTCTACTTTGAGGACTTTAGCCCCAAAGACCTAGCGAGAATTCTTCATCTTAAGATGAATAATCAAGCCGAGGGTAGCTTGCTATATGGATTCAAGTTACATCCATCGTGTAGTGAGGAAGCTATTGTATCATTGATAGTGAGAGAAACCACAGAAAAGCAGCGCAAGGAGATGAATGGTGGTTTGGTTGATCCAATGCTGGTTAATGCTAGAGAGAATTTGGATTTGAGGCTCAATTTTGACTGTATAGATACAGATGAACTACTTACTATTACACTAGAGGATTTAGAAGGAGGACTTCGCATGTTATCTCAATGATACAAAGTAGGGATAAATAACGAAAAAAAATAAAAATTCTTTTCAATTCATTCTTTCGGTTTCATTCCTTCGAATCCATTCCAAAGGTATGCCTAAACTTGCCTTAATTATTTGGGCTTACTGTACGATAAAGAATTTATTATAGTTTTCTATGTGGATTTTGAAGGTTGTAACACTGCTTTGATCATTGGCAGGCATATTATTTTGTTAACTTTTCTTTCTTCATATGTGATGGATTGGTTCATGATGGATGGGTGTATTAATACTCTCCTTGAAACTTCCTTTTAAAAAAGATCATAAGCTGTGTAGAAATGAGAATTATGTTTTATTTTTCAATAAGAATCTGCAATTTAAGTGCACTCCCTCTGCAGTTCTTTTACTTTTTTACTTACAGCCCAGTATATGATTTTTTGCTCTTTGAGCATTCCAAACTACAAATATTGCAATGGGTTCTACTGAAATCTACTGTTGTTCCATTGAAGCCTTTTTGAGAGGAAATAAAGATTAACAGGAGGAAGAAAAAGAAAAGATGGAAAGAACATAAACTAGTAGTGTGTATGGACTTTAACCAGTGGTTTGTGTTTTTCATCTCCAAATAATAAATAATCTTGTTATATATTGCGATAAATTTACAATGATATATTAAATCTACTATCCAAATCACACACGACGCTTTGGCCGAGTGGTTAAGGCGTGTGCCTGCTATTAGTTAATGCTTTATATATATGGGTAGACTTGATAGATCGATAGAGATAACCAATCACATTATTTAATATTTATTTTTAATATTAAATCTATTAGTCATTAAAATATTATCGCGTAAGATATCAGATTTTCTAAATACAATCTTTTCCATTAAAGATAATAATTTCCATATCAAATTTTCCCATTAAAGATAATAATTCCCTTTTAGGTATCGGTTGTTGGTCTAGTGGTTGGTACAAACTTGGGATTAATTTTTCATAGAGAAGACTTAGAATTTACCTTATCTCAAGTTCAAACATGGATAAAAAGCAAATGGATTAGTAAAAAGGATCAGGTTACTAGAGGTTAATTTTATAATAAATTAATCAATTAATTAATATAATAATAATACGCATAGAAAGAACGCCTATGGACTTACATATATGACACTGTATATATTAATTAATTAATTAAAATTAACTTCATATTAATCACTCTCACTAAAAAAAAAAAAAAAAAATATTTTCCCCAAATCATCGGCAAAAAAGGATGCTCACACCTAACGTGTCACTACTCCCTATACTAGTGCCTTGTTTGTAATTCAGCTCATCAGTCATCACCCTCCCTTCTTATTCTCTCTCTCTTCACTCACACTCTTAAATCCAATCCTACCAACCCTCTTTACCGTTCTTCTCTTCTTCTTCTTCTTCTTCTTCTTCTTCTTAATAATGGGTATACTCTGTTTTTAGCTCACTCTGTTTTTAGTTCAAAGCAATCCAAACCGATTAAAGCAGAGATGGAAGAAAAATTCTGGGGTTAGAACAATTGATCCCATGGAGACCAGTGCAGCTGCAGCTCAAGAATCTAAAGACCCATCCTTACCCCCAAAAGCAGCCGTGTAAACAAATATGCACTTGCCTGTGCTGTTTTGGCCTCAACCAATTCCATTCTATTGAGTTATGGTAAGTCCAATTTCATTCTCTTTATCCATGTTTTCCTAGATGTAAATTTGTGATTTTGGTGATGCTAATTCTGTTCCCTAATGGACTTTATTTTAATTTTTTTTTAATGTGAAATTAATTGCAAAAGTAACTCTCATTGATTAGATTTTTTCTTCAACTGCTACTCTCTCCCTTCCTCTACAAAAGTCCCATTTGCCATATGTTTTTGTTCTAAAAGATAATCTTATTTCTTTTTAGAGAATAAATTATATACGAATGGCTACCCCAACAATAACCCTAGGTAATTTAGGAGAAAATTAAGGGATTTAGAATCTTTTTACTATGATAAATAACAAATATAAAATATATCAATTGATTTTCTCTTAAACTTTTTACGTGTATCAATTGAGTCGTATATAATTTACTCCACTCGTTCACGATAAAAGTTTTTATTACTATTTTAAGTATTTTCATTTAAATGTGTACTTACCTTAAATAATTTTTTTTATAATAATTTACCTATAATATCCTTATTATTAGTTATTGTATTTCTATTCTCTATGCATATTTATTTATTTATGGAGCATCACTAGTAATGTGTAGAAAATTATGTAATTAAATAAAATTTTAAATATGAATAATTTTAAAAAATCAACTAAGACTTTTATCCGAGAACGGATGTATTATCTTCCTTGTGATAATTTGAAATTACAAATATCCCCAGGTTTTGTAAATTTCAATAATGTGCTATCCTTTTTCCTATTTCATCCGCTGTCTTATTGCATGAATTAATGGAGAGTGTGGTTATCCATTTAAAAAATGTATCCATCTCATCCATTGTCTTATCGCATGAATTCATGCAGATAGTGCTTATCCATTTTAAAAAATGTACTGAGAATAACTAACAACATTATATATGTTAACAATGCTGATAACATAGGACAAAAGATTTAGACTAAAAAAACATGGGAAGTACTCTATATTCGGAGGATAAAAGTGACATTTTTCACGTATATTAAGAAGAAAAATGAAATAATAAAATTATCCATAATAATTTCATTAATTATTTTTAATGTAGGTGAGAGAGTGATTTTTTAGTTTTTCAATTCAAAATATTTTCAACACAACTAATTATACTTATTGAATATGGAGAGAAAAAATATGAGATATTTAATGCTAAGGGTATAATAGGAAAAATTATATAAAAATTTGGTTATTAAAGGAAAGTGGACATTTAACATGAGACTACTTAAAATAGTAATAAAGACTTTTATCCTGGGACGGAGGGAGTAATATTTTATATAAGTGGTGTAATAGCCAGTCAGTATGATGTATATAATATAGCTGTTTGTTTTCATTGAGGGAGGTAGTATTAAATATTAATACAATGTTGTGTGCTCAATACTGAATTGTGATATGTGTTTATGCAAGTTATGAGAATTTGTGTGCATTTGTTGGTATGTAGAAATTGACTTTGTACCTTCTTTTTTAGGTTCATAACAAATTTGACTGCCTTAAAATGTGCACAAATATGTGAATATATAAATTGAGTGAATTTTTGCCTCTATGTATGCAAATATGAAATGCAGATATTGGGGTGATGAGCGGGGCAATCCTATATATCAAAGGATAACCTCAAGATTTCAACAAGTCAATCGGAGATTTTAGTTGGGTCTTTGAATGTGTGCTCTTTGATCGGAGCTTTTGCCTCCGGGAAGACTTCTGATTGGATTGGTCGGCGATACACCATTGCTCTGGCCGCAGCCACATTTTTGGCTGGCGCGCTCCTAATGGGGTTTGCACCATCATTCCCCCTCCTTATGGTCGGAAGGGTAATTGCCGGAATCGGCGTTGGGTACTCCCTCATGATAGCTCCGGTATACACCGCCGAGGTATCTCCGGCCATGACACGCGGCTTCCTCACCTCACTCCCCGAAGTGTTCATCACAATTGGCATTCTACTAGGCTATATTTTCAACTATGCATTATCAGGTCTGCCGGAAAACATTAACTGGAGACTATGGTGGGACTCGCGGCTGTACCGGCGATTGGTGTTGCCATCGGAGTTATTAGTATGCTGGAGTCTCCCCGGTGGCTGGTTATGAAAGGCCGGGTAGCTGAAGCTCGGGTAGTTTTGAGAAAAACATCGGAAACAAAGGAAGAAGCCGACATGCGGCTTGAAGAAATGACAAAAGCAGCTTCAGTTCTTGTCAAAAGCTCAACTGACATCTCAAGCCATGCAAATTCAACTTCTCCAAGCAGTTGGCATGGACAAGGAGTTTGGAGGGAGCTTTTGATGCCCACCCCGGCAGTTCGCCGAATGCTTATCGCGGCGATTGGAATGAATTTCTTCATGCAAGCTTCCGGCAATGACGCGGTCATTTATTACACGCCGTCGGTGTTCCAAGCCGCCGGAATCCACAAGCGTAAGATACTTGTTTTGGTTACAATCATCATGGGGATTTCAAAAACATCCTTTGTTTTGATATCAGCCCTTTTCTTGGACCGGTTTGGAAGGAGGCCCTTGTTGTTATTGGGCTCATCTGGGATGGCCGTTTCGTTAGCCTGTTTGGGGTTGGGCTCAAAATTTCTGGAGCATTCGGATCAGAAGCCTATTTGGGCTATTGCTATATGCGTGGTGGCAGTTTGTGCAGCTGTGTCCTTCTTTTCAGTTGGGCTGGGGCCCATTACATGGGTGTACTCATCGGAGATTTTTCCGATGAGGCTACGAGCTCAGGGTTCGAGCCTGGCAGTGTCGGTGAACCGGGTGGTTAGCGGGGCGGTATCTATGTCATTTCTAAGCATTTCAAAGAAGATAACGTTCGGAGGAATGTTTTTTGTGCTGTCGGGAATAATGGTTGTAGCTACAATTTTCTTTTATTTCGTAATTAGAGAAACAAAAGGTAAGAGCTTAGAAGAGCTTGCTACATTGTTTGATGATGAAGATCTAAATCAAGAGAGTGCGTGCAGGATTTAATAAAGTTGGTTTAAATCTTAATACATTGTGATGTGCTATCTATTAATTTAATTAATCATTCTGATAATTAATTTCAGTACGAGGTCGATGTTGACAGTAAGACAATTTTAGGCAAAATTAAAATATTTTAATAAATATAAAAAAAAATCCTTAATATTTTTGCAGAGGAATTACAAGAAAATTCATACTATCTATTAAATTAGCAATTGTATGTGCTGAAGGCACAACGTAACAAAATTTTCTATCTCCCTCCGTTTTAATAAATTCAAATTGAGTTTTATCTTATTATTATTATAGATGTAATAGATAATAATAAATAAGAAGAATATTAATAATTTTGACATGATGGACAACCAAACATAACATGTTAAACAACCTATTTCATGCAAAATACATGCGAGACCAAAATACTCCTTCGGCCGATTCAATATTTTATTTCGATGATTAATTTTTTAATAATATTAGTAAATTTTGCAGGAAATTAAACCACCACCGGATCAAAAAACAAAATAGTAGCAAAAAATTTCTTGGAAGAAAGAAGAATTTTATTGAATCTGAACACACCAAAGAATAGCAAGTACTACACCTATATATATATATATATAGATATATATATATAGGTGAATAAAGACTCCACCAGACAACTTAAAATTTCTCCACTAATTCTTAATTTTAGCCTAAAGAAAATACCCACAAATCTATTTCTTTTATGGCACTACTTGCCTCAACAAACAACTGAAAACAAACTACCTAAAAATTTGTAAATGGTTACATACTTATTCAAACTAAGATGACTCAGCAAAAATAAAAAAAATTGACAGTTTGAGTTTAAAAATTAAACTCCAACAGCCTCCCTTAAACTCAAATTTTCAGAGGTACACATCCCCATCTTCTCCTTTAACTTGTTGAAGATTTCAGCTTTCAACAGCCAATTGATAAATGTCGGCAACCTCGATCTTCCGACTTGCAAAACTCCATCTCTATCTCCCTTCCTTCGACAAGTTCACGAATGTAGTGAAATTTGATGTCGATGTGCTTGCTTCTCCGTGAAAAACTAGATTTTTTAAGAGAAATAGCCGATTTGTTGTCACAAAAAATCTTTGTAGGAAAATTCGCTTGCTTCGATTCAACTCATCACACAACCGTCGCATCCAAATAACTTGACATGCGCCGGAGGCAAAGACCATGTGTATTCTCGCTTGAAGAGTTGATAGTGCCACAACTTGTTGCTTCTTTGATGACCAAGAAATAACTCCCGAGCCAAAGTGAAACGCAAAACCGAAAGTATTTTTCCTCCCTTCAATATTACTTCCGCCTTGATCATCGCTCAATACCCAACAAGATTGCAATCAGTAGCAGATGCATAAAAAATACCATGACTTTGAGTACCTTTTATGCATCGCAAAATTCGTTTTGCAGCTTGTAAATGAACCTGGCTGGGTGTTTCCATAAACCGACTAATCATGCCAACTCCAAAAGTAATGTCAGGTCTAGTAGAAGTCATATAACGTAGACTACCTACCAAACTCCGAAAGTACGTTGGATTGACAAGATTAGCATTACCAGATTTGGCCAATTGCAACTTTGTTTCGACTGGAGTATTGATAGGCTTGCATGACTCCATCTTGAACCGCTTCAAGATATCTGCTGCATACTTCTTTTGTGAGACAAATATCCCATCACCTGTCTGCATAACTTCAAGCCCAAGATAATAAGACATAAGTCCCATATCAGTCATTTCAAAATTGTTAGTCATAGCCTCCTTGAACTTATCAACCATACTTGGGTTGTCTCCAGTAAATATCAAATCATCCATATACAAGCATACAATAAGCATATTTTCATGTGAATCAGATTTGATATATAGCGTAGGTTCGTAAAGACACTTAAGAAAACTATTTTCTTGGAAATATGAGTCGATACGAGTGTACCACGCCCTAGGCGCCTGCTTTAACCCATATAATGCTTTCTTTAACCTTAGAACCTTATCCTCGTGACCTTTCTTCACATAACCAACCGGCTGATCCACAAAGACTTCTTCTTCAAGTGATCCGTTCAGAAACGCAGATTTCATATCCTTCTGATGTATCTGCCATTGCTTTTGGGCAGCTAAAGCAATTACCAATAGAATAGTATCAAGCCTTGCCACGGGTGCAAAAACTTCATAATAATCGATACCTGGCTTTTGCTTGTATCCTTTCACAACCAACCTGGCCTTCAACCGGTCCACCTGACCATCTGGTTGATACTTGGTCTTGTACACCCATTTGACACCAATTGATTTCTTTCCCGAAGGAAGAGAAGTGAGTTCCCAAGTATTGTTCTTCTCGATTGAATGAATTTCAACATCCATAGCTCGAATCCATTCATCATTTTGTGCTACTTCTGAAAAAGTGAGTGGATCACAATTTGCAAACAATGCAAAATTAACCAATTCCTCATCAGAAACATCATTATCATTGGTTAGTACATAATCCTGTAAGTGTGCTGGCAAAACACGGCTGCGTGATGAACTACGAGTTGCTCCATTGTGACTCAAAATAGGATTAGAGGGCATTGTACTGCTCGTATTCTGTGATTGCACTTCAGGTTGGGTGTCACCAACTAATTCTTCATTCCAATCAATCCCCATCTGTTCCTTCTCAAAGGTTGACCAATCCCAAGCTTCACCTTCATTGAATTCTACATCTCTACTCACAATAACTTCACATGTGGCTGGGTTGAACAACTTATAGCCTTTAGTTCTATCACTGTAACTAAGGAAAATGCATTTTATTCCTTTACTATCCAACTTCTTTCTTTTCTCAGTTGGCACATGAGCATATGCAACACAGCCGAACACACGAAGAGCTCCAACATCTGGTTTGCAACTGCTCCAAGCCTCCTCAGGTGTCATATCCAGAATACTCTTTGTAGGACACCTGTTCAAAATAAAAACAGCACAAGATACAGCTTTTGCCCAAAACACTTTGGGCAAGTTTTTTTCTTTTAACATGCTACGTGCCATTTCACTAATTGTTCGGTTCTTCCTCTCAGCCACCCCATTCTGTTGCGGTGAATAGCTAGCCGTGAGTTGATGCTTAATTCCATGATTTTTACAAAACACGAAAAATTCATTAGAGGTATACTCTCCTCCTCTATCCGTACGAAGCATCTTTAAACTCCGGCCACTTTGCTTTTCCACGTAGACTTTGAATTCTTTAAATTTCTTAAAAGTTTTAGATTTTTGCTTTAAAAAATAGACCCAAGTTCGCCTACTGTAGTCATCAATGAAAGTAAGAAAGTACCGATTACCTCCATGAGATACAGTCTCCATTGGTCCGCAAATATCTGAGTGGACAAGCTCTAATGGCTGGTGTGCTCTACGTGATTTTCCTACAGGAAAAGAGTCCCTGTGCAGCTTGCCAAGAATACAACCTTCACACAATTGATTAAAATCTCCCAACAAAGGCAGCCCTGTAACCATTTCTTTCTTTGCTAACAACCTTAATCCATTAAAATTTAAATGACCAAAACGGAAATGCCACAACCAGTTAGTATCCATAACAATAGCACTAAAAACCCAGATCAGATCCGTTTGTAGAGGTAAAGGAAACATGCGATTTTTAGTCATCTTTACCTTAGCAACAAGTTTCAGATTCAATAGTGCAAACCCCATCATCAATGATGATTTTAAGTCCCTTTTCAGAGAGTTGGCCCATACTCAATAAATTCCAGTGTAAACTAGGAACATAAAAAATATCAGAGATATGTTCATGAGAGCCATTTTTCAATCGTATGAGAACCTTACCTTTGCCCAAAATTGGAACTTTGGCTTTGTTTCCAAAATTCACTTCCCCGCGTACCGATTCGTCTAAACAAGAAAATAACTCCTTCTTGCCACACATGTGATTACTGCATCCAGTATCCAAATACCACTTGTTGAAGTGTTCTTCTTCGGAACCGCTGCAAGCTAACAACAAAGTTTCATTTTCTTGTATGTCAGCTTCAACTTAGTTAGCACGTTCACAGTTAACTTTAGGTAATTTAACTCTACATTGTGATCGATAATGCCCATAATTCTTGCAACAAAAACACTAAATTTTGGGCTTATCATACCCTCCATTACCAGAAGTTTGCTGACCAGAGTTACTTTTCTGAGAGGGGGCACCAATTTTGTGGCTCGTACTCTTACCATCCTTGTCTTGTGTTGATCCTTTACTACCATTGGAACTGCTTTTGTTGGGCAGAGTTACCTTGCTTTGAAAAGTTTGCTCAACAGGCTCGGCTGACCTCTGATTCATTCGGTACTCGTGAGCACATAATGACCCCATCAGTCCTTCAATTGTCATGGTTGAAAGATCCCTTCCTTCTTCAATTGCAGCAACAACATAATCAAACCGACCTGTCAAGGACCTCATGATCTTTTCAATAACACGTAAATCTTCCTTTTTTTCACCGTTAACCTGCAATTGATTGACAATAGATTGAACACGAGAAAAATAGTCAGATATAGATTCAGAATCTTTCATTTTAAGAGATTCAAATTCACCTCGTAAGGTTTGCAACCTTACACTCTTCACCTTCTCATCGCCTTTGTAGGATTTCTGAAGCATCTCCCATGCCTCCTTAGCCGTAGTTGCACTTGAAATCTTTTCAAAGACAACCTCATCTACAGCTTGGTAGAGAAAAAATAAAGCCTTCTTGTCCTTCTTCCTATTGTTACTCAAACTGTCCTTCTGGACTTGAGTAAGTGTTGTTGCTGCCTCTTGATCTACTGGTTCTGCATATCCAAGTTCAACAGTCTCGGATAACTCTTGAAAACCGAACAACGCCTTCATCTGGATACACCATTGATCAAAGTGTTTTCCGCTAAACCTCGGAAGCTGAGGTTGAATCCCGTTCATCATTGGATGCTTACAAGCAATCTAAGTAAGAGAACTTAGACCAACAAGAACACTGGATAATTCCTAGCTCTGATACCAAATGCAGGAAATTAAACCACCACAGGATCAAAAAACAAAATAGTAGCAGAAAATTTATTGGAAGAAAGAAGAATTTTATTGAATCTGAACACACCAAAGAACAACAAGTACTACACCTATATATATAGGTGAATAAAGACTCCACCAGACAACTTAAAACTTCTCCATTAATTCTTAACTTTAGCCTAAAGAAAATACCCACAAATTTATTTCTTTTATGGCACTACTTGCCTCAACAAACAATTAAAAACAAACTATCTAAAAATTTGTAAATAATTACAGATTTATTCAAACTAAGATGACTCAGCAAAAATAAAAAAAACTGACCGTTTGAGTTTAAAAATTAAACTCCAACAAGTTTTAGTCCAAAGTTCATTAATTCGTTATTTAAAGAGAGTGAGAATCCATTCATGGGGTCCGAGTCAATACATTTATTTTGGCCCGATGTTTTCAGGAGTGCTCCTATATAATTAATAAAGCAACTCATATTGTTACTTTGTATGATTGCTTGCAAAAAGGTTGACAAACTATTTTAGATGTACTCCCTCCCTTCTATAATATATTATAATATTTTAGATAATTTTATTTTTTTAATTTATTTGTTGTTTTACATAATTTAAGAGAATTAATCACAATTTTTTAAAATTATTTTTATGAAAAAATGTTACAGATGAAAGAGAGAATATGAGATAAATATATGGTATATAAAGGGTATTATAGACAATAAAGACTATATTTAATGTTATACAATTAATTTCTTAATTTTTGTGCATAATTCTAAAACGTCATATATTATTATCAATCGGCTACATATAATTATTTTCACCCCAAAAAGTTCCGAGTTGAAGCCTTAACTATTTTAATTAGGTAAATATTTGAATATATTCACATAATTTTTTGCAATATTATTGATCGAATAGTAAACAATTATTTATAAATAAAAGAAATTCTTTAAGTTTCAAAAGGTGTGTCTTTTAATATATTCATCAAATCTGAATTGATGTGAGATGATTGTCAGGCCACTCTTACAACAAAAGGCAGTATGTTACTGTGTTATGAAGCTTGAAATTGGTAACGACTTTCAGGAATAATTGAGCAAATTAATTAATAAATGAATATACAGAAAGAGGGGGACGATATATTATTACAAATGAAAAAAATGTCACGGGTACTGAATTACCATGCATGCATGCATTTTTCACATCACTGATCAAATAAAACCATTTTAACTGTACGACCCAAAAAGCATGAAACACAAACCATTTTGACCACGTAATATTAATAGGGTAGTCTGTGATCCCACTTTTATGTGTATCCATTATGTTGCTCCTCCATATTTATGCAACTAGATCTTTTATATATATATATATATATATATATATACATAGGTTGATACTTGATAGGTCTCATCTTCTTGGCTCATGGTTTGGTTTAATATCCTTTGTCTTGTACCCACCGCATGTATTGCAGACACACACACAGAGATAAATACATCACACACAGAAGTAATGTGTTCGTAAATTTTTATCAATGGGTCAAAATTATTATTAAGTTATAAAAAAATTTGTTTAGGTTCGCCAAATACAATTTAATTTTTTTAATACTTTATACTTTCTGATATATATATATATATATATATATATATATTATATTACAATGAAAATATAATGAGTAATAATATATAGATATATACACTATATTGACTCATAATAGATTTTTTATCCTAACCGTGACGCCTCCAAAATTGGTGTATACATCACCCATCTTGGGTCGCCACTTACATACTAATGTAATTTAAATACAATTTATTAACATATCTCATGGTAATAATACGTATTATAAATCGTGAGTTTAAATACAAATATCGCTTCACTAGATATTATACAAACTCAAACAAAAAGTCCTCATTATAATTATTATCACACTATTTCACGTAATAGTGAGGACTACTAATGCTATCTTCGTGACCATCACTCGCTTCCCCGACTCGTCCCAAATATATTCTCATTTCAAGAGAATGAAACAGTGAAAGAAAGGGTGAGCTCAACTAGCTTTTCAAGAAGAAATATTATGACTAAGATAATGCAAAATAAATTATCAATAGTCTTCAACAATGTTAAACCGATAAAATACAATGACAACCAGGTTTAATCATAGCTTAATATGCAATCCATTAAAAGAGTCAAGAGAAAATAAAATCTACTATCTTTTATGATTTTAAAAGGTTTTTCATCATCGTTAAAGACTCAAATTTTTAATAAATAATCCACATCATCGAATCACCCCGCACTACGGCCAAGATATATTCTTTAAGATCACGATCACAATTATTCTCGACTACTACTACCAAGAATAGTCACAGTATTCATTAATGGTCATGATCATGCCAACAATCGCCCATCAATGCACTACTACCAATCGAGGATTTTTTTTTTTTTACCACATCATTTGTAACATTACTGGCCATGACATAATCAATAATCCTCATCATAATCATACCAAGTCCATCCATGCTCTACAAAAGCTACGTATGACTTTTAAAAAATATAAAATGAGGATGATGACAATGATATAAGAATTCAATAAAACAAGTTCAAGAATTATTTTATCCAGAAATTTTAACGTCCAAATCACAATACGATACTTTTCAGTAGAGTAAAATTCAAGAATGATCGTAAGAATATTTCCATGAAAAGATATCGATTTAAACGCAAATATCAAGGATATTCTACTAATTTCATGGAGTATAAAGTCAAAGTTTTAACCAACCGGGTATAATAAAGAATGGAATAACAAAAGAAATCCACGCACGCATGCGGTATTGTGATGTATTAAAAGTTATTCCAACGTAATAATAATAATCTAACCAGTCGTGAAATTCACACCGACAGATGTTCCAATGCATAATAAAGATGGAACTCCATCCTGTAAAACACATGACAGGATATTCCAATGAATGATAAAGATTTTAACCAGTCCGGTGCAAAACACATGCATGTGATGTTCAAATGTAATAATAATAAAAATCTAACCAGTCCTGTAAAACACATGCATGTGGATGTTCCAATGTAATAATAATAAAGATTTTAACCAGTCCTGTAAAACACACATGCATGTGATGTTCCAAATGTATAATAAAGAATGTCACCAAGTATAGGTAGATCACAGATACAAAAGTTATTCCAATGTAATAATAAGCAATGGAATAACATAAGATTTCACCAAGTATAGGGTATACCATGATACAAAGTTATGATAGGGTACGCCACTTTTACAAAGTTATTCCAATGTAATAATAATGAAATGGAATAACTAAGTTCTCTTCAAGAAGAAAAGAATAACACCCTTCACCGTAAAAAGAACCTAATATAAAGTAATGAAGTGAAGTAATACTCTTCTTTTTCTATAACTTTCTCTCTATAGCCTTCTCTCTATAATTTCTCTCTGTAGTTTCAATGAATTCGTAAGAAAATAATGAAGGAATGAGAAGCTTCATTTATAGGAAATGGAATGCATAAGAATTAATCCATGAACTATCTGATCGATTTACTTTAATCTGATTTGATCCACGTACCCATGTTTAAAGAAAAATCTTTAAATAAAATATAATATATTCTATTTATATAAAAACATTTTACTATGCAAAACACTATGCAAAACACTATGCAAAACACTATGCATAATAAAATATAATATATTTTATTTATAAAATAACTTTAATAAAGTATTCGCTTTATATAAAAGATGTTTCGCTTTTATTACGCTAATAATACGAATAAAATAAAACGCCATTATTGCTATAATAATTCATATTATTAATCGACAATAATGGAATCAAACTAAGATGACTTCACATAAGCATCAATAATCAATACCGTAAAGCTACTATGCAACCACACGACATCGCATTTTACTACTGAGAGTAGTTCAACAAGATCAACCGTAAAACTTCCATCCAAGTTATTTCAATAAAATATTTTTGTCTTTTTCTCAATCCGACAATAATTTCGCTGGGTCCACCAATGATTGAGCCGCAGTACCATAATATTCCCCGCTAAACTAAACCTCCCCACCAATCGAATATAATATAACCACTTGATACTTTGCAAAATTTATAAATATTACCCACAACTATAACATTATATCAAATTATTCCATAATATTCAAAAATAATATTTATAAAAATTCATCTTTATTTATAAAAATCGGGGTCTTATAACTCTCCCTTCTTATGAAATTTCACTACCGAATAGGGGTACGTGACTGGTATGTCAAGAGGTAAGGATACCTTGATTTCATTTCGATTCTAACTAACTTCGAGGTATAACTCGAGCGTATCATATGTTCCTTCTTATCCAAAATTTGAACAGAACCTCTTCATACGCCAAATCTTCCGCTATTTCGTCCGGCTTCTAACTCAAAATATGGTTCGGGTCTTTCACATATTTATTTAATATGGATACGTGAAAACGTATGAACACGGTGAGACATATATAGCTACCTACTTCGATCGAGGATTAAAATGGACCGAAAGTTTCCTTTCCAAATCTTGTAACTCCTTTCCACGGAGCAACTTTTTAACAACACACGATCTCCTATATCAATTCCACGTCCTTTCGACGAAGATCAAGATAACTCTTTCACGATTTTGTGAGGTTTTTATACGTTGTCGGATCGTCAATCTTTTCCGTCATACACGCATCAACTCCCATCATCCCAACAACGCCGCTTCACCCACCTTCCCAAAGATAATCGAGAACGACACTTTCTTCCATACAACGCCCATTTGCTGAATAAAAACTTGTCCCAACTCCCTTGAAATAAGAACACAAGAGTCTTAATAGATCTTCAAGAGTTTAGTCCTTCCGATCGTCCGTCCGTCGAGGATGATATGCCGAAGCTAAATCGTAAGTCCGTCAACCAACCCAAAATCTCGATCGTAAACTATGGATACCAGAGAGATACCACGCGTATAAAAAGCAAGACGTTCAAGTGTATAAGTTTCGACGCAGAAGAAATGAGCGTATTGGTCAATCTATCAACAATGACCCAAATCGCATCAATGCCTTGAGAAACCTTAGGGAAGACCCCAGAATCTAAATCCATGGTAATGTGCTCCACTTCCATTCGAATTTCAAGTCAGAATGACCTTTTGGTACTTGGATGTCCGCTTAACTCTTCACCTTAGATAAATGCTTATCTCCTCTTCATATTGCTTCCACCAAAATGTATTTACTTAATATCATGATACATTTTGGTACTCCTGTGACGGATCGCAAATGGTGTCAGTGCGCGCCTCCATCATGATATTATACTTTTAAATCGTATCGTTAGAACACAAAGTCCGGAGTTGACTTCAAGTATTCCTCTTCATCGATTCTTGCTAGCACCCTCTCGCACTTTCTTTTTCATACGCGACGCCTCCGTGTCCGTAGCTCGAAATGCACTTTTAACTTTTATCGATTAAAGCCGCCTCTACTCAGATATTTGCTATCATCACATGCCCCTCGAGTCTTTAACTCTATTCCATCTTTGCAAGTCACAAAAATGGGCCTCAGGTTGATAATAACGCACTCAGATCAGACACGATCTTCTACTCATACATCGCCTACCACGCTTCGCTTTTCCTGTGATGGTATCGATGGTATGATCATAATTCAATGTCAAGCCAACGCCGTTGTCGCATTCGAGTTCCTTTTCGAGTGAAGAAAATATTTGGGCTTTTTATGATCCGTAGAAGATCTCCACTTTCTCCCCATACAAGTAATGCCTCCAAATTTTAAGTGCAAGATAACACCGCTTAACCTGTCCTCTCATATTCTTTGAGTTCATCATAGTGCTATAACTTTTCCATGTCGCATAAGAACACATCCCAACCCTTTTGCTCATCACCAGAGATGACAAATCCCTCCGAGCCAAAATGGTATCACGTAATGCAATTCTTCGAAGTTCTTGAAAACTCTTCACATTCTTCAAACCAACTTTCAGATCTTTCGAAGTCACCGAGTCAATTTCGAGAAAATCCTTCCACTAATCTCCGATAATAACCAGCGAAAGCTACGACGGCCACCGACGATTTAGGTTGTTCCCTTTACTAATAGCTTCAATCTTCGCCGTCAATGATATTCCATGACTTGATACCACGCGCTTCTTTCCGCCGTAACTCGATTTCTTCAACTTGGCATAAAGCTTATATTCACGGCTTTTTGGAGTGTCGTACCTCAAGTGTTGCTCATGATCTTACTACTTTTGGAATAAATAAGATGTTATCAATAAAGACGACCACAAAGTGATCTAAATATTCCTCGAATACTCGGCTCATCATATCCATGAAGGCAGCAGGAGCATTAGTCAATCCAAAGGATACGACTAGGAATTCATAATGCCCGCATCAAAGTTCAAAAGCCGCCTTTGAATGTCAATGCTCTAATTGATACTTGATAGGTCTCATCTTCTTGGCTCATGGTTTGGTTTAATATCCTTTGTCTTGTACCCACCGCATGTATTGCAGACACACACACAGAGATAAATACATCACATCATTAAATGCCATGAATAAATAAATTTTTATTTTTATCAATGTGATGTCAACAATATCAGGCCGGTTACCATATCCGTGATTCAAATTTGCTTCATTCTCAGTTACAATGACGTCAAAATCCATAGTTGAATCAAATTATAACTTTGGTAAATGCCAGATAACGATTCTCAATCCCAACCCTTATAAACATTTGCAGAATCAAGATCACCAGAGCACCAAGATACAAATATTAAGTTATAAAAAAATTTCTTACGTGACATTCGTATTCTACTCATTATCCTTTTAACCGACGAACCATGATAACTCCGTGGCAATTTTGCCTCTTCTTTCATTATGGCCAGTAACCATTTTCGCTCAATCGATAAACTCCACTATTCATGCGGCGTATACTTTCAGAAAGTATTAGGACGGTCAATACCTATATCTTCAAGACAAAGAATATTATTCCCCACTAATGCATTTCAAGATAATATAAATAATAAAGGCATAAAGTTTAGGTTAGCCATAATACATAAGTAAGTAATTTTTATTATATTTTTTAATAATCGCAGCTGAATATGCAATCTAAATACTTTATATGAAAAGGTTTCATCAACATATCGTCAGACTCAGCACTAATAAATAATCTACATCAATGAATCACCCCCGCATTAAAGTATTTCTTTAAATCACGATCACAATTATTCCCGTTATATTCAATAAAAGAATCCATTTCCACTACTTAAATATATATATATATATATTATATTACAAAATTTAACGTATGATAGATATTCCAAAGTTAAAAAATAAAAAAACGTAATCCAGTGTTAATGAGAATAATATATATTCCAATATATATACAAGAATAACTATATTACTTCGTAATATTTTTTAATCCATAAGAATTAATCCATATGATAAGTAAATAAAATATAATATATTCTATTTATATAAAAACATTTTTGTGATGTTCTACGCAATTTATTATTTATTTTTTAAGAATAATATAAATTAGATTATTATTTAGTTTGAAATATTATCAAACCAAGAGATCATATATCGAAAGGATCATTTATATATATTTTTAATACACTCTTTTCTCAAAAATTTGATTAAACGATTGATTCAAAATATTCCCTCGTTATAAATTTTCAATTTTATCCCATATAATATTAAAATTTATAAAATTTTTAGTTCATCTTTATTTATAAAAGCTTGGTTCTTAACCAACCGTTATCAATTTATATATAATATTTAAAATTTTTTTTATTGAAAGGATACATTATAAAATAAATTTTTTTTTTATCCCATATAATGAAAATTTATAAAATTTTAGTTGAGTAATTTATATATAATATTTAAAATTTTTAAAATTTACCTTACATTATAAAATAAAATTTTTTTAGCGTTATATTTTATTCTTAGTGGGGAATTTGACGTGACCCCATCAACTTGACGTGGCTTCGCCAATGCACATGAACACACATATTTGTAGTTTTTTTAGCTATAATTGTGATCGATTATGCTAATCACATCATAATTCAAAAATACAGATCGAAATATATAATTCAACATTAATTCCATGGATATATATGCATTGCTTGAAAAGTCAGATTGGACAATGACCAAGCATGTCAATATATATATATATATATATATATATATATATATATATATATATATATATATAACTAGGATCAGGTCCGGACTTCTGGATCTGACCAAAAATCAGATTTTTTTTTTTTTTTTTTTTTAAAAAAACAACTAAAAATAAAATTATGGAACTTGAATTTTTACATAATACAGTGTTTTGAGTGTAATTTGGATACATATAACAAAACATGTCTGTACAAGGGTCCGTATTTTTATTAAGTCCGGGATCTCTGATTGAATCCGGACTATCTCTCTCTCTCTGTATATATATGGTAAATGATCCATAGCAAATATTTATTATGGATGAAAAAAATAGGCAAATAACATCGTAATTATCCATTTCAATAATCAAAGGCGGAGATTTAAAAAGAGAATTGTCCATCCGCTAGTTGATGTAGCGGACGGTAAAAAAAATTTCTCTCCCCACAATTTGCCAAGGCAGTCCTCGCAGAGAATTGGTGCAGAGAATAAAGAATAATTCAGAAAATAATTTAGTCTTTTTGGAACTATAATAACCTTCGGGCATCATGAGGACCCAGATAATCCAGTCAAATCCCCTTCAAAACCACGTCTTTATCTCTCTCTTGTTCCTTTTTTTTTGCTACAGGAAAAATGCTATGAAGCTCCGTATGCAGATCTCCAATAACCCATAGAACCCAGAGATTAGAGTAATGCAAACAGCCTAAAAATAGCCCAACCTGAGGGGAAATTTGGGTTTCTTTCTCGGTGACAATTTAGAAGGCGCTAATAGTAGCCATTTTGGTGGTTTCTCACTCTCCCTGTCTCCACTGGAAATTGTCTCCCCCTAATGGCTAATGGGAATTGCAAAAATGGGAGGACAGATAAAATTAGAGGAGAGAGAAATAAAGGAGGTATTTAAAGCTTATCCCCTCATATTTCAATCCCCTAATTTTCGAATAAATTGTGGAATAGCAAAGGATGATCTACAATTCCCACATCCTATAATCCTTTAAATCTGTTTTTTTTAAGAAAAAAAAAATTAAATCGTACAACCACTAACAAATTTTCATGAAGCAGAGGATGAGGGATGATGAAGGTTATTGGAGATCTGCATACGGAGCTTCATAGCATCCTGTAACAAAAAAAAAAGGAACAAGAGAGAGATAAAGACGTGATTTTGAAGGGGATTTGAATAATTCATTTTGGGAGTCGTACGCTATTTTAACTAGCGGATGTGTGGAATTTTTTTTAACGTCCGCTAGTTAAAGTAGCGGACCACGCTATTCTCCATTTAATCTCAGCCCTTGATTATTGAAATGGATGATTAAGATTTTATTTGTCAATTTTTCATTCATAGTAAATACTTGCTATGGATCATTTTTCTATATATATATATATATATATATATATATATAAAAAGAATAAATGTTTAGTTACATCTGATTTACTCCCTGTTTCCCGATACGCAGGGATTAAAGTCGTTTTGGATTTTTTTTATGGCTTTGCTCTACTTCTCCTACAAACTCGTGATTCTCCGGTAACTCCTCCGGTCAAATACTCGATTCACACGGATTCCTCTCTTTCTTCTCCTTTGCTACCTTTTCTTCACCGCACTTGCCTACTGTCTGTCATCTAAGAGTGAAGGAAACACACAACACATACACACACAAATAGACACAGTCTTTCTCGTTCCTTTACCAAAGGTATTCTTCATCACTATTGTCTATATATTTCAAAAAATAAATATCATGAATTTAGTAGAGTAATTTTATTTGAAGAAGAACCCATTGCTATTCTCATCTGTAATTTCTCTGAAAGGTTCTGATTTTTAATTCTCGTTATTATCGGATGTTCTTATAAATGTTATCTTCCATTATTTTCCTTTTACTGAAAAATAAAAATATAGTTTTCCGGCCTAATCATTGCTTCTCTCCAGAAGATCACTCGTGGTTTAATGGGTATATTGAATTTCGCTGTGACGCTCCCAAAATAGATATACACAATTCATTTTGAGTCGTCAAATACATGATACATAATTTAAATACAAACTTATTTTATAAAATAAAACAAAAACGTAGCTGAGAGTTTTAACACGAATATTGTCTCGTAGACAATATCTAAACTCAAATGGAGTCCTCATTACAATTATTATCACACTATTTTATAGAATAGTGAGGACTACTATACCACCATCTTGGACCATCACTCTATTCCCGATTAATTCCAAATTTATATTCTCATATCCCAAGAGAACGATGAAAGAAAAGGGTGAAATTCAACTAAATTAAAAAAAAATATTATTATTAAGATAATGCAAAATAATTTATCGTTAGCGCCTTCAGCGGTGTTAAACCGATAGAATCTGATAACAAATGAAGTTTAACTACGGTGAACAAACAATCCATTGTAAGAAGAGTCAGTAGGCGTGATATCTACTATCTTATATGATTTAAAAGTTCATCATCAATATTTTATCATTGTAACACAACTCAATAAATAATCCACATCACCAATTATCAATACACTACTGCGCCAGAGGATATTCATTAAGATCACATCCACGAATTATCCAATGCTTACTACTGGTAAGATATTCATTATTACCACCAAATGGTCATGATTAATGCCAACAACTCGTCCCATCAACGATGCACTTCTGTATGATGAGGACTTTTACCACATCATTTGTAATATTAAAGATCATGATTAATATCTGATACATAATTCCCAGTCATAATCATACCAATCAACAAATTCATCTACGATTACGGTAAAGATGACTTTCATCACAATATAAGTATGAGGATGATGATGATGATATAAGCGTCAATCAAACGAAATTAAGGATAAATATTAAAGATTTTTAATTTATCCATAGTTTAAAAATGTCCAAATTAATTATCAACATTATAAGCTGCTTTGTGGAGTAAAATTCAAAAATAATATTCATATATCAAAAAATACTTTGAATGAAAAAGAAATTAATTTTGTGTCGTGAATAAGACTTCTGAATAATACTTTCGAGTGAATGAATAAGACTGAATAAGACTACACGGCATGAAAAGATTAAAATTTAACAAGAACGTTCAGAAAAATATTTATGTGAAACGATACTAGATGAAGCGCAAATTTCAAGGATATTCTATTAATTTCAATGAGTATAGAAGCAATACTTATCAAAATAAGTGTAAAATTAGGAATATGAAACGAAATAATATTACTCACACACTACAGAGTATGGAAGAAAATATTATTTCTTACGAGTATTGAACAAAAATAATATCCCATACCTTAAAAGGAGAATATTTTTGATTGGTATGGCGGGTATATACTTGAAGAAAATTTGTACTGTTTTCTACACTCAAAAATTCCTTAAACTCTAAAGAATTACTCTCAATATTATAGAAGAAGAATTCTCTGATTCTGGTGTGATTTTCATTTCTAAACTAACCATCCTATTTATAGGAGAATGGCAGGGCACTATTTAAGAAAAATCACGGACGTACAATAAGTTTTTTTCACGGCTAATTAGTTTTCTATTTGAAATTTTTGATTTTACTATAAAAGACTATATCGCAAAGACTATGCAAACATTATTCAATCTTATCTGATAAAATATTCTAATAAAATGAAAAGTTTAAATAAAATATAATATATATATATATACACACACACAACACACACGACACTATATATATATATATATATATATATATATATATATATATATATATATAAAAAGTAATAAAACTAGATTGAAATAACTTTCTACCGACGATTTTGAAAAATGAGTAAGTGGGGGTCTATATAATAAGCCAAATTTATAAAAAAAAATACTTCATAAAAACTCCTTTATTTATCTCAACTCACTTGGCTTCACTAAACACATTTTTAATAACATTTATTCATCACTAATATTATAATTCACAATATTAACAACCAGATCATTCCCAGGAAAGAGGGGCTTTCCGTTAAAGACTTCTACTTATTGGCGCGCAATTAGGTGATCAAACCCCTTTCTCGACAGAACTTTCTAAACATTGTCAATAATGCAAATAATAATATGAATAAATTTGTCGTCTCAATTATTGATTTAATAATATAAAATACTATGCAGATGATACTGTGACAATAATTGAATCAATAATGTGAAATACTATGCAACAACCACTGTTACAATAATTGAGTATAACTGAGTGACTTCTCACGTAAGTATCAATAATCAAAAATACTGTACAATACCTTGTGCTACTATGCAACCACGCGTATTACTGTACTTTTATCACCGGGTATTTCAACAGTTAATAGTAAAACTTTTGCCGTTATTTATAAAAAGTTATTTTTATAGTTTTCTAACTCCGACAGTAATTCCGTTGTGGGGTCCACCAATGACTGTGTCATCATACGAATATTCCCTGATAAAACGAATATTCCCGACCAAACGAATATTTTATGACAACTTGCTTACTTTACAAAATTTGTAAATATTACCCACAACTATAACATCATATTAAATCCACACCTTATTATTCAAAATAACATTTAGAGAACAACACATAACTGTTGAGACACCGCCAATCAATAACCAGGATGATGTGTATCAAGAAGGCAATAATCCTCATGTAAACAATAACACCGACTAAATGATGAATGATGGGATGTTTAGGAGCTTTTTACAATTAATGCAACACCAAACGAAAGAAACTCCTATTTAAAATGCAGGTGGAAACAATGACAACTCACGACTAGTCACTACTAAGAAATTTAAGGAGTTGGGACTGCCAGAGTTTTTGGGAAAGCCAGAGCCACTTAAGGTAGAGGCGTAGATTAAGCAGATTACCAAGATATTTGATGTCTTAGGATGCACTGAAGAGCAAAAGGTTCCATTCGCCACATTTATGTTGCGCGGAGAGGCAAATTACTGGTGGAAATCCATAAAACATACTCATTTGTCTGTACTTAAGATGTCTTGGGAGAGGTTCCAAGAATTGTTCAACGAAAAATACTTTTCAGAAAGTATTCGCCACATGAAGGAGGTGGAATTCATCAAACTGGAGTAGAACAATATGACTGTATCGCAATACGAGGCAAAGTTTGCGGAGTTATCCCGGTTTATATCCCATTTGGTAGATAATGATGAGTGAATGACGTGAATGTGTGACGCCCCCAAAATAGGTCTATTCCATCCAACCCATTTTGAGTCGCCAAATACATGGTACAAAAACAACTACAACTTTATTAATACATTTGTCGTGCAAAATACGACAACATATATACTGTGAGTTTAAATACAAATATTGTCTTCTAGACAATATCCATACCTAAATAAATTCCTCATTACAATTATTGATACACTATTCTACAGAATAGTGAGGACTACTAAAACAACTATCTTGAACCATCACTCCACACCCCGACTAGTTCTCGCTATATTCTCGCCTCCTGAGAAGAAAAATGGAACAAAAAGGAAAAGGGTGAGTTCAACTAGCCCAGTAAAGAATATTATGATTAAGATAATGTACAACAAATTATCGTTAGTCTTCAACAGGGAAAAATCTGATAGAATATAACAGACAACAAGTTTTAGATCAACAACTGCAGTGGAAACAACAATTCATTAGAAGAGTTAAGTAGAGAATGAAATCTACTATCATCTATGAATTTAAAAATCCATCATCAATATTTTATCCCTGTAACATCAATCAATATTCATCTTTGCACTACAGGCCAAAGATATTCATCATTCGGTCATATTTATCTCAACACCTGTACATCTTTGCACTACGGGCCAAATATATTCATAATAAAATCAACCATCTTTGCATTATAGGCCAAAGATATTCAACAACATGTCATCATTTAGGACTGAGGATGATGAAAAATATTTTACAGAAAACGAATCCAGTGAAACAAAAGAACAAATATTAAGGATTCGTACTTTAACCAAACCGAGTTCAAAAATACTTCATAAATAATCATAGTGAAAAAAAATTCAAGAATGATCAAAACATGGATACAATCAAAGCTAGTATCCATAATAGATATCTTGGACAAAAAATGAAAATTTAATTTTTACGTGAATAGTCTCAGATATCGTGAATAATAATCGATATACGTGAATAAGTAACTCAACACTAAAAGATAGAAATTTCACAAGAAAAATCATCATGCTTCGTGAATAGTACTCTTGAATAAGTAATCGTGAATAGTAACTCTCATGAATAGTAACTCATAAATAGTAACTCGTGAATAAGAACTCGTGAATAGTAACTCATACATGAAAAGAAATGCAATTTCACAAGAAAAATCTTACCAATATTCCTAAGATAATGATATTGAAAGAAATAATATCATTTAAAAAAAATAATATCCTTTACCTCGAAAAGACAAGACTCTCGACCGAAATATCGGATATCTGTATCAAGGAAACTTGCACCGTATAACAACACTCAAAGTATCAAAATACTCACAAGAATACGCTCAATATATCGAGAGAGAAAGATAAAAAAGATTTCAGTTTCTGGTGTAATTTTTAATTCTAACCTAAACACCCTATTTATAGGAAAATGCTTAGAATACCAAAGCAGAAAATTTAATAAAATATTATTTTATTTAAATTTTTGTCAAGCCCACCTCTTGAATCTGCATTCATCATTTAAATCACATGGGAACACTCACCAAAAACGTTTTTCTTAAAAATAATAATTAAAACTTCCGAAAATCAATTATTTCGGAACTTCAGAATTTTAATAATTCACAATAAATAGCCCTTTTGTCAGAAAAATTCGAACCACATGTCTTTTCTATAGTTAATTTCATTCTCTACAACTTTGTAGAAAAAAGTTTTTCCAAATTCCAAACAGAAATTAACCGAAATCCACAAACCAAGCGATTTTACAAAGTATAATCAAATTTCAACCAAGAAATGGGGTCCACCGACACACAAAAACATGTGTTAATTATTTAATGCCACAAAAATACTCTTCCTCCTCATATACTCATATATCCCACATTCATTGTAAAAATATATCATATTAATATATTATTAAAATAATATATTTAAATGAATTATTTTATCGGAAAAAGATAAAATATTAATTTTCAACAATTGTCACATTAAAATTTTCTCCATCTATATCCACATAAAATCAATATTTTCCTCATCATATAAATTAATAATTAATTATTCACAAATAATATTACGTAATCACAATCATCGACAACCGTGCAGCGCCTCAGGGAAGAGGGGCTTTCCAATAAGGATTTCTCCATCTTGGCGCAAGTAATTAGATTACCAAACCTCTCCTTGAGATGTAACTTTCTAGACATTGCCAATAATGTTATCTAATAATATTATTCAGATAATATGAATTATTGCTCGATAATGGAAAATCTTGTAGAGTGACAATTATTGAAACAACAAGAATATAAAATATCAACACAAAGAATTATTGAATCAATAAAATAAAATACCGAACAATAATTATCGTAACATTTATTGAGTAGTGCCTTCTTACGTAAGAATCAATAATTGGTGCAATACCGCAGTATACTCGTGTTTTAACCAATTGGGTATTCCAACAGATAATTCTGTAATAACTACGCCATTATTTATAAAAACTTATTCTTGCTGCTTTTCTTCCTCCAATCGCTTTTATTATGGGACCCACACAAGATCGCTACTGGTCGCATTTAATATTCCCTTCGACAAGTAAGAATATTCCACGACCAAACGAATATTCTTCGATAAAATGAATATTTTAAAACCACTTGCTTGTTTGAAATAATTGCGCATTTTACCCATAACTCACCACATTAATCAAATCAACCCTTACTATTTCAACATAATAAATAGAGGAAATTAAATTTTATTAATAATAATTTGGGGTCTTACAAAATGTTTCTAAGAGGTTTGAAACCCAAAATTCGTCAACATCTCATCTCTCATAAACTCTGTTTATATTCAAATGTTTTAAATAAAGCTCAGTTATTGGAGTGGGATTATTAGTCAGCTCAACTAAAAGACAGCAACCAGCAACAAGATAATAGTCATACTAGTGGCAACAATCATCATAGGCAACGTGCCAGAAATGGTAACCACTTCAGTGGTAATCATGGCCAAGATAATTGAAGAAATGATTCAAGTGGATGTTTCAAGAAGAGAAGATTTAACAATGACGGAAAGACATCGGCAGCAGCACCAGCAACAACAACAGTTTCTAGGGGAGGAGAAAGAACTCCAGTTAGATGCTATAGATGAGGAGTGGAGGGACACATAAGTCCAAACTGTACACAACCTTCCAAGGTATGTTTTAGTTGTGAAAAAGACGGTCACATAACTCAATTTTGTCCTATAACGAAGTCAAGTCCAGTTGGGACGGTGACACCAAAGATGGCTACGGACAAAACAAAATCGGTGGTCCAAGGGAGAGCGTTTGTCGTGACGTCCCTGTTAGAGTTTATGCCCTAGAGGCCAATTATTTGATATAATTGCTTAACATTTTGATATTATATTTGATTGAATAAATGAATGATTTTATTATGGTTTTATTTACTGCGTTATATAAATGTTAACATAATAAAATTCCTTAGAATAGTGATACAAATTATATAGTTTCAAGTATGTGACTTGAACATGAGATTATATAATTACAATTAGTAACATTGCTCTTAAATGTCCCTAGTCAAGTATCATTGTTGATGGGACAACAATGATGCATTGAGACTAGTATATGGATTGACTGATGACCAAATCTCATTGGTCATAAATATATGAGATATTAAGTCAATGCATAGGTACATAGTAGAGAACGATGTCTCGGATGGACCCACCATGAGAATTCTACGTGGAACAATATACAAAGTGTCATTAGCGATTCTCATAGTGACAATGATGTAATGGTCCTCCGACCTGAAATCACTATATTACGACACGGGAATTTATGTACTTTGATATCATCAAATGTCACCTTTAATAGGGTTGACTATAAAGATGATTATTGGGTACATCATGAATCGTATGAGGAATATGAGTGATCTAGATGGAATTTAACCCTCCTATATATTAGGGGTGATATCCATAGGCCTCTTGATTGAGTAGGACTATGAAATGTATGGCCATACTCAAATAGTGATTTATTTCATATAGTCTACTCATTGATCAAGAAAAACTCAGATTAAATTATGAAGAGTATGACACATTCCATGACTCGAGTTTAATCTAGGATATTAAGGTTAAAAGGATTAAATTACATTGAAAAATTGGTCACGAAAAGGTTATATCGAATCATCGATCTTATTATTACTTGGGTAGCAGTGATGCATTACTAGATGTCGCTCACTGTTTATAATTTTGTAATATGATTTTAAAATTATTGCCAACGTAATAATAACCTATAGGGTCACACACATAGAACGTTATTAAAAAGAGAATTAATTTAAATTGTAAGGATTTAAATATTTCAATATGATTGATAGTATTTAAATCACGAATTTAAATTAAAAAGGATGATTATATATATATATATATATATAAATTTGGATTTTATTATAATTAGATTAGGGTTTTGATTAATTCCGATTTACTGCTATATATATATATATATATATATATGATATATCAGCATTTTAGGGATGTTAATCAAAACCTAAGAAAACCCTAGCCGCTCTTAGAGAGAGACTAGAGCGAGAGAAAACAAAAAATCCATTCCTTTGGTGGCTAGTACCGCAGCTCCCTTTATTACAGAATCGTGCGACGATTCGCGGGAGTTCGTGTGGATACCGTAGAGGCATAGTTCTTTCGGATTGCGTTGGAGATTCGAAGCGGTTTTAGAGTTTTCTATTATCGGTATAAATTCTAAACCACTGAATTAAATTTGTTTCGCATAGATCCTGTGTTGGGTTTCGAAAATTGCTTTATAAATTTTTATATTCCGATGTGCGTTTATATGACGAAACCCTTCAGTCCCAAAAGGCGAGGAATCCGAATGATGTTATCACAAGTAAGCTAATCATAAACTCTTGCGAAGTCTATACCTTATTAGATATCGGTTCTACCCATTCTTTTATTTCTCCTACTTGTGCTCAACGTTTGAAATTGACCCCTGAGAAATTAGACTTTGACTTATCTGTTGAAACTCTGTTAGGAGAAACCTTCATTACATCCACTGTTTATAAATCTTACTTAATTTAAGTTGGCACCATCACATTACCTGTTGATCTCACATCTTTAAAGATACTTGCATTTGATGTGATTTTAGGGATTGATTGGTTAACTACTCATCATGCTAAAATTGATTATTTTCGTAAGGTTGTTAGTTTTCATATTCCTAACTAACCTGTTATGCGAATTCAAGCAACTAAACCACTAAAGTCCATCACTGTCATATCAAGCCATAAAGTCATATTGATATATTTAAATCCTTACAATTAAAATTAATTTCCTTTTAATAACGTTCTATGTGTGTGACCCTATAGGTTATTATTACGTTGGCAATAATTTTAAAATCATATTATAAAATTATAAACAGTGAGCGGCATCTAGTAATGCATCACTGCTACCCAAGTAATAATAAGATCGATGATTCGATGCAACCTTTTCGTGACCAATGTTTCAATATAATTTAATCATTTTAACCTTAATATCCTAGATTAAACTCGAGTTATGGAATGTGTTATACTCTTTATAATTTAATCTGAGTTTTCTTGATCAATGAGTAGACTATATGAAACAAATCACTATTTGAGCATGGCCATGCATTTTATAGTCCTACTTAATCAAGAGTGTGACGCCCCCAAAATAGGTATACATCACCTATTCTGAGTTGTCAATACATGGTACAGAAACAACTACAACTTTATTATTACAACAAGAAAAGCGTGAGTTTGAATACAAATATTATCTTCTAGACAATATCTATACTCAAATAAATCCTCATCACATTTATTGATACATTATTTTACAAAAATGGTGAGGACTACTAAACAATCCTTTCTAAAACCTTCATTCCATACCCCACTGTATCGCTATATTCTCGCCTCCCCGAGAAAAATGGAACAAAAAGAAAAGGATGAGCTCAACTAGCTCAAGAAAGAATATTATGACTAAGATAATATACAACAAATTATCGTTAGTCTTCAACAGGGAAAAATATAATAGAATACAATAGACAACAAATTTTAAATCAATATTCGCAATGGAAATAATAATTCATTAGAAGAGTTAAGTAGAGAATGCAAACTACTATCTTCATGTATGAATTTAAAAGTTCATCGCTCTATCTTTTATCCCCCGTAACATCAATCAATATACATCCGGAATCAAATATTCATCTTTGCACTACGTGCCAAAGATATTCATCGATTAGTCATGTTCATTTAAACACTGCTCATCTTTGCACTACGGGCCAAAGATATTCTTCAGAATCATTCATCTTTTGCACTACAGGCCAAAGATATTCTTTAAGAAATCATTCATCTTTTCACTACAGCCAAAGATATTCCATAATATCATCATTTAAGACCGAGGATGATGAAAAATATTTTAAAGAAACGAATCCAAAGGAAACAAAATGACAAGGATTAAGGATTAAGGATTAGTACTTGGTTTTATCCACGTCCAAAAATACCTCAAAAATAATCATAGTGGTGTAAAATTCAAGAATGATCAAAACATGGATACAATCGAGTTAGTATCCGAATAGATGTTTTAGACGAAAAGAAGAAATTTTATTTTTCTATTGAATAGTGATCAGATATCGTGAATAGTCTTAGTATCGTGAATAAGAACTCAGACACCAAAAGATAGAAATTCCACAAAAAACATCTTCACGCTTCATGAATAGTACTCATGAATAGTAACTTCGTGAATGAATAAGAACTCGTGAATAGTAACTCGTGAATAGTAACTCATGAATAAGAACCCATGAATAAGAACTTAGGCATGAAAAAATTCCAAATTTGATAAAACTTCAGATCAACATTTCAAAGATAATGATATTGAAGAAATAATATCATTACTGAAAAAAAAATAATATCCCTTACCTCGAAAGATCAATACTTACAAAATAAACACCTGGATATAAAGCTATGACTTGAATTTGCACCGTATAGTAATACTCAAACTATACTCAAAATACTCACAAGAATACGCTTTCGATAATATAGAGAGAAAAACTTCAGCTTTACGGTGTGATTTTCAATTCTAACCTAAGACCTATTTATAGAAATTGCTTAGAACACCAAAGCGAAAATTTAATAAATTAATATTATAATTTTTCTACATCCTCCTACGCATCAAACATCTGAATTCAGCAACATGACATGTGTTAAAGATGCCCACCAAACACAAAAAACGTTTTTGTGAATATAAATATTTAAAACTTCCAAAATTAATTATTTGAGCTTGAACTTCAATAATTCATAATAAATAGCCCTTTCATCAGAAAATTCGAATCTCGCGATTTTTTATAGGAAATTCAATTCTCTACAACTTTGCAGAAGAAAGTTTTTTAATTCCAAACAGAAATTGACCAAAATCCACAAACAAGCGATTTTACAAAATTTATAATCAAATTTCGATCGATAAATGGGGTCCAATCACATGTTTAACATGTTTAAAACATTTATTGCAACAAAAATACTCTTCCTCCTCGTATACTCATATATCCCACATTCATTGTAAAATATATCACCGTTAATATATTATTAAAATAATATATTTAAATGAATTATTTTATCGAAAAAAGATAAAATTTCAATTTTCAATAATTGTCACTATAAAAATTTTCTCCATCTATATCCATATAAAATCAATATTTTCTCATCATATGAATCAATAATTAATTATTCATAAATAATATTACGTAATCACAATATTGATGATAAGAATTTCTCCTCAAGAGGGCTTTCGATAAGAATTTCTTCTTCTTGGCCTTGATTAGGTGACCAAACCTCTCCTTAGACGTAACTTTCTAGACATTGCCAATAATGTTATCTAATAATATTATTCAGATAATATGAATTATTGCTTCGATAAAGAAAAATACTTGTGTAATGACAATTATTGAAACAACAAAGAATATAAAATATCAACGTAGCAATTATTAACTCATAAAAATCTTTGAATAATAATTATCGTAACCATTATTGAGTAGTGCCTTCTTCACGTAAGAATCAATAATTGGTGCAATACTGTATACTGCAACCGCTTTCAACAACGCCGTATTAGTGTGTTTTAACCACTGGGTATTCCAACAATATAATTGGTAACAACTAACTAGTTATTTTTAAACAACTTATATTTGTCGTTTCTTCATCCAATCGCTTTCCGTTATGGGGCCCACGCACATATTGTCAAGCGTTTCGTCGCATTTAATATTCAAGACGATCACGAATATTCCACGACCAAACGAATATTCCCAAATGATAATGAATATTTTATAACCACTTGCTTATTTTGAAATATTTGCGTATTTAACCCTTAACTATCCACATTAATCAAATCAACCCTTACTATTTCAAAATAATAAATAAAGGAAATTCCTTTTTATTTAAAAATTTCGGGGTCTTACAAAGAGGCCTATGGATATCATCCCTAATATATAGGAGGGTTAAATTCCATCTAGATCACTCATATTCCTCACACGATTCATGATGTACCCAATAATAACTTTTATCGTCCACCCTATTAAAGGTGACATTTGATGATATCAAAGTACATAAATTCTCGTGTAGTAATATAGTGATTTCAGGTCGGAGAACCATTACATCATTGTCACTATGAGAATTTCTAATGACACTTCGCATAATGCTCCACATAGAATTCTCTCGTGGCGGGTTACATCCGAGACATCGTTTCTCTAACACGTATACTACGCATTGACTTAATATCTCATATATTTATGACCAATGAGATTTGGTCATCAATCAATCCATATACTAGTCTCATGCATCAATGTTGTCCCATCAACAATGATACTTTTCCAGTAGGGACATTTAAGAACAATGATACTAATTGTAATTATATAATCTCATGTTCAAGTCACATACTTGAAACTATATAATTTGTATTACTATTCTAAGGAATTTTATTATGTTAACAATTATATTACGCAGTAAATAAAACCATAATAAAATCATTTATTTATTCAATCAAATATAATATCAAAATGTTAAGCAATTATATCAAATAATTGGCCTCTAGGGCATAAACACTAATAGAAACGACGTTGGCTCGAGCTGTTGAAGGATTACGACTATACCATTCAATACCATCTTGGAAAAATGAACGTGGTAGCTGACGCGTTGAGTAGAAGATCGTATGCGGGTACGAGTGTGATGTTGTTAACACAAAGACCCATTTTGTATGACTTACAAAGGATGGAGATAGAGTTAAAAACTCTAGGGACCCATATGATGATGTCAAATATACGAGTAGAACCGACTTTAATCGATTAAAGTCGATTCTAATCGTATATTCGTTATCTTCACTTGGGTTCCTAGAGTCTTTAACTCTATCTTCATCATTTATAAGTTATACGAAATGGGTTTTTATGATAACAACATCGCACTCGTAAACGCATACGATCTTCTACTCAACGCGTCAGATATCACGTTCGCTCCTCCACGATGATATTGAATGGTATATATAGTCGTAATCTTCAACAGCTCGAGCCAACGTCTTTTGCACATTATACGTTCATTTTAGGTAAAGAAATATTTGAGGGTTTTAGAAATGGGTTTTGTACTGGGGTCAATACAAAATTCGATTTCACGCTCTAGGGTAGGCTAGGAAGTTCTTCAGGAATACGTCAGGAAATTTATTAACAATAGAAATATCATTCAAAACTGTGACTCTCATCCAAGACTTGGATAATACGTCATATTGATACCTATCAACTTGCCACTGTTATTCACAACGTCCCCTACGGAAAGGTCGGCTTCAGTGCATTCCACAAAAGGAAGTCAACAACGAAAGGATCGTGGCTCTTTACTTATGGATTGATATAACAGTGATTACCTTTAGTGGTTTGGTTGCTTGATTCGCATAATAGGTTGGTTATGAATATTAAAGCTAACAACCTTACGAAAAACATGATGAGTAGTTAACCAATCGATTCCTAAAATCACATCAAAGGCAAGTATTTTCAAAGAGATAAGATCTACAGGTAACGTGAAAGTGTCGATTTGAATCAAACAAGATTTATAAACAGTGGAGGTAGCGACAGTTTCTACTAACGAAGTTTTAACCAATAAGTCAAAGTCTAATTCTCTAGGGTTAAATTTAAACGTTGATCGCAAGCAAGAGAGATAAAAGAATGGGTAGAAACGATATCTAATAAGGTATAGACTTCGCAAGAATTTATAATTAACAAACCCGTGCTAACTTCATTTGGGTTACTCGCTTTTTAAGAAGTCACGAAAAACGCTCTTCCTGAAACCACTGACTTTGTTTTGTCCGTATCCGCTTTTGGTGCTACTCGTCCCAATTTGGACTTGATTTATTCTGAGACAAAATCGAGCTATGTGACCATCTTTTCCACAACTAAAACATACCTTGCAAGGCTGTGAATAGTTTGGACTTATGTGTCCCTCCTTTCCGCATCTATAACATCTAACTGGCGGTCGTTCTCCTCCCCTAGAATTTGTTGATGGTGTTAGTGTTGCTGCCGACGTCTTCCCATCATCGTTAAATCTTCTCTTCTTGAATTTTCCACTTCTATTATCTTGGCCATGATTACCACCGAAGTGGTTACCATTCTTGGCATGATAATTTCCCCCACGATGGTTATCATTGTTCCGATGGCCATTGCCACCGGTACGATTATTATCGTGTTGTTGGTCGTTTCCTTTTGGTTGTGCTGACTCATTATCGCGCTCCAATAACTGAGCCCTATTCACAACATCTGATTATAAACAAAGTTTGTGAGAAATGAGGTATTGACGTATATCGGGTTTCAAACCTCTTAGAAACATTCACGCGACATTCGCTCCTCATTATCGACCAAATGGGATGCAAACCGGGATAACTCCGCAAATTTAGCCTCGTATTGCGACACGGTCATATTATTTTGCTCCAACTTGATGAATTCTACCTTCTTCATGTGACGAATACTTTCGGGAAAGTACTTGTCGTTGAACAACTCTTAAAACTTCTCCCAAGACATCTTGAGAGCGTCAGGCTGAGTACGCTTTACGGATTCCCACCAATAATCTGTCTCTTCACGCAACATAAAGATGGCGAAGGGAATCTTTTGCTCCTTTGAGCATTCCAAGACATCAAATATCTTGGTGATTTGCTTTATCCACGTCTCCGCCTTAAGTTGTTCTGGCTTTCCCAAAAACTCCCGTGGTCCCAGCTCCTTGAATCGCTTAGCGATGACCATCCGAAAGTTGCCGGTGTTTCCACCGAATTTTGAATAGAGTCTCTCACCGATGTTGCATGAATTGCATAAAGCCTCTGAACATCTCATCGCTCATCATCCGATCGGTGTTGTTATTTACCCGAGGATTATTGTCTTCTGTTGCACATTATCACGGGTATTGATCGTTGGTGACTCAACGGTCTCATGTATGCTTCATTCTTTGATCTCAATATTTTCGGATGACATTTTCAAACACTGTCACAAAACAAGGGTTAATTGACATATCACATATTATCCCTATACTCTGACCGACCAATTAAATACCAAATAAACTTAGGTAGGTCATACTAGCGAAAGAATTTCCCGTCTCTCTCCTCCTAGTTCTTTTCTCACATCTCAGCCAGGGATCATATCCCTAAGCTTTGATACCAACTGTGACGCCCCCAACACAGGTATACATCACCCATCTCGAGTCGCCAGATACATGGTACATAAATTCAAATACAACTTAATTATACAACAGTCGTGTAAAATACGACAAAACATAGCTGAGAGTTTAAACAAGAATATTGTCATTTAGACAATATCCACACTCAATGATGTCCTCATTATAATTATTATCACATTATTCCGTAGAATAGTGAGGACTACTAAAGCCATTTATCCTGGACCATCACTCCATTCTCCGACTCGTTCCAGCTATATTCTCATTTCCTGAAGAGAACAATGAAAACAAAAGGGTGAGCTCAACTAGCCCAGTAAGAAATATTATGACTAAAATAATGCAGAATAAATTATCCTTAACCTTCAACAGTATAACAACTGATAGAATATAATAGACAACAAGTTTTAGATCAACAACTATAGCGAAATAAGCAATCCATTAGAAGAGTCAAGTAGAGCATAAAATCTACTATCTTCTATGATTTAAAAAGTTTTTCATCAACTTTATCGGCGAGACTCAAACAATAAATAAAATCGAATCATCCACCTCCGCACTACGACCCAAGGATGTTCATGTAATCATCAATGGTCATGATTATACCGAATAATCCTTGGTCATAATCATACGAACAACTATCCATCATGAACTACAGGCCAATGAGGACTTTTACCACATCCTTCGTCACATTACAGTTATGATTATACCGAATAATCCCTGATCATAATCATACCAAGTCCATCTATGCACGTAAGCCAAAGATGACTTTCATCACAATATAAGCATGAGGATGATAACAATGACATAATAATTCAATAAAACAAGTTCAAGGATAAATTTTAAAGACTTATAATTTAATTTATCTAGGAATTAATAACGTCCAAATTGTCAACATGATAATGCTTTGTAGAGTAAAATTCAAGAATAATATTCATGTACCAAAAATAATTTGGATGTAAAAGAAATATTTTTTTGGGTGAATAAGACTTGTGAATAGTACTTCGAGAATAGTACCCGACACAAAAAAGTGTTAGAATACCCGAGTGAATGATACTAGAGTGAATAGTAATCGGGTGAATAGTAACTCATGAATAGTACTCCTACATTTAAAAGTACCTCAATACCCGAGTGAATAATACTAGAGTGAATAGTAATCGGGTGAATAGTAACCCATGAATAGTATCTCGTAAAAAGAAAAATACCAAAAAATGATATTTTATGGCGAGTACAAAAAGAAATGATATCTCATACGAGTATAATAGAATATCTGAAATCAAGAAATGGATTTTCACCCGCCATGTGGTAATCCACGTGAAGCAGATCATTTCCATAATTTAATAAAGAATGAATCGAAAGATCATTCACCATGCATGTGGTAATCCACATGATGCAGTTATTCCAATGAATAATAAAGAATGGAATAACAAAAGCATTCACCGAGCATGCGATAAACCTGTATGCAGACGAGGTTATTCCAATGTAATAATAAAGAATGGAACCCGAATCAAATGCGTAATCCGCACGAATAGGATATTTCAAATGTAATAATAAAGAAGGGAACCAGGTCATGTGTAATCCGCACAGACAGGATATTCCAACAGAATAATAAAGAACGGAACCAAGTCATGCGTAATCCACACGCATGTGATATTCCAATGAATAATAAGGAATGGAATAATGTAAGAATTTTACCATGTATGCGGTGCTTGCATATGCAAAGTTATTCTAACATAATAATAAAGAATGGTATAACAATAGCTCTCTTCTTCGTGAATCTGAAAGAAATAATACCCACTTACATTTGTTGAATCGAAAATAATATTCCTACGAATATTGAACGAAGATGATATTCCTTCTGAATATTGAACGAATATAATATTCATACGAATACGAAAAATAACATCTCTTCAGAATATTAAATAAATAATACCCCTTACCTTAGAAGAAATTGGATACTGGAATAGTGAGGTAGCAGACTTCTCTTTTTCTTTCTTTCTATAATTTCTCTATAATAATTGCTCTTGTGAGACTTAGTGAATTGGTGAGAAATGAAGGAAGAATGAACTTTTATTTATAGGAAAATATAGTTTCAATAATTACACATTTTGGGGCTCGAAATATTACAGTATAATACCTTCCTCTTTTTCTTACTTTTTAATTTAGTCTTGCAAGTATTATCAAACTTGCACCACCTCCCTTAATAGTAAATCATGTGAATTAATAGTTCATTCATGTGACTCAATAGTATAATCATGTGAATTAATAGCAATTAATTACTCATTTATCCGGTTAATTACCCGATTGGTCAATATAACCTCTAGACTCAATTATTATCGAAATAAATGTCGATTTTCACTAACACTAATAATTCCAACACAATGGAACTATCAATTTTATCTTTAATCAATACGAACTTATTCATCATTAATATTATAATTCACAATATTTAACAACCAGGTCGTTCCCAGGAAAGTGGGGGCTTTCCGATAAGGATTTCTCCCTATTGGCGCGCAATTAGATTATTTAA
This sequence comes from Panax quinquefolius, assembly GCA_020205615.1. Taxonomy (NCBI): domain Eukaryota; kingdom Viridiplantae; phylum Streptophyta; class Magnoliopsida; order Apiales; family Araliaceae; genus Panax; species Panax quinquefolius. The sequence goes on from CM035152.1 coordinate 161,536,782, forward strand.
CCTCTCCTTGATAGAACTTCTAGACATTGTCAATATTTCAAATAATAATATGAATAACTTTGTCGTCTAAATTATTGATTTAATAATATAACATATTATCACGGATATATCTTTGTGACAATAATTGAATCAATAATATGAGAGATATGATGTAGCAATTCTTGAAAGCAATAATTGAGTATAACTGAGTCACTTCTCACATAAGCATCAATAATCAATAACGTGTGCTACCATGCAATCACGCGTATTATTGTACTTTTACTACCGGGTAGTTCAACAGTTTTAACGGTAACACTTTCACCGTTATTTTTATAAAATAATAATTTTGTCATTTTCTAACTACGACAATACTTCCGTTTTGGGGTCCACCAATGATTGTGTCGTCGTACGGATATTCCCCGACAAAAAGAATATTCCCCGACCAATCGAATATTATATAACAACTTGCTTACTTTGCAAAATTTATAAATATTATCCACAACTATAACATTATATCAAATCCACACCATAATATTCAAAAATAATATTTCGAGAAATTTAAATCTTTATTCATAAAATTTGGGGTCTCACAATACTATTCATACATACGGTACTATCCATACATACGATACTATTCATACGGTACTATTCACGAGTGTTATTCACAACAGAATTTATTTTTCTTTTCTGTCTAAATTATTTTTGATACATGAATATCATTCTTGAATTTTACTTCACAAATAGTTATCATGTTGATAATTTGGACATATTTGAACTTTGGATAAATTGAATTAGAATTCTTTAATATTTATCCTTTATCTCACTTGATTGAATCTTTATATCATTGTTATCATCCTCATGCTTATATTGTAAGTCATTTTTAGACCGTAGTGCGAAGATGGACTGTTGATTGGTATGATTATGACCAGGAATTGTGTATTGGTATAATCATAACCTTTAATGTTACAGATAAGGTTTGTGGTGAAAGTCCTTTTTGGCCCGTAGTGCATAGATGGACAGGTGTTTGGCATGATCATGACCACTGGTGATACTAACGAATATCCTTGGCCCATAGTGCATGGATAATTCGTTGATTTGAAATATTTATTGAATGATGTTACAGAGATAAAATATCGATGATGGACTTTTAAATCATAGAAGATAGTAGATATCATGCTCTAATTGACTCTTCTAATGGATTTTTGTTTCCGCTGCAGTTGTATTATAAAACTTGTTGTCTATTGTATTCTATCATATTTTTTCCTGTTGAGGACTAAGGATAATTTGTTCTATATTATCTTAGTCATAATATTCTTTACTGGACTAGTTGAGCTCACCATTTTTCTTTTGGTTCCATTGTTCTTCTCAGGAAGCGAGAATGTAGCTGGGACTACTCGGAGAGTGGAGTAATGTTCTGAGATGGTTATTATAGCAGTCCTCACTATTTTATAAAATAGTGTAACAATAATTGTAATGAGAATGTTATTTGAGTTTGGATATTGTCTACAAGACAATATTTATATTAAAACTATCAACGTATATGTTGTGGTATTTTGCACGACAGTTGTATTAATCAAGTTTGTATTTAATTTTTGTACCATGTATTTAGAGACTCAGAATGGGTTGTGTTGATCTATTTTGGGGACGTCACAATATATGTCCTTAATATATTGTCCACAATCAAATTGATGGTAATTAAGAAAAAAAAAGGCAGGAGGATTAGGCAAAGTAGTGACCAACCCAACCAAACAGCACCCACTTCCTTAAATAATGAAATTTAAAAGTTAAAATTTAAAAGTTTTAACAGTCAAGTTTGTTTTAACCGTTATAACTATTTGACATTTGTATTAGCTAGTATAATACAATTTTGAGGTCTCAAAAGTTGGACTTGAATCACCTGCATAATGGACCTCTTTGGCCTAAGCTCCACGTGCTTTTGTTAGGTAACTAATCACTTTCAAATTGCAAAGTATAGGGTAATTAATCATAAGACCAACCTGAACTCGATAAGCATTGAAAAATGCCTAATGCCATGTCTCCATCTATTTTAGTTGCTACCTGGTTATGGAAATAATCCCCAAAATCAACAGCAGCCGCCGCAACAACCGCAGGTAGGATATTAAATTTACTCTCTTGATTTATCCTTTGTCATTTGCTTGCATGTTAAGAGTAATTTCTCGACTCTATGGATTGAAATATGATGTAACAAGTGCAATATATTTTATGTTGTGCAGTGATTTGCTGGTTTGTGGCATTGCAAGAGTATTTACTGGTCCGTGGCATTGAAAGAGACATCTAGATGTGTAGATTTTTGAAAAAAAAGCTCATTCAAAACGATTATTTTTTCTGCATTATATTAGAACTTTCCGTAGTAATTCAGTACTTAGTGTTTCCTATGAATTACCTTGGTTTATGCTACCTTTAATTGGCATAATTGGGTTTGTTTTTGTATGATTGTTCTTGGTCGATTGTTTTTATATGATTGTTCTTAATTATGGGTTTGATTGGAGTAAATGAATGTGGGCTTGGCACCTTTTCTTGATATCTTTATATTTTCTCACCTAAATCTAGGAAAGGAAAAGATTAAATAGGGTTTCCTGATTATACTCTCAGGTTGGAAAATTTATATACATTTATCATAACTCACGATGGAATTTCTTGCTACGTCTCTATTTTGTTTGATTAGTTTACTAGAGTTTGAATTTATCTTGTACTCCCTCCGTACCTTAATATAGGTCGGTTTAGAGTTGTGTATAAGTATTAAGAAAATGATTGTAAAACATTAAATATACTATCAATTATCTATATTGCCCTTGTATTGAAAAAAAAGAGTGTTATTTATTGGACAAAAAATAACAAGAGAATCAAAGTTATATTTATTACTTGGGGTAATATTGGAAACTAAGCAATTAATGCTTACTTGAAATTCTTAAACGACTTATATTTAGGAATAAAAATATTTTTTTAAAACGACCTATATTAAGAAACGAAATGGAGTATGTGTTGATTTATGTTGATTATTTGGTCTTTTTTTCTTTATTTGTTTCCTTTTTTCCATGTACGAAGATATTGTATTGTTAATGTGAAGACAATCCACTTTTTTTAGACGATATAATTTTCCATAAGTCTTTTGCTACACAACCAAACTTCAGTTCCTTGATCGGTTATAAGTACATGACTCCATTGTGGACTGAAAAGGTAACAACAGTTGAACTGATCAAATATTATTGAAATTGAAAAGGTAACAACAATTGCACTCCTGTTGTTAGAGTGATTGTCTAACAAGAATGCATGTACAGCCAGGTACATGCAGCTGGAAGAACGACAATGGTCTGGCAAAGACTAATTTTCAAAACAGAATTAGTAACAAAACTAATCGTTGATGCTGAATTCGATTCTTGGCAATAACTCGGCCGAAGTGTTTAGCTCATATATAATATTATAAACTACAAATTGAAAGGAGGGGGGGGGGGGAACAATAATTATACACCGCATACATAACTTGCTGGTTAGATAATGAAAATTATCAAAATTACAACCTATTTAATAACATTGACAACAACACCGCATACACAATAATTAATAATTAATGATGCACTAACTATTGCAATTGATGCACTAACTATTGAAAATTTTACTATACAAGAGCCCGTACCACAACGACATATGAACGGAGGTCATACGGATACGAAAGTCTATACTAATTATTTACATGATGGATCTTTTGTCTAATCAATATACACTAAAATGCAGGGAAACAATTTAAATTAAAACCATCATAAATTATAGCAGCAATTTTTTGTCAATAGCAATTTTTGTCAATAAAAAGACGGTCTTTCAAACATGGAATACTAGAACACCAAAAGGGAAGACCTACAACTCATCGTATAAAGTATCACATTCCATACAAAGCAAACAATGTTGAGCTAAATAGTAGTACTTTTTGTGGGATAAAAGAGGGAGTAGGAATTTACCTTATGTCGGTGAGAAAACTGCCCAAGTATTGATCCAAATCTGAACAATCAAATTATCTAAACACAATTAGGTACTACTATCCAGCTATAATACATGTATTGGCAATTATTTTGTTTGAATGTGACCTTAAAAACAGTCCAATTTTCAAAAAGTATAACAATAAGATAAATTTTGAAAATTTAGCAATTGAAAGGGTAGTAATTAGTAAATCCACAATTTAATAAATAGGTTTAATAAAGTGAGTATAGTTGTATCACATTAGAATTTCTAAATTATATTCTTAAGGTACCCTCAGAAATCAGTAGAATAAAAAAAAATACTAAAATCTTACTATTACTGAGAATCTCAATTGGTGCATAACAAAAATTCATCTCAAGAATTAAACAAATCCTCTCTATATTGACCTGTTTGTTACCGGGGATATGGATGTCTCATGTTTGATCAGACAAAGCTATGTTCTTATCCTAGTTGGGCATTTATATAAACATTTTGCAGAAGAAAGAAACAAATAGAAAATATCTTATGCATCTTTGAACCAGAAAAACAAACCTAAATATTCATTTCTGTACTTACTTATTTTGTAATTTGACCCGGGATTTGTTATGTATTTATGCTTTTGCTTTTATGCTGTAGTCGGAGGATAAAACAGAATTTTGATGAAACTATTGATGAGTTTTTTTTATCAAGGATTCACAGTTGTCAATATATATTATCCACCGTAAACAAAATGATAACAAAGAAAATCAATCAATTAAGCAACAGATGCCACAAAATCAACCAAATTATCAAATAAAAAAAATTGGGCAAAAAACATGAAAAATGGAATCTTTACCTAGTTGACCAGCGATTTGATCAGAGAGAACGTTATGGAGTGTCGATCTGGCCGAATGGGGTGTCAATTTGAACTTGGGAAGAAGGAAATCTAGCCATGATGTATGTATAACCTAGATATGCATGTCAGTGGGAATTGAAATAGTTTGTTTGTATGTGCTTGTCACTGAGCTAACTTAAACTTGAAATTAAAGCCGAATATATCCCATCTAGCCAAAACCGTCTCTTAGCCGATATAAATTCGTACGTAGGCGGCACTGATCCAAGTAAATAAATAGGTCACACCTCTACTCGATCGGCGTTACGGTGTTTTTGTGTTCTTGGAAACTTCTATGACTTCAAGATGCTCGATCTCTAATCTTATTCCATAATCATATTTCTGCCAAAATTTTACATTGAATAGAAGAAGACTACAGCACAAATACGTGTATATATATATATATATATATATATATATATATATATATATTCAGTGCATGAATTTGCTCTCTATATATTTCTCCTTAATTTTGAGTCTTGACATCGTAATTTACAGCTCGTACGTACGTGGGGAAATAGAGAGGGAGGAGTTGTATATTAGTTTTATTATATATATATATAGAGCACTAATTAAATTTCTTGCATGGTGAGCCAAAATTTAGCCTCAGTTGTCCTAAAAAGACTAGAGAAATTTGGACAAGGCAATGCGACATTAGCATATTGACAAAAGACTCAATTAAACAAGCTGGATCCATTAATTAATTATTATATATATATATATATATATATATATATTATGGTGAAAAATGGGAATAAAATATTTATGATTCGAATGAAAACATGGAAAAGGTGACAATATTGCCTTTGTCACTCCCTCGCTCACCCTCAGTCTCACTATTCGAAAAACTCAAGGACTCTAGCTCTAGATATCTTAATTAGTACTCCCTCTATTTTTTAATATAATTTGTTTTAAACTTGTGCACAAATATTATTAAGAAAATGATTGTATAATATTAAATATAATATTAATTGTCTATATTGTCCTTATATTGGAAAAAAATATTATTTATTGGGCAAAAAATAATTAAAGAACCAAAGTTATATTTATTACTTAGGGTAATATTAAAAACTAAGCAATTAATACTTACTTAAAATTCTCAAACGACTTATATTAAAGAATAAAAATAATTTTCTAAAATAATTTATATTAAAGAAGAGAGAGAGTAGTATCAATCTCAATTCTCATACATGCATGTTTGGGTTTTTACCATTTCAAAACTTTTGGAAATTTCAGCAAATATCACTGCAGACGTACCTTTGAAGGAAACGATAATTTCTTTCTAATATTCTAGCTACTTCTTTGTGACAGTAATATGTACTACTAATATTTTCTCTGTTCTACAAAACGAGTTTAATTTAATTTTGATTGTAATTAATTTGTGAAATTAGAAAATTTAAATTGAGATATATATGAATTCTTTTGAACTTTTAAAAGAATATTTTTTAACTTAATTAGTGATACTTTTTTTTAAAGTAATTTATAGTATTAATTATTTTATTAATTAAATTCAAATAATTTTACATAATTTTAAGTTTTACAATTTGACCACAAATTGACAAGCCACTTAATTAGGCTTAGAAAAAGTTTTGGTTTTAGGGAAACCTCGTAAAAGTGAGAGATGTCAACCCGTATACTTATTTGAATTCTAGATAGCCAGCCAGCCAGCCAGCCAGCCAGCTACTCTTATTTGTTTCCTCTGCAACAAGTATATTAAGTTGCCCAACTAAAGCCGCTATTTGTGGTGACCATAATCACGTGTCTTCCAAATATTACTCATTAATTTGTTTAATATTTAGCAAAAAATATATATTCTAAAATATACCAAAAATATTATTCGGATTCCAAAGTATAAGATCGTATATATATAGACATATTTCAAACAAATGAACCAATCATGTCCAGCATTTCGACTTTCTTTTCTTTCTTTCCATCGTGGTTTCATTTGTTTTAGTTATAGAAAAATTATTAGTCTGTTTGGTTACAAAATTAGAATGAAGATGGAAATAAGAATGTAAGCATTTCTATTTATATGTTTACGATTTTTATATTTAAAATTTATCAATTAGAATGAAATCTTTAACCATGCTAATAGAATAAACATTCTTTTAAACATTTTATTGAAATGTTCATTCTCCCCTTTTTAAGTGCTTAATCAAACATAAAATGTACATTTCTTTTGGAATACTAATTCCATTCTCTCCAAACCAAATATATATATATATATATATATATATATATATATATATATATATAGTCAATACATAATTTAATAAGTATCCAATAAATAGTTAATGCCCTAATTAATATTCTCTTTGAGCAATGTAATATTTCAGCATATAATTATGTAAGAGATCGAATGTTGGTTGTTGTAAAAAGGATTAATTCTTTGTTCAACAGAGATTTAATTGTTTGAAATAAAGTACTGAAATTGTTAGAATTATTCTTAATTATTTTTGAATGCAACCCTCGTGGGTACGTAAGTACATAGTACGTGGAGATCGGTCTGATACTGTTGGTGGGGGCTTTCATAGTACTAGCTAGAAATTCAGTCAAACACCTTGAATAATTACTCCATGATAAACAAAAGCTATTTATCCAACTTATTTTTCAAAATAAGTAATAAGTTATTCCAATAAACAGGAACATGACTATTATATATCTATCTATATCTATTTTCATAGTCCATACCCCCATCCCCCAACTCTCCAAAACAAAATTTTCTCTGGTACGTACGTACCATGGAAAACCGACTAAAGCTAAAAATCTCTCGCATGTTCCGTTCATCCCTCGGCTCCTGCCGCTCCAAAAACTTCTCCGACGTAATGGAACACCCCTTTTTCTACCCTCAAAAACCCCATGATCACCACCACCAACTAATCCAACTCTTCTCTCCTAATCCTAAGCCTCCTCGTCCATTTCCCTCTATGTGCAGACCCAAATCCTCCCAAACACTACCCGAAAAAAACACCCACTTGTTAACCAGAAGAAAAGTCACTGACCGGAGCTCCCTTCTCCCTTTTCCGGCCGAAAAAAATGGCCGGAACTGCCCACCCGCATCACCCATTTCCCCTCTCAACACAGCATCCAAGCCAAAACTGAGGAAGTCAAGGAAAACGAGGAAGAAAAAATCCCAATTGAAGAAGAAGAAAAAATTTGATGAATTTTTCGCTTCAGTGTCAGGAAATTATTATGGGTGGTGGGATACTAGTAGTGAAGATGAAAATGAAGGTAAGGATGACGATGATCTGACCACTTTTTTCTCCTCAAAATCTCTCTCCTCTGATTCCACTGAATCTTTTCGTAGAAACAGAGCTAAGAGAGGGAAGGGGAGAATCAAGAGGGAAGAATCTGAGAAGGGTTTGATGCCATTAGAGGGGAAAGTGAAAGATAGTTTTGCTGTGGTGAAGAGGTCAAGCGATCCGTACAATGATTTCAGGACATCAATGGTGGAAATGATTGTTGAGAGACAGTTATTTGGGTCCAAAGATCTTGAAAATCTGTTGCAGTGTTTTCTCTCTCTCAACTCCATTTCTCATCATAGGGTTATTATTATAGTATTTACTGAGATTTGGGAAATTCTGTTTTCCCAATGGGCTTAAAGTTGTTGACACAAGTTACTAGTTATTAGTCTTGTTCTAACTCTTATTAACTATGTCAATGAATATCTATTTTCACTCTCCTTTTCTATCTATTTGGTTCTTTCTTTAAGCTTTGTTATCATATTATAGTTTCAAAACTTATGTTTGTTTCTTTATTCTTGCTATTATGTCAATGGAGAGAGAGGTGACTTGAAAAGATGAATCAGATAAAGAAAAAAGTTGGGAAAATTTATAGGAGATTGATTTAGGACATCTCTTTTGAAAAAGATTTGAGAGGGGAAGGGCATTTGAGGACAAATTTACCAGTGTTATTATGGATCCTGGTTTCAAGAGGATCATTTGGACAGCTTATACAAATGTGTTCTATTTTTGTATAATATAACAAAAACATTAATTTTAGATAACATTTGTTATATGAGTATTATTTAAAAACAATTCTCTTGCTAAGCCAACACAATTCATAAAATGGATGGTCTAATTTAAACCGTCTAAAATCCGAATCCATTTCTTTTTAACTTCACTGGTGTAAGAGTTTACAGTCTTTGATTGATGATGTAGATAGATTAAACTTAGAAATTTAGTATTTGTCCTTTTGTTTGTTTTGAGAACAATAATCTTAATACAATATGTATTTTATGGTTGGACTGGTGAATTTCTTTTTCATAGTTGCACATTTGCACCAAAATGATACAAAAAGCAAATCCCATTTTCAAATGAATAGAATAAGGGAAAGACAAGAGGAAAAAGTTGTTTGACAATTGTAACAAATAATATTTGGTTCCATAGCACACTAATTAATTAATACTAGTCACATTGGCTCTTCCTTGGCTCTATTTTATTGTATAGTATGCTAGTTTGGAAGATAGCTTTGCTAATTAGTTCTTATTAGTTGTATTTTTTTAGTAGAAAATTGATATAAATTTTTATTAGTTCTTATTATAAATTGATATAAATTTTTATTAGTTCTTATTAGTCACATTGGCTCTTCATTGGCTCTTCCTTGGCTCTTTTTATTAGTTCTTATTATAAATTGATATAAATTTATTACAATACATAACCCTGTAATCTTATACAACATCACCAGCTATCTTCCCATTTTAATTACCTCGTTTTTCCCTCCTATTCTAGGGTAAGACCGTAAGAAAACTACAGGTTCAAAATTTAAAACCTCAAATTAGTGGACAACAGCCCAACTCTAGCTAGTACATTACTGCTGCATCATGCCATCATCCAAGATTATTTGGGATTGAGAAATTAGCATAAATATGGTCTACTTTCAACCTTATGATCGGCTTGAAGCCCACGGATAAATAGACCAATTCATGTCATAATAAAGTAGTGCTAGTCCATAAAAAAAGACAAAAATGTGTCATCTTGTGTTAGGTACACGTAATTTCTATGAATCTTCTTCTTTTTTTTTTTTTTTTTTTTTTTTGCTAAATATTTGTATGAATCTTCTTCCTTAACCAAAAACAAGAACAAAACACCCACCCACCACTCCAGCATCGAACAGAGTAGTAACATGAAAATTTTAAAGTGTCATTAGGTAGTTTAAATACTATTATGTCGTTACTACTATATTATAAAACACAACAAAGGCTCAGATTTCATCTAACTTAATCTAAAGGTTAGATTTTATTTCAGACAAAAAAACAATACAAATTTAACCGCTCAAATCAAAAACCCCCATACACTCTACTGTCTCATTCCCTTCAAAACCCTCCAAATCAAAATTAACCTCCTTCTCGTATACTCTTCCAAAAATTATTCCTTCCCCTCTTTGAGGCAACGCCACTCTCTGTTCATGTTCTGATCGGTGCTCACATCCGCCCGTGCGCAGACTGTTCTTTTGCTAAGCGACGGTGATGGCAAGCAGAGGTTGCTAAGTGACGATTGTTTTTGGTAAGCACCCAATAAATCTTTCAATTGAAATTTTGTGTTGATTAAGTTGTGTCGTAATGGTTGGTTGTTGTTGATGATCGTAATATAGTATTTTTTATGTTTTGTTGATCCAAATGTCTTTGATATATCTTAAGGCTTCATGTGAGTTTAATTATCTTTTGGGTTTAAATCTGAGTTTCTGAATATGCTTTTGAAACTGCACTTGCTGATCCGTTTGGTTATTTCATTTTTCATTTTCATATGGTCTAAGAGTAGTAAGAGGGGGAGACTGATAATTAATAAAATAAAAAGGGGTCAAGAGCTAATGATTTGAGAGAGAGCTCAAAGAGCTGATAAGTGGAGTGGAATCAATTAATTTTATATGTTTGATGTTGCTTCATTTTTGATGATTTGAAATTAGTTGCCCTATAAATTTATTTTGAATACATAAACTTCAGTTGTTAGTGGGTGCTTTCATCTAAAAATTGGGTTTTCTCTATTTCTGGGTGATTGATTTGATTATTGATAAAGTACCTAATCATGAAGTTATGTATGCCCATTTGTAAATGCATTAGTAAATTTTGTTTTCAAATTATGTTGTGAATATGCATTAGTAAATTTTGTTGTTGACCATTTGGTCCTTAACTTCATATGTTAATTGTCCTTAACTCAAAGTTTGCTCATCTTTATTTGATACTCAAGGTTTATTCATCTTCTCCTAGGTAATGTGATATCCAACTACATGTTTACAATCTTTGATACCAAGAAGATGTGAAAATTATAGGACTTAAACAGAAAAATCGTTTCCCTATTTATTTTCTAAGAAGCTCAACAATTTGGGCAATGGCTGCCTACTTATATATAGACTCCATCTCTTTCTAAAACTAAACTGAAAAGAGATAAGCTGAGCTTTGGGTCTTCTAATCTTCGGTCTTTGAAGCGGTGAAATAAGCTCTCTCACTTTCAAAGTTATTTTTTTCTTGCAATGACGGTGGATTCAAGGGAAAAGGTGAGATTTATTACTCAATTCTACCTAGATTTCTCTAATTCTAAGCTGCATTTTAATGTTTCTTCGTACCCATCAACAATGGAAGTTTATAACCTGATTCAACAAATCTCTTTACATTTATCTTAAAAATCGTTCTGCTTTATTTATTTAGAAAAATCTGTTAGTGGGCCCCGTTGTTTTTACTGAGATCACTACTATTAATTAAGAATAATTAGCATAATTTTGTTTAATTGAAGATGGTTAATGATTGTACCACAACTATAAACAATGAGTGGAAAAAAGGAATAATATTCCCTCTGTCCCACAAAAAAATCATATTTGCAAACTTTAAGCATATTTGCAACATAAAGGCTTTTTTTAGAAACGAAAGGGTTACTGTTTTTGGTTGAATTTTGTGGGAAAGTATGATTTTGGTGCCACAGGACAATTTGTTCTTAGTGAATCTATTTTTGCTGAAGGAATGGAGAATGACATGATTTGTTTGGATTGGTTCTAAAACATTCTTTTCCACATCATGTCATGAAAAATCTCCAGTCCTTTATTAAAAAAATGACACTGTTTTATGTACTACATTGAGACTCCACAAGATTTATATGTGGGCAAGATTTGTTTCTCCATTTTCTATCCTTTTATCTTTGTAAAGTGACCCTCTTATTTTCTTTTTCTTTATTTATTTATTTATTTATTTGTTTTGGTGGTTTATAGGCAGGTTAAGAGTATTTGCTTTTGTTTTTCTCCTTTATCCTACTAATAGTGGCATTGATTCTGTAAAATATACTGAAGCAATCCCCATAATCTAAACACAAAAGAGTACTTAAGAGTACCCAGAATGATGATAGTTGGTCACCCATCCAAGAATTGAAGCAAATGATTATATTTTGTTGTTTGGCATCATCGATCTGCAAAACATGCTTGAAATTGGTATTTTCTATTTGAGTAATAAAGAAGATTGAAAGTGTTACCTGTTTTTTACAATTCTGTTTGTTTGTTATAGTGCAACCGATTTTTGTGATTTGAAGAATTTGCTTAAAGTGAATTTCTCAGTTGAATTCTATTTTACTTCCACTGTTTGAGTTATGTATCATTTCATTATCCCCCTTTCTTGGAGGAGAAGATGAGAATCACTACACATGGCTAATTAACAATGAGAATGGCAACCTAAGCTGCTATAATTCAAGGTAGATCAGGAACAATATTTCACAACAGTACACATTGCATAAAGATCGCTGGATCCCTCAATAATGAGAGAATTAAGACTAAAGTGCCAAGTAGTGAGAGAAATCCTTACTACATATAAATTATACAAGAATTACGATCAATCAATCTATACAAAAACATACCTCCCAAACAACAACAAAATGCCAAACAAATTAAATGCTTATTACATTTGAATGCAAGATGTTCTGGTATATATCTTCTATTTGGTTGATGAGAATCTGTAGTAAAGATTCTAAATTAGAGTTAGATATGATGGAAGATGTTTTTATATATAATAAAGTTAGATCTTCTATTTGGTTCATGATATATAATTGTACAGAAGATGTTTTTATACATAATAAAGTGGTTGTAATATATATTTGTAGTATATGATTTGATCTTTTTTGATTAGTTAGCATCATGTTAACGTGTGTTACTTATGAACTGATTTGTTGTACCAACTTCATAGCCATATTTTTCTTAGATTAGTGTGATCTAAGGAAATAGAAACAATGATTCCAGTTGATTCTAATTCTCACCACATGGTGTCCTTGCACCCACTTCAATATCAAATTTAGAAGAGCATGTATCTCAACCAACAACCTTGAATCCTGAAGTAGTAAGTGGATTAGCATAAATATAAAATTTACACTCATTGATCAACAGGAAGGATATAAAATTTAAACTAGATTATATCAACAGGAATGAATACAAACGATAGAGAAAACTAATGAAATAACAAATGAAAGGAGCGTTTTGCTAGCCCGGATGTACTTTTTAAAATAAATAACACAATAAGGCAACATATAATTTTTGTAAACAAAAACTTAACAAATGCATGTACAAAACACAATATGTATTATGTAATTGATGTTCATTATCCATAGCTTATGAAATTTACTGTGTAGAGAAAACTAATGAAATAACTAATGGATGATGTTTTATATTTGGTAGTGTAAGTTTATCATCTGATTAACTCTCTCTAAATATATCTTATTGATTTTTTTAATAACTTATTTATTTTAACTTACTTTCATTAATGTCGTGACAGATGGATGACTACCTAGAAAACATCGTATGATAATAATTTCTTACTCATCATTTTCTTACTTTTTATCTTATCTTTTACCAACTTATTTACTACTCAGCGTTCTTGTAAGACCCCGAAATTTTTAAATAAAAAGGAATTTCCTTTATTTATTATTTTGAAATAGTAAGGGTTGATTTGATTAATGTGGATAGTTAAGGGTTAAATACGCAAATATTTCAAAATAAGCAGTGGTTATAAAATATTCATTATCGTCTAGGGAATATTAGTTTGGTCGTGGAATATTAAATGCTTGTCGGAATATTAAATGCGACGGCAGTATGACCCATGTGTGGGCCCATAACTGAAAAGCGATTGGATGAAAAAACGACAAATATAAGTTGTTTTTAAATAATGAGCGTAGTTATTCACAGATTATCTTGTTGGAATACCGTTGGTTAAAACACACTAATACGCGTTGTTGAATCAGAAGCACACGGTATTGCACCAATTATTGATTCTTACGTAAGAAGGCACTACTCAATAATGGTTACGATAATTCTTGTTAGGTATTTTATTGAGTTAATAATTGTTTGCGTTGATATTTTATATTCTTTGTTGTTTCAATAATTGTCATTACGAAGTTTTTTCATTATCGAAGCAATAATTCATATTATCTGAATAATATTATTAGATAACATTATTGGCAATGTCTAGAAAGTTACATCTAAGGAGAGGTTTGGTCACCTAATTGCGCCTTGATGAAGAAATTCTTATTGAAAGCCCCTCTCTCTCCTGAAGGAGCCTCGGTTGTCAATATTGTGATTACTAATAATATTATTTGTGAATAATTAATTATTGATTTATATGATGAGGAAAATATTGATTTTATGTGGATATAGATGGAGAAAATTTTTAAAATGACAATTGTTGAAAATTAATATTTTATCTTTTTCGATAAAATAATTCATTTAAATATATTATTTTAATAATATATTAATGGTGATATTTTACAACGAATGTGGGATATATGAGTATCTGAGGAGGAAGAGTATTTTTGTTGCAATAAATGTTTAAAACATGTTAAACATGTCTGTGGACCCCATTTATTGAATTGAAATTTGATTATAGCACAAAAATCGCCCGTTTGTGGATTTGGTCGATTTCTGTTTGGAATTTGGAAAAACTTTCTTCTGTAAAATTGTAGAGAATTGAATTTCCTATAAAAACTCGCGAGATTCAAATTTTCTGATGAAAGGGCTATTAATTATGAATTTTTGAAGCTCTGAAATAATTAATTTTTGGAAGTTTTAATTGTTTTATTTAAGAAAAACGTTTTTTGCAATCCCACATGTGATATAAATGTGCTGAATTCAGTTGGTCTAAGGTGGGCTTGAATTTGTTTAATTATATTATTATTTTATTAAATTTTCTGCTTTTGGTGTTCTAAGCGTTTTCCTATAAATAGGGTGCTTAGGTTAAATTGAAAATCACACCAGAAATCAAGTTTTCTCTCTCTATATTATCGGCGTATTCTTGTGAGTATTTTGAGTATACTTTGAGTATTGCTATACGGTGCAAGTCCAAGTCATAGCCTATATCCTGTTTCAAATTTGAAGATCTTGATCTTTCGAGGTAAGGGATATTATTTTTTTCTCGTAATGATATTATTTCTTCAATATCATTATCTTTGAAATATTGATCTGAAGTTTTTATCAAATTTGGAACTTTTTCATGTCGGGATTACTATTCACGAGTTACTATTCACGATTCTTATTCATGAGTTACTATTCACGATTACTATTCATGAAGTACTATTAAAAGATGCGTGAAGATGTTTTTGAATTTTTCTATCTTTTGGTGTCGAATTCTTACTATTCACGTATAAGGCACTATTCACGTATATCTGATTATTCATTGAAAAAATAAAATTTCTTCTTTTCGTCAAAATATCTATTCTGGATACTAACTTTGATTGTATCCATGTTTTGATCATTCTTGAATTTTACACCACTATGATTATTTTTGAGGTATTTTTGACGTGGATAAAACAAAGTACGAATCCTTAATCCTTAATCCTTGTCATTTTGTTTCAATTGGATTCGTTTCTTTAAAAAATATTTTTCATCATCCTCGGTCTTAAATGATGATATTATGGAATATCTTTGGCTGTGAAGCAAAAGATGTGATTTCTTAAGAATATCTTTGAATGAGATGAATGATTTGAAGAATATCTTTGGCGTAGTGCAAAGATGAGCAGTGTTTAAATGAACATGACCAATCGATGAATATCTTTGGCCCAGTGCAAAAGATGAATATTTGATTCGGATGTATATTGATTGATGTTATAGGGATAAAAGATGAGCGATGAACTTTTAAATTCATACATAGAAGATAGTAGTTTGCATTCTCTACTTAACTCTTCTAATGAATTATTATTTCATTGCGAATATTGATTTAAAATTTGTTGTCTATTGTATTCTATTATATTTTCCTGTTGAAGACTAACGATAATTTGTTGTATATTATCTTAGTCATAATATTCTTTCTTGAGCTAGTTGAGCTCACCATTTTCCTTTTTGTTCCATTTTTTCTCGGAGGCGAGAATATAAGCGAGCGATGCAGTCGGGGTATGGAATGAAGGTTTTAGAAAGGATTGTTTAGTAGTCCTCACCATTTTTGTAAAATAATGTATCAATAAATGTGATGAGGATTTATTTGAGTATAGATATTGTCTAGAAAGATAATATTTGTATTCAAACTCACGATTTTCTTGTTGTAATAATAAAGTTGTATTTGTTTACGTACCATGTATTGACAACTCGGAATAGGTGATGTATACCTATTTTGGGGGCGTCACAGTTAGTATCGAGCTTAGGGATATGATCTCTGGCGGAGATCGGGAATAGAACTAGGAGGGAGAGCGAGTAAATCCTTCGCTAGTGTGTCCTACCTAAGCTTATTTGTTAGTTGGTCGATATATAGGGATATTATGTGATATATTGATTTCCTTAATTAACCCTTGTTTTATATCGATGTTGAGAATGTCGTTGAGAATATTAACAATGGAAATGAGGCCGTGGAGGTGCACAGTACTCACCAATGAGGAGAAGCGTACAACAGTGGCAATGTTCCTCCCGTGAACAACACCATTGAAGCGAGATGATGAGCGAGGGGATGTTTAGAAGTTTTTTGTAGTTCATGCAAAATCGACGAGGAAACTTCGTGTTCAAAATCTGAGGAAAATGATAGCAATTCACGGGTTGTCACGACAACAGATTCAAAGAGTTGGGACCACGAATTTAAGGAAAGCCAGATCCGATCATGGCGGAAACATGGGTCAAACAAATTACCAAGATATTCGATGTCTTGGGATGCACGGAGAAACGAAGGTTCCATTCGCCACCTTTATGTTCCGTGGGGTAGACTCTTGGTGTGAGTGCGTAAGCGTACCATCCATCCGCACTTTTCGGCGTGTCTGTCTTGGGAGACATTTGAAACTATTTAATGACAAATACTTTCACGAAAGTGTTAAATCGTATGAAGGAAGTGGAGTTCATCGATTGAACAAAACAACATGATGGTGTCTCGATCACGAGGCAAAGTTTGCGAGTTATCGAGTTTGCACCTCATTTGGTGGAGAATGAGGAACGATGACGCGGGATGTTTCTTAGAGGTTTGAAACCCGGCATCGTCGATATCTCATTTCTCATAAATTTTCTCTTTATTCGAGATGTTGTAAATGTGGGCTCAATTATTAGAGCGAGATAACGAGTACGAATTCAACCGAGGGACCACAACCGGGATCGTGCGGAGATAGCGATCAACATAATAATGATAACCTCGCGGAGAAAAAAGCAGACGGACAAAATGGTAACCACTCGGTGGTAATCATGGCCATGAAAATAGAAGAAGCGAGTCGGGAGGAGATTTTAAAAGAGGAGATTTAACAACGACCATGTGAAGATGCAGCGGTCTTGGCGACAAGCTGGTTCTAAGGGAGGAGAACGACCACCGGTCATATGCTACAAATGCGGAAAAGAGGACATATCGGTCAAGCGCCCACAGTTCAAGGTATGCTATAATTGTGGAAAGGAAGGACATATCGCTCGAGATTATCGATGGCGAAACCTAGTTATTGAGGGATGGTGACTCAAAAGATCGTCTCTGAAAAGTCAAAGTCAGCGATTCCGGAAGAGCGTTTTTTTGTGACTGGTCATAATCGAGGAACCCAAACGAGGTGATCACGGGTAAGCTATTTATAAATTCTTGCGAAGTTTATACCTTACTTGATCTGGGTCTACCCATTCATTTATCTCTCCTGCATGTGCTCAACGTTTAAACTTGACTCGGGAGAAATTAGACTTTGACTGTCTCTGTGGAAACTCAGTTAGGAGAAACTTTCATCACATCCACTTTGTTTATAAATCTTGTTTGATTCAAGTTGGCACCATTACCTTACACTGTTGACCTTATCTCTTTAAAGATACTTGCTTTTGATGTGATTTTAGGGATTGATTGGTTAACTACTCATCATGCCAAATTGATTGTTTTCGTAAGGTTGTTAGTTTTCATATTCCTAACCAACTTTGTTATGCAATTCAAGCAACTAAACCATTAAAATCGATCAACGTCATATCTAATCATAAAGCTATTCGTTTATTAAAAAAGCGGATGTCAAGCTTTCTTAGCCCATGTTATGGATTTGAATAAAGACACGTCAAATTTGAATAATATTCTGTTGTTATTGACTTTCTGACGTATTTCAAAGAACTTCCGGTCTACCCCGAACGTGAAGTTGAATTCTTTATTGATCTTGAACACAGTACAAAGCCCATTTCTAAAACCCCATATCGAATGGCTCTATTGAACTTGAGGAGTTAAAGGTCCAACTACGAGGAATTGTTGGACATCGGTTTCATTTAATCTAGTACATCTCCTCAGGGTGCTCCTGTTTATTTGTAAAGAAGAAAGACGGGAGTATGCGACTTTGTATTGACTATCGGGATTGAACCATGTCACCATCAAGAATAGGTATCCTCTACCTCGTATTGATGACTTGTTTGACCGATTCAAGGGGCACAATTCTTTTCAAAAATCGATCTTAGATTCGGATATCATCAATTGAAGATTAGAATCGAGGATATTCAAAGATCGCCTTTAGAACTCGGTATGGGCATTATGAATTCTTAGTCATGTCTTTCGGACTAACTAATGCTCCTACTTGACTTTCATGGATATGATGAACCAAGTATTCAAGGAATATTTGGATCGATTCGTTGTTGTCTTTATTGATGACATCCTCATATATTCCAAAAGCCGTGAAGATCATGAGCACCATTTGAAGTTGGTACTCCAAAAAACTTCGTGAAAACCAACTATATGCCAAATTGAAGAAATGCGAGTTACGGCTTGAGGAAGTAGCATTCCTTGGCACGCGAAATTGTCGAAAACATGGAGTATCTGTTGATCCGTGAAGATTGAAGCAATCTGAAGTTAGAGCAACCGAAGTCGGTGGTGAAATCACGTAGCTTTTTGGGCTTAACTTGGTTATTATCGGAGATTCGTGGAAGGTTTTCTCGAATCGCTACTCCATTAACTTCAACTAACTTTCGGAAGGATACAAAATTCGTTTGGAGCGAAGAATGCGAGAAAAGTTTCCAAGAGCTTAAGAGAGACTTATTTACTTTGTTCTAACAATACCATCTGGTTCGGATGGATTTGTTATCTCAATGATGCTTGAGGCAAAGGGTTAGGATGTGTTCTCATGCAACGTGGGAAAGTCATAGCCTATGCCTCGCGACAACTTAAAGAGTATGAGAGGAATTATCCTACTCATGATCTAGAGTTAGCGGCGATCGTTTTTCGCTAAAAATATGGAGGCA
The DNA here is from genome assembly GCA_020205615.1 of Panax quinquefolius. Classification (NCBI taxonomy): domain Eukaryota; kingdom Viridiplantae; phylum Streptophyta; class Magnoliopsida; order Apiales; family Araliaceae; genus Panax; species Panax quinquefolius. Next base: position 161,556,205 of record CM035152.1, read on the forward strand.
CTATCTATATGGGGAGAAAGTGGAGATATATTCGGACCATAAAAGCCTTAAATATTTCTTCACTCAAAAAGAACTCAACATCTTGGCGGCGGACGTTGGCTCGAGCTATTGAAAGACTACGACCACACTATTGATACCATCCTGAAAGTAAGCGAGCGTGGTAGTGGCGCGTTGAGTAGAAGATCATATCACGGGGAGCAGTGCGATGATGTCAAGTATACGCGTAGAGCCAACTTTAATAGAAAAAGTTAAGGTTGCTCGAGCCACCGGCCCGGAGTGATCGTATGAAGAAGAAAGTACAAAAGGAGCTATTAGGGCGAGAATTGATGAAGAAGGAATACTTGAGTCCACTCTGAACTTTGTGTTCCTAACGACTACGATTTGAAGTCAAGATTATGATGGAGGCACACAATACACCATTTGCAATCCATCCTGGAAGTACTAAAATGTATCGTGATCTTGACATACATTTTGGTGGAACAATATGAAGAGAGAGATTGCAAAGTTTATCTCGATGTGTTTAACTTGTCAGCGTGTAAAGTGAGACATCTAGTACCTAAGGGTCCGTTGCAACCACTTGAGATTCCTAAATGGAAGTGGGAACACATTACTATGGATTTAAGTTCGGGTCTTCCTACGGTTTCTCGAAGGCATCAATGCTATTTGGGTTATTGTTGATAGATTAACCAAATGCTCATTTCTTGCCGATCTGGAGACTTATTCCTTGAACGTCTTGCTAGTATATGCGTGAATGAGATTGTGAGGTTGCATGGCATGCTGTATCCATAGTTTGGGATCGTGACCCAAGATTCACTTCAAGATTTTGGGTTAGCTTGCAAAAAGCTATGGGCGCAGTTTGCGATTTATTGACATACCATCCCCAAGCAGACGGACAATCGAGAAAGGACTATTCAAACTCTTGAAGATCTATTAAGACTACGTGTCCTAGACTTCAAGGGTAGTTGGGATAAGTATTTACCATTGGTGGAATTCTCCTACTGACAACAGTTATCGAGGAAAGTATAGGTGTGGCTCCATTTGAAGCATTATATGGATGAAAATGTAGCTCTCCGATATGTTGGGATGAGGTGGGTGAAAGCAACATTGTTGGGACCCGAGTTAATACGATATGACTACTGAAAAGATCCAAATGATTGACAAAGCGTATACAAAATGGCACAAGATCGACAAAAGAGTTATGCGGATCTTCATCGAAAGGGCGTGGAATTTAATGTAGGGGATCATGTATTGTTGCGAGTTGCTCCATGGAAGGGAGTTACAAGATTTGGGAAGAGAGAAAAGCTCGATCCACGATTTATTGGTCCATTTCAAATTCTTGACCGAGTAGGAAATGTAGCCTATAGACTTGCGTTACCTCAAAGTATGTCTCGTGTTCATAATGTGTTTCACATATCTCGTACTTAAATAAATATGTGAAAGACCGAACCACGTTATTGAGTTAGAAGCCACGAGAGATGGCCAAGACTTAACGTATGAGGAGTTACACATCAAGATCTTGGATAGGAAGGAGCATGTCCTACTTGAAAAGGTCATACCACAAGTTAAAGTTTTGTGGAGGAATCATCTTTATAGAGGAAATGACACAGGGAATTGGAAATGGAAATGAAAGCGAGTATCCTCACCTTTTGAAACACAGTGCGTCGTCGATTTCGAGGAATGAAATTTCATAAGGAGGGAGGTTGTAAGACCCCAATTTTTAAATAAAAGAAATTTCCTTTATTTATTATTTTGAAATAGTAAGGGTTGATTTGATTAATGTGGATAGTTAGGGGTAAAATCATAAATATTTCAAAATAAGCAGTGGTTATAAAATATTCATTGTTGTCGGGAATATTAGTTTGGTGGTGGAATATTAAATGCGTCGGGGAATATTAAATGCGGCCACGGTAGCGACCATGTGTGGGCCCCATGTGAGCGATTGGATGAAGAAAGCGACAAATATAAGTTGTTTTTAAATAGCGGCGTAGTTATTCACGAATTAATCTTTTGGAATACCGTGGTTAAAATACACTATTACTGGTTGTTGAACGATAGCTTGCGGTATTGCACCATTATTGATTCTTACGTGAAGGCACTACTCGATAATGGTTCTGACGATAATTCTTTATTCGATATTTTATTGAGTTAATAATTCTTTGCGTTGATATTTTATATTCTTTGTTGTTTGATAATTGTCATTACGATATTTTTTCATTATCGAAGCAATAATTCATATTATCTGAATAATATTATTAGATAACATTATTGGCAATGTCTAGAAAGTTACATCTAAGGAGAGGTTTGGTCACCTAATTGCTTGCGCATGAAGAAGAAATTCTTATTGGAAGCCCCTCTTTCACAGGAGCTGCACGGTTGTCGATATTGTGATTACGTAATATTATTTGTGAATAATTAATTATTGATTTATATGATGAGGAAAATATTGATTTTATGTGGATATAGATGGAGAAAATTTTTAATGTGACAATTGTTGAAAATTAATATTTTATCTTTTTACGATAAAATAATTCATTTAAATATATTATTTTTTTAATAATATAATAATGGTGATATTTTACAACGAATGTGGGATATATGAGTATCTGAGGAGGAAGAGTATTTTTGTTGCAATAAATGTTTAAAACATATTAAACATGTCGGTGGACCCCATTTATTGGTGAAATTTGATTATAGCACATAAAATCGCCCGTTTGTGGATTTGGTCAATTTCTATTTGGAATTTGGAAAAACTTTCTTACGCAAGTTGTATAGAATTGAATTTCCTATAAAAACTCATGAGATTCAAATTTTTTCGATGAAAGGGCTATTTATTATGAATTATTGAAGTTAGAAGTTAAAATAATTGATTTTGGAAGTTTTAATTATTTTTTTTAAGAAAAACGTTTTTTGCAATGGTGGCTTACATGTGATATAAATGAATGCTGAATTCAGTTGGTGGAAGGTGGGCTTGAATTTGTATAATAATATTATTATTTTATTAAATTTTACTACTTTGGTGTTACTAGCATTTTCTATAAATAGGGTCTTGGGTTAGAATTGAAAATCACACCGAAGCTGAAGTTTTCTCTCTCTATATTATCGGCGTATTCTTGTGAGTATTTTGAGTATACTTTGAGTATTGCTAGCGGTGCAAGTTCCTTCATAGCCTATATCAAATTATTCGGTAAATCTTGATCTTTCGAGGTAAGGATATTATTTTTTTCTCGAATGATATTATTTCTTGATATCATTATCTTTGAAATATTGATTGGAAAGTTTTATCAAATTTGGAACTTTTTCATGTCGGGTTACTATTCATGAGTTCTTATTCACGAGTTACTATTCACGAGTTCTTATTCACGAGTTACTTATTCACGAGTCTTATTCATCTACGTGAAGCGTGAAGATGTTTTTTGGAAATTTCTATCTTTTGGTGTAGATTTACTATTCACTATTTATTCATTATCTGGCCTTATTCACGTATCTGGTCTATTCATAGAAAAATAAAATTTCTTCTTTTAAATCAAAAATATCTATTACGGATACTAACTTTGATTGTATCCATGTTTTGATCATTCTTGAATTTTACACCACTATGATTATTTTGAGGTATTTTTGGGCGTGGATAAAACAAATCACGAATCCTTAATCATTAATCCTTGTCATTTTGTTTCCTTTTGGATTCGTTTCTTTAAAAAAAATTTTCATCATCCTCGGTCTTAAATGATGATATTATGGAATATCTTTGGCACGTAGTGCAAATGATGAATGATTTCTTAAGAATATCTTTGGCACAGAAGAATATATCTTTGGCCGTAGTGCAAAGATGAGCAGTGTTTAAATGAACATGACCAATGATGAATATCTTTGGCTTTTATAGTGCAAAGATGAATATTTGATTCGGATGTATATTGATTGATGTTACGAGGGATAAAAGATGAGCGATGAACTTTTAAATTCATACATAGAAGATAGTAGTTTGCATTCTCTACTTAACTCTTCTAATGAATTATTATTTCCATTGCGAATATTGATTTAAAATTTGTTGTCTATTGTATTCTATTAGATTTTTCCTGTTGAAGACTAACGATAATTTGTTGTATATTATCTTAGTCGTAATATTCTTCTTGAGCTAGTTGAGCTCACCTTTTCCTTTTGTTCCATTTTTTCTCTCGGGAGGCGAGAATATAGCGAAATGCAGTCGGGTATATGGAATGAAGGTTTTAGAAAGGATTGTTTAGTAGTCCTCACCATTTTTGTAAAATAATGTATCGATAAATGTGATGAGGATTTATTTGAGTATAGATATTATCTAGAAGATAATATTTGTATTCAAACTCACAGTTTCTTGTTGTAATAATAAAGTTGTAGTTGTTTACATACCGTGTATTGACAACTTTCGAGAATGATGATGTATACCTATTTTGGGGCGTCACGGTTAGTATCGAGCTTAGGGATATGATCTCTGGCGGAGATCGGGGAATAGAACTAGGAGGGAGGCAGAGTAAATCCTTAAGCTAGTGTGTCCTACCTAAAGCTTATTTGTTAGTTAGTCGATATATAGGGATATTATGTGATATATTGATTTCCTTAATTAACCCTTGTTTTATGGCGATGTTTGAGAATGTCGTGAGAATATTAACAATGGAAATGAGGCCAGTGGAGATTGTGCTGTACTCTCAGCGATGAGGAGAGCGTCTGCAACAGTGGCAATGTTCCTCCTGTGAACAACACCATTGAAGCGAGATGATGAGCGAGGGGATGTTTAGAAGTTTTTGCGATTCATGCAAAATCGAGACGAGGAGACTTCGTGTTCAAAATCTGAGGAGAAATGATAGCAATTCACGGGTTATCCTGATGACGATTCAAAAGAGTTGGGACCACGAATTTAAGGAAAGCGGATCCGATCATGCGGCGGAAACATGGGTCAAACAAATTACCAAGATATTCGATGTCTTGGGATGCGCGGAGAACGAAGGTTCCATTCGCCACCTTTATGTTAAAATGGCGAAGCGGACTCTTGGTGGGAGTGCGTGAAGCGTACCCATCGGCCCGCACTTCGGCATGTCTTGGGAGCGTTTGAAGCTATTTAATGACAAATACTTTCACGAAAGTGTTAAATCATATGAAGGAAGTGGAGTTCATCAGTTGGAACAAAACAACATGGCGGTGTCTCGATGCGAGGCAAAGTTTGCGAGTTATCGAGTTTGCACCTCATTTGGTGGAGAATGAGGAGCGTTATGGCGGGATGTTTCTTAGAGGTTTGAAACCGGCGTCGTCGATATCTCATTTCTCATAAATTTTCTCTTTATTGGATGTTATAAGCGAGGGGCTCAATTATTAGGCGAGATAACGAATGCAGTCAGTGAGGACCCTGACGAGGATCGTACGGAGATAGCGATCAGCGAATAATGATAACCCGGCGGAGAAAAAAAGCAATGACGGACAAAAATGGTAACCACTCTGGTGGTAATCATAGCCATGAAAATAGAAGAAGCGAGTCGGGAGGAGATTTTAAAAGAGGAGATTTAACAACGACCGTGTGAAGATAGCGGTCTTGGCGACGGGTTCTAAGGGAGGAGAAACGACCACCGGTCGTATCTTCTAAAATCTGGAAAAGAGGGACATATCGGTCAAAGCGCCCTAGCAGATTCAAGGTATGCTATAATTGTGGAAAGGAAGGACATATAAACAAAGATTATGCGATGTAGCGAAACCTAGTTCGGCGAGGGACGGTGACTCGAAAAGGCTCATCCCGAAAAGTCAAAGTCAGCGATTAGGGAAGGCGTTTGTTGTATTTGGTCATAATCGAGGAACCCAAGCGAGGTGATCACGGGTAAAGCTATTTATAAATTCTTGCGAAGTTTATACCTTACTTGATCTGGGTGCTACCCATTCATTTATCTCTCTGCGTGTGCTCAGCGTTTAAACTTGACTCAGGAGAAATTAGACTTTGACTATCTGTGGAAACTCAGTTTAGGAGAAACTTTCATCACATCCACATTTATAAATCTTGTTTGATTCAAGTTGGCACCATTACCTTACACATTGACCTTATCTCTTTAAAGATACTTGCTTTTGATGTGATTTTAGGGATTGATTGGTTAACTACTCATCATGCCAAAATTGATTGTTTTAAATAAGGTTGTTAGTTTTCATATTCTAACCAACTTTGTTATGCAATTCAACAACTAAACCATTAAAATCAATCAACATCATATCTAATCATAAAGCTATTCGTTTATTAAAAAGCGGATGTCAAGCTTTCTTAGCCCATGTTATGGATTTGAATAAAGACACGTCAAATTTGAATAATATTCTGTTGTTATTGACTTTCTGGCGTATTTCTGAAGAACTTCCGGTCTACCCCGAGCGTGAAGTTGAATTCTTTATTGATCTTGAACTGGTACAAAGCCCATTTCTAAAACCCCATATCGAATGGCTCTATTGAACTTGGGAGTTAAAGTCCAACTACGAGGAATTGTTGGACATCGGTTTCATTAAATCTAGTACATCTCCTTGGGGTGCTCTGTTTTATTTGTAAAGAAGAAAGAGCGGGGTATCGACTTTGTATTGACTATCGGGAATTGAACCATGTCACCATCAAGAATAGGTATCCTCTACCTCGTATTGATGACTTGTTTGACCGTTCTGCAGGAGCACAATTCTTTTCAAAAATCGATCTTAGATTACGGATATCATCGGTGAAGATTAGAATGAGGATATTCAAAGCGCCTTGAGAACTTCGGTATGGGCATTATGAATTCTTAGTCATGTCTTTTCGGATTAACTAATGCTCCTACTGACTTTCATGGATATGATGAGCCAAGTATTCAGGAATATTTGGATCGATTCGTTGTTGTCTTTATTGATGACATCCTCATATATTCCAAAAGTCGTGAAGATCATGAGCACCATTTGAAATTTGGTACTCGAAAGGCTTGAAAACAAACTATATGCCAAATTGAAGAAATCGAGAGTTACGGCGAGGAAGTAGCATTCCTTGGGCGCGTGGTGTCGAAAACATGGAGTATCTGTTGATCCGTGAAGATTGAAGCAATCTGAAGTTAGGAGCAACAGAAGTCGGTGGCCAAATGCGTAGCTTTTGGGCTTAGTTTGGTTATTATCGGAGATTAATGGAAGGGTTTTCTCGAATCGCTACTCCATTAACTTCGACTAACTTCGGAAGGATACAAAATTCGTTTGGAAGCGAAGAATGCGAGAAGTTTCCAAAGCTTAAGAGGAGACTTATTTGGCTTTTGTTACAACAATACCATCTGGTTCGGATGGATTTGTTATCTCTGACGATACTTGAGCAAAGGGTTAGGATGTGTTCTCATGCAGCGTGGGAAAGTCATAGCCTATGCCTCGCGACAACTTAAAGAGTATGAGAGGAATTATCCTACTCATGATCTAGAGTTAGCGGCCGATCGTTTTTAATAAAAAATATGGAGCACTTTATCTATATGGGGAGAAAGTGGAGATATATTAGGACCATAAAAAGCCTTAAATATTTCTTCACTCAAAAAGAACTCGACATGCGGCGGCGACGTTGGCTCGAGCTATTGAAGACTACGACCACACTATTCATACCATCACGGAAAAGCGAGCGTGGTAGTGACGGCGCGTTGAGTAGAAGATCATATCACGAGAGCGAGTGCGATGATGTCAAGTATCGCGTAGAGCCAACTTTAATAGAAAAAAGTTAAGGTTGCTCGAGCCACAGGGCAGGAGATGATCGTATGAAGAAGAAAGTACTGAAGGAGCTATTAGGGCGAGAATTGATGAAGAAGGAATACTTGAGTCCACTCTAGACTTTGTGTTCCTAACGACTTTCGATTTGAAGTCTGAGATTATGATGGAGGCACAATACACCATTTGCAATCCATCACGGAAGTACTAAAATGTATCGTGATCTTGACATACATTTTGGTGGAACAATATGAAGAGAGATTGCAAAGTTTATCTCGATGTGTTTAACTTGTCAGCGTGTAAAGGCGGAGCATCTTGTACCTAAGGGTCCGTTGCAACCACTTGAGATTCCGAAATGGAAGTGGGAACACATTACCATGGATTTAGTTCTGGGGTCTTCCTCTACGGTTTCTCGAGGCATCAATGCTTATTTGGGTTATTGTTGATAGATTAACCAAGTCTGCTCATTTCTTGCCGATCACGGAGACTTATTCCTTGAGCGTCTTGCTAGTATATGTACGTGAATGAGATTGTGAGGTTGCATGGCATGCACTGTATCCATAGTTTGGATCGTGACCCAAGATTCACTTCAAGATTTTGGGTTAGCTTGCAAAAAAAGCTATGGAGCGCAGTTTGCGATTTAGTTGACATACCATCCCCAAAGCGGACGGACAATCGAGAGAGGACTATTCAAACTCTTGAAGATCTATTAAGACTACGTGTCCTAGACTTCAAGGGCGTTGGGATAAGTATTTACCATTGGTGGAATTCTCCTACAACAACGATTATCGAGCGAAGTATAGGTGTGGCTCCATTTGAAGCATTATATGGGCCGAAAATGTAGTTCTCGATATGTTGGGATGAGGTGGGTGAAGCAACATTGTTGGGACTAGAGTTAATACGTATGACTCTGAAAAGATCCAAATGATTAAAACAAGCGTATACAAAGCGGCACAAGATCGACAAAAAGAGTTATCGCGGATCTTCATCGAAAGGGCGTGGAATTTAATGTAGGGGATCATGTATTGTTGCGAGTTGCTCCATGGAAGGGAGTTACAAGATTTGGGAAGAGAAAAGCTCGATCCACGATTTATTGGTCCATTTCAAATTCTTGGCCAAGTAGGAAATGTAGCTATAGACTTGCGTTACCTCAGGTATGTCTAAATGTTCATAATGTGTTTCACATATCTCGTACTTAAATAAATATGTGAAAGACCGAACCACGTTATTGAGTTAGAACCGGGACGAGATAGCCAGAAGACTTAGCGTGTGAGGAGGTACTGTCAAGATCTTGGATAGGAAGGAGCATGTCCCTACATGCATGAAAGTCATACCACAAGTTAAAGTTTTGTGGAGGAATCATGCTTATAGAGAAAATGACACAGGGAATTGGAAGCGGAAATGAAAGCGAGGTATCCTCACCTTTTGAAACACACACGAATCGTCGTCGATTTAGAGGACGAAATTTCATAAGAGAGGAGGTTGTAAGACCCCAAAATTTTATTAATAAAATTTAATTTTCTCTATTTATTATTTTGAAATAGTAAGGGTTGATTTGATTAATGTGGATAGTTAAGGGTTAAATCATGAAATATTTGAAAATAAGCAGTGGTTATAAAATATTCATTGTTGTCGGGGAATATTCGTTTGGTGGTGGAATATTAAATGCTTTGTCGGGAATATTAAATGCGACAATAGCGACCATGTGTGGGCCCATGTGAGCGATTGGATGAAGAAAGCGACAAATATAAGTTGTTTTTAAATAACGCAGCGTAGTTATTCTGAATTATCTTTTGTTGGAATACCGGTGGTTAAAACACACTAATCTGCGTTGTTGAGCGATTAGCTTTGCAGTATTGCACCAATTATTGATTCTTACGTGAAGAAGGCACTACTTTCGATAATGGTTCTGATAATTCTTTATTCGATATTTTATTGAGTTAATAATTCTTTGCGTTGATATTTTATATTCTTTGTTGTTTGATAATTGTCATTACGGTATTTTTCATTATCGAAGCAATAATTCATATTATCTGAATAATATTATTAGATAACATTATTGGCAATGTCTAGAAAGTTACATCTAAGGAGAGGTTTGGTCACCTAATTGCTTGTGCATGATGAAGAAATTCTTATTGGAAGCCCCTCTTTCTGGGAGGCTGCACGGTTGTCGATATTGTGATTACATAATATTATTTGTGAATAATTAATTATTGATTTATATGATGAGGAAAATATTGATTTTATGTGGATATAGATGGAAAAATTTTTAATGTGACAATTGTTGAAAATTAATATTTTATCTTTTTACGATAAAATAATTCATTTAAATATATTATTTTAATAATATAATATAATAATGGTGATATTTTACAACGAATGTGGGATATATGAGTATCTGAGGAGGAAGAGTATTTTTGTTGCAATAAATGTTTAAAACATGTTAAACATGTCGGTGGACCCCATTTATTATCTGAAATTTGATTATAGCACAATAAAATCGCCCGTGGTTTGTGGATTTGGTCGATTTCTGTTTGGAATTTGGAAAAACTTTCTTACGCAAAGTTGTAGAAATTGAATTTCCTATAAAAACTCGCGAGATTCAAATTTTCTGATGAAAGGGCTATTTTATGAATTATTGAAGTTACGAAGCTCAAAATAATTGATTTTTGGAAGTTTTAATTTTTATTTAAAATTAGAAAAACGTTTTTTGTTTATGGTGTGTGATATATGTGTGCTGAATTCAGTTGAATTCAGTTCTAAGGTGGGCTTGAAATTTGTTTATATATATTATTATTTTATTAAATTTTACTTTTTTGGTGTTACTAGCGATTTCACTATAAATAGGGTCTTGGGTTAGAATTGAAAATCACACGAAACTGAAGTTTTCTCTCTCTATATTATCGGCGTATTCTTGTGAGTATTTTGAGTATACTTTGAGTATTGTTAGGCGGTGCAAGTTCCTTGACCTTTATATCAGGTTATTTAAATTTAAATCTTGATCTTTTCGAGGTAAGGGATATTATTTTTTCTCGAATGATATTATTTCTTGATATCATTATCTTTGAAATATTGATTGAAACTTTTATCAAATTTGGAACTTTTTCATATAGGGTTACTATTCATGAGTTCTTATTCATGAGTTCTTATTCACGAGTTCTTATTCATGATTCTTATTCACGAGTTCTTATTCACGAGTCTTATTAAGCGTGAAGATGTTTTTGTGGAATTTCTATCTTTTGGTGTCGAGTTTCTATTCACGTATCTGGCCTTATTCACGTATCTGACACTATTCACGTATCGGTACTATTCATAGAAAAATAAAATTTCTTCTTTTAAATCAAAAACATCTATTACGGATACTAACTTTGATTGTATCCATGTTTTGATCATTCTTGAATTTTACACCACTATGATTATTTTGAGGTATTTTTTTGAACGTGGATAAAACCAAAAATACGAATCCTTAATCCTTAATCCTTGTCATTTTGTTTCCTTTGGATTCGTTTCTTTAAAAAAAAATATTTTCATCATCCTCGGTCTTAAATGATGATATTATGGAATATCTTTGGCACATAGTGCAAAGATGAATGATTTCTTAAGAATATCTTTGGCTGTGTGCAGTGCAAAGATGAATGATTTCTTATCTTTGGCCGTAGTGCAAAGATGAGCAGTGTTTAAATGAACATGACCAATGATGATATCTTTGGCTGTAGTGCAAAGATGAATATTTGATTCGGATGTATATTGATTGATGTTACGAGGGATAAAAGATGAGCGATGAACTTTTAAATTCATACATAGAAGATAGTAGTTTGCATTCTCTACTTAACTCTTCTAATGAATTATTATTTCATTGCGAATATTGATTTAAAATTTGTTGTCTATTGTATACTATTAGATTTTTCCTGTTGAAGACTAACGATAATTTGTTGTATATTATCTTAGTCATAATATTCTTTCTTGAGCTAGTTGAGCTCACCCTTTTCCTTTTTGTTCCATTTTTCTCGGGAGGCGAGAATATAAGCGAGTGCAGTCGGGGTATGGAATGAAGGTTTTAGAAAGGATTGTTTAGTAGTCCTCACCATTTTGTAAAATAATGTATCGATAAATGTGATGAGGATTTATTTGAGTATAGATATTATCTGAAGATAATATTTGTATTCAAACTCACAGTTTTCTTGTTGTAATAATAAAGTTGTAGTTGTTTACATACCATGTATTGACAACTTCGAATGGGTGATGTATACCTATTTTGGGGGCGTCACGGTTAGTATCGAGCTTAGGGATATGATCTCTGGCGGAGATCGGGAATAGAACTAGGAGGAGAGGCGAGTAAATCCTTGGCTAGTGTGTCCTACTAAGCTTATTTGTTAGTTGGTCGATATATAGGGATATTATGTGATATATTGATTTCCTTAATTAACCCTTGTTTTATGGCGATGTTTGAGAATGTCGTTGAGAATATTAACAATGGAAATGAGGCCAGTGGAGATGCTGTACTCACCAGCGAGGAGAGCGTCACAGTGGCAATGTTCCTCCTGTGAACAACACCATTGAAGCGAGATGATGAGCGAGGGGATGTTTAGAAGTTTTTGCGATTCATGCAAAATCGAGACGAGGAGACTTCGTGTTCAAAATCTGAGGAGGAAATGATAGCAATTCACGGGTTGTCCACGGCCGACGGCGATTCGAAGTTGGGACCACGAATTTAAGGAAAGCGGATCCGATCATGGGCGGAAACATGGGTCAAACAAATTACAAGATATTCGATGTCTTGGGATGCGGAGGAAACGAAGGTTCCATTCGCCACCTTTATGTTAAAATGGCGAAGCGGACTCTTGGTGGGAGTCATGTGAAGCGTACCCATCCGGTACTTTTCGGCATGTCTTGGGAGAGTTTTGAAACTATTTAATGACAAATACTTTCACGAAAGTGTTAAATCGTATGAAGGAAGTGGAGTTCATCATGGAACAAAACAACATGGCGGTGTCTCGATGCGAGGCAAAGTTTGCGAGTTATCGAGTTTGCACCTCATTTGGTGGAGAATGAGGAGCGTATGGCGGATGTTTCTTAGAGGTTTGAAACACGGCGTCGTCGTCGATATCTCATTTCTCATAAATTTTCTCTTTATTGGATGTTGTAAGCAGGGCTCAATTATTAGGCGAGATAACGAGTACGGTCATTGAGGACCCTGACGGGATCGTACGGAGATAGCGATCAGCGAATAATGATAACCCGGTGGAGAAAAAAAGCAGACGGACAAAAATGGTAACCACTCTGGTGGTAATCATGGCCGTGAAAATAGAAGAAGCGAGTCGGGAGGAGATTTTAAAGAGGAGATTTAACAACGACCATGTGAAGATGGCGGTCTTGGCGTGGCCCGGTTCTAAGGGAGGAGAAAACGACCACCGGTCGTATACTACTAATCTCACGGAAAAGAGGGACATATCGATCAAAGCGCCCTGACAGTTCAAGGTATGCTATAATTGTGGAAAGGAAGGACATATCGCTCGAGATTATGCGATGGCGAAACCTAGTTCAATGAGGGATGGTGACTCGAAAAATCATCGAGAAAAGTCAAAATCAGCGATTAGGGAAGGCGTTTGTTGTGGTTTGGTCATAATCGAGGAACCCAAGCGAGGTGATCACGGGTAAGCTATTTATAAATTCTTGCGAAGTTTATACCTTACTTGATCTGGGTGCTACCCATTCATTTATCTCTCTGCGTGTGCTCAGCGTTTAAACTTGACTCAGGAGAAATTAGACTTTGACTATCTGTGGAAACTCAGTTAGGAGAAACTTTCATCATCATCCACATTTTATAAATCTTGTTTGATTCAAGTTGGCACCATTACCTTACACATTGACCTTATCTCTTTAAAGATACTTGCTTTTGATGTGATTTTAGGGATTGATTGGTTAACTACTCATCATACCAAAATTGATTGTTTTAAATAAGGTTGTTAGTTTTCATATTCCTAACCACTTTGTTATGCAATTCAAACAACTAAACCATTAAAATCGATCAACATCATATCTAATCATAAAAGCTATTCGTTTATTAAAAAGCGGATGTCAAGCTTTCTTAGCCCATGTTATGGATTTGAATAAAGACACGTCAAATTTGAATAATATTCTGTTGTTATTGACTTTCTGGCGTATTTCTGAAGAACTTCCGGTCTACCCCGAGGCGTGAAGTTGAATTCTTTATTGATCTTGAACTGGATACAAAGCCCATTTCTAAAACCCCATATCGAATGGCTCTATTGAACTTGAGGAGTTAAAGGTCCAACTACTGAGAATTGTTGGACATCGGTTTCATTAAATCTAGTACATCTCCTTGGGGTGCTCTGTTTTATTTGTAAAGAAGAAAGAAGCGGGGAGTATCGCGACTTTGTATTGACTATCGGGAATTGAACCATGTCACCATCAAGAATAGGTATCCTCTACCTCGTATTGATGACTTGTTTGACCGATTCTGAAGGGCACAATTCTTTTCAAAAATCGATCTTAGATTACGGATATCATCAATTGAAGATTAGGCGAGGATATTCAAAGGCGCCTTGAACTTCGGTATGGGCATTATGAATTCTTAGTCATGTCTTTCGGACTAACTAATGCTCCTGCGACTTTCATGGATATGATGAACCAAGTATTCAAGGAATATTTGGATCGATTCGTTGTTGTCTTTATTGATGACATCCTCATATATTCAAAAAGTCGTGAAGATCATGAGCACCATTTGAAGTTTGGTACTCGAAACCCGTGAAAACAACTATATGCCAAATTGAAGAAATGCGAGTTACGGCGAGAAGTAGCATTCCTTGGGCGCGTGGTGTCGAAACATGGAGTATCTGTTGATCCGTGAAGATTGAAGCAATCTGAAGTTAGAACAACCAAAGTCGGTGGTGAAATCACGTAGCTTTTGGGCTTAAATTTGGTTATTATCGGAGATTAATGGAAGGTTTTCTCGAATCGCTACTCCATTAACTTCATTAACTTCGGAAGGATACAAAATTCGTTTGGAAGCGAAGAATCGAGAAAAGAGTTTCCAAGAGCTTAGAGGAGACTTATTTGGCTTTGTTACAACAATACCATCTGGTTCGGATGGATTTGTTATCTCTGACGATGCTTGAGGCAAAGGTTAGGATGTGTTCTCATGCAGCGTGGGAAAGTCATAGCCTATGCCTCGCGACAACTTAAAAGAGTATGAGAGGAATTATCCTACTCATGATCTAGAGTTAGCGGCCCGATCGTTTTTAGCGCTAAAAATATGGAGCACTATCTATATGGGGAGAAAGTGGAGATATATTCGGACCATAAAAAGCCTTAAATATTTCTTCACTCAAAAAAACTCGACATCGGCGGCGGCGACGTTGGCTCGAGCTATTGAAAGACTACGACCACACTATTGATACCATCACAGTAAAAGCGAGCGTGGTAGGTGGCGCGTTGAGTAGAAGATCATATCTTGAGGAGCAGTGCGATGATGTCAAGTATCTGCGTAGAGCCAACTTTAATAGAAAAAGTTAAGGTTGCTCGAGCCACAGGCAGCCGGGTGATCGTATGAAGAAGAAAGTACTGAAGGAGCTATTAGGGCGAGAATTGATGAAGAAGGAATACTTGAGTCCACTCTAGACTTTGTGTTCTAACGACTACGATTTGAAGTACTGAAGATTATGATGGAGGCACACAATACACCATTTGCAATCCATCACGGAAGTACTAAAATGTATCGTGATCTTGACATACATTTTGGTGGAACAATATGAAGAGAGAGATTGCAAAGTTTATCTCGATGTGTTTAACTTGTCCAGCGTGTAAAGGCGGAGCATCTTGTACCTAAGGGTCCGTTGCAACCACTTGAGATTCGGAATGGAAGTGGGAACACATTACCATGGATTTAGATTCTGGGTCTTCCTACGGTTTCTCAAGGCATCAATGCTATTTGGGTTATTGTTGATAGATTAACCAAGTTGCTCATTTCTTGCCGTCTGGGAGACTTATTCCTTGAGCGTCTTGCTAGTATATGCGTGAATGAGATTGTGAGGTTGCATGGCATGCACTGTATCCATAGTTTGGGATCGTGACCCAAGATTCACTTCAAGATTTTGGGTTAGCTTGCAAAAAGCTATGGAGCGCAGTTTGCGATTTAGTTGACATACCATCCCCAAGCAGACGGACAATCGAGAGGGACTATTCAAACTCTTGAAGATCTATTAAGACTACGTGTCCTAGACTTCAAGGGTAGGTTGGGATAAGTATTTACCATTGGTGGAATTCTCCTACAACACAACGATTATCGAGCAAGTATAGGTGTGGCTCCATTTGAAGCATTATATGGGCCGAAAATGTCGTTCTCGATATGTTTGGGATGAGGTGGGTGAAGCAACATTGTTGGGACCCGAGTTAAATGCGTATGACTACGAAAAAGATCCAAATGATTAACAAGCGTATACAAGCGGCACAAGATCGACAAAAGAGTTATCACGGATCTTCATCGAAAGGGCGTGGAATTTAATGTAGGGATCGTGTATTGTTGCGAGTTGCTCCATGGAAGGGAGTTACAAGATTTGGGAAGAGAGGAAAGCTCGATCCACGATTTATTGGTCCATTTCAAATTCTTGGCCAGAGTAGGAAATGTAGCCTATAGACTTGCGTTACCTCAAAGTATGTCTAAATGTTCATAATGTGTTTCACATATCGTACTTAAATAAATATGTGAAAGACCCGAACCACGTTATTGAGTTAGAACCAGGACGAGATAGCCAAAGACTTAACGTATGAGGAGGTACTGTCAAGATCTTGGATAGGAAGGAGCATGTCCCTACGCGCATGAAAGGTCATACCACAAGTTAAAGTTTTGTGGAGGAATCATGCTATAGAGAAATGACACAGGGTTGGAAGCGGAAATGAAAGCGAGGTATCCTCACCTTTTGAAACACACAGTGCGTCACGTCGATTTAGAGGGACGAAATTTCATAAGGAGGGAGGTTGTAAGACCCCAAATTTTAAATAAAATTTAATTTCCTTTATTTATTATTTTGAAATAGTAAGGGTTGATTTGATTAATGTGGATAGTTAAGGGTTAAATCACGTAAATATTTCAAAATAAGCAGTGGTTATAAAATATTCATTGTTGTCGGGGAATATTAGTTTGGTGCATTGGAATATTAAATCTTTGTCGGGAAATATTAAATGCGACGGTAGCGACCATATGTGTGGGCCCCATAACTGAAGCGATTGGATGAAAAAAGCGACAAATATAAGTTGTTTTTAAATAACGGCGTAGTTATTCTGAATTTAATCTTTGTTGGAATACCGTTGGTTAAAACACACTAATACGCGTTGTTGAAGCGATTACACGCGGTATTGCACCAATTATTGATTCTTACGTGAAGGGCACTACTCGATAATGGTTCTGATAATTCTTGTTCGATATTTTATTGAGTTAATAATTCTTTGCGTTGATATTTTATATTCTTTGTTGTTTGATAATTGTCATTACTACGGTATTTTTCATTATCGAAGCAATAATTCATATTATCTGAATAATATTATTAGATAACATTATTGGCAATGTCTAGAAAGTTACATCTAAGGAGAGGTTTGGTCACCTAATTGCGGCGCCGATGAAGAAATTCTTATTGGAAAGCCCTCTCTCACAGGAGGCTGCACGGTTGTCGATATTGTGATTACTATAATATTATTTGTGAATAATTAATTATTGATTTATATGATGAGGAAAATATTGATTTTATGTGGATATAGATGGAGAAAATTTTTAAAATGACAATTGTTGAAAATTAATATTTTATCTTTTACGATAAAATAATTCGTTTAAATATATTATTTTTAATAATAATATAATAATGGTGATATTTTACAACGAATGTGGGATATATGAGTATCTGAGGAGGAAGAGTATTTTTGTTGCAATAAATGTTTAAAACATGTTAAACATGTCGGTGGACCCCATTTATTGGTGAAATTTGATTATAGCTTTTAAAATCGCTTGGTTTGTGGATTTGGTCGATTTACATTTGGAATTTGGAAAAACTTTCTTACGCAAAGTTGTAGAATTGAATTTCCTATAAAAACTCATGAGATTCGAATTTTCTGATGAAAGGGCTATTTATTATGAATTATTGAAGTTAGAAGTTAAAAATAATTAATTTTGGAAGTTTTAATTATTTTATTTAAGAAAAACGTTTTTTGCAATCCCACATGTGATATAAATGTGCTGAATTCAATTGGTCTAAGGTGGGCTTGAATTTGTTTAATATATATTATTATTTTATTAAATTTTACTTTTGGTGTTACTAGCGTTTTCACTATAAATAGGGTCTTGGGTTAGAATTGAAAATCACACTTTAGAAGCTGAAGTTTTCTCTCTATATTATCGGCGTATTCTTGTGAGTATTTTGAGTATACTTTGAGTATTGCTTATCTGGTTGCAAGTTCCTTTCATAGCTTATATCCGGTTATTTTTAATTAAAATCTTGATCTTTCGAGGTAAGGGATATTATTTTTTTTCTCGAATGATATTATTTCTTGATATCATTATCTTTGAAATATTGATCTGAAGTTTTTATCAAATTTGGAACTTTTTCATGTATGGGAGTTACTATTCATGAGTTCTTATTCATGAGTTCTTATTCACGAGTTCTTATTCATTCTTAGAGTTCTTATTCACGAGTCTTATTAAGCTGAAGCGTGAAGATGTTTTTGTGGAATTTCTATCTTTTGGTGTCGAGATTACTATTCGTATTATCTGAGGCACTATATCTTGCCTTTATTCACGTATCTGGTATTATTCATAGAAAATAAAATTTCTTCTTTTAAATCCAAAATATCTATTACGGATACTAACTTTGATTGTATCCATGTTTTGATCATTCTTGAATTTTACACCACTATGATTATTTTTTGAGGTATTTTTTGGGCGTGGATAAAACCAATCTGAATCCTTAATCCTTAATCCTTGTCATTTTGTTTCTTGGATTCGTTTCTTTAAAAAAAAAAATTTTTCATCATCCTCGGTCTTAAATGATGATATTATGGAATATCTTTGGCACATAGTGCAAAGATGAATGATTTCTTAAGAATATCTTTGGCTGTGAGTGCAAATGAATGATTTGAAGAATATCTTTGGCCGTGGTGCAAAGATGAGCAGTGTTTAAATGAACATGACCAATGATGAATATCTTTGGCACGTGGTGCAAAGATGAATATTTGATTCGGATGTATATTGATTGATGTTCTGGGGATAAAAGATGAGCGATGAACTTTTAAATTCATACATAGAAGATAGTAGTTTGCATTCTCTACTTAACTCTTCTAATGAATTATTATTTCATTGCGAATATTGATTTAAAATTTGTTGTCTATTGTATTACATTATATTTTTCCTGTTGAAGACTAACGATAATTTGTTGTATATTATCTTAGTCATAATATTCTTTCTTTGAGCTAGTTGAGCTCACCCTTTTCCTTTTTGTTCCATTTTTCTCGGGGAGGCGAGAATATAAGCGAGTACGCAGTCGGGGTATGGAATGAAGGTTTTAGAAAGGATTGTTTAGTAGTCCTCACCATTTTTGTAAAATAATGTATCAATAAATGTGATGAGGATTTATTTGAGTATAGATATTGTCTAGAAGATAATATTTGTATTCAAACTCACGTTTCTTGTTGTAATAATAAAGTTGTAGTTGTTTACATACCATGTATTGACAACTCGGAATGGGTGATGTATACCTATTTTGGGGGCGTCTTAAGGGAAAAAGAAAAATCAACTTCTTCTACCCAAGGAAGAAAAAATAAAGATTGACAACTGGTATCACTTTTAATCATATTCTTTTCTCTCTGTTTTTACAATAGAATTGGATGTTATTGAATTTAAAAAAAATTTAAGTTTTGTTTTATGTAGAACGTTTGATTTGTCAACATATTTTTGGTTTGTCTCATTTAATATTACTTATTCTTTTATCGTGTTCTTACACAGAAGGAAAAAAAAGTCTGATGCTTTGGCGAATGCTAAATTTAAGGGGAAACAAAAATCAACCTCTTCTACCCAAGGAACAAAAAATACAGATTGCAAACTGGTATCACTTTTAATCCTATTCTTTTTTCTTTATTTTTACTATGGATTTGGATGTTATTAAATTTAAAAAAATTAAGTTTCGTGTTATTCTGTTGCTTTGTAGCCTTTAATGTGACGCCCCCAAAATAGGTCCATTCCATCCAACCCATTCTGAGTCGCCAAATTCATGGTACAGAAATAACTACAACTTTATTAATACATTTGTCGTGCAAAATACGACAACATATATCTTGTGAGTTTAAATACAATTATTGTCTTCTAGATAATATCCACACGCAAATAAATCCCCATCACAATTATTGATACATTATTTTACAAAATGGTGAGGACTACTAAACAACTCTCTAGAACCTTCATTCCATACCCAGGCTAGTACTTTCGCTACATTCTCGCCTCCCGAGAAGAAAAAAATGGAACAAAAAGGAAAAGGGTGAGCTCAACTAGCCCAAAGAAGAATATTATGACTAAGATAATATAGAACAAATTATCGTTAGTCCTCAACAGGAAAAATCTAATAGAATACAATAGACAACCAGCTTTTAAATCAATCTTCCATAATCGAAATAATAATTCATTAGAAGAGTTAAGTAGAGAATGCAAACTACTATCTTCTATATATGAATTTAAAAGTTCATCGTCGATATATTATCCTCAGTAACATCAATCAATATATATCCGAATCAAATATTCATCTTTGCACTACAGAACAAAGATATTCATCGATTAGTCATGTTCATCTAAACACTGCTCATCTTTGCACTACGCGCCAAAGATATTAATCGATCGATTATGTTCATCTCAACACTGCTCATCTTTGCACTACGGCCAAAGATATTCATCAAGAAATCATTCATCTTTGCACTACGAGCCAAAGTTATTCAAAGAATATCATCATTTAGGACCGAGGATGATGAAAATATTTTTTAAAAAAAAGCGAATCTAGTGAAAAAAGAATAATTATTAAGGATTCAGTATTTCAAATTATTTCATGTCCAAAAATACCTCATAAATAATCATAGTGGTGTAAAATTCAAGAATGATCAAAACATGGATACAATCAAAGCTAGTATCCGAATAGATATTTTGGAGGAAAAGGAAAATTTTCATTTTTAGATGAATAATGTCGATTCGTGAATAAGATCAGAGTATCGTGAATAGTCTTGATACGTGAATAGTAACCCCCGACACTAAAAGTTCCAAATTTGATTAAAATTTTCCAACCAATATTTCGGCATAATGATATTGAAGAAATAATATCATTTTCGAATAAAATAACATCCCTTACCTTGAAAGACAAGATCTTACAGTTGAAACAGGATATAGGCTATGACTTGAACTTGCAGAATCAGTATAGCAATACTCAAAGTATACTCAAAATACTCACAAGAATACGCTCGATAATATAGAGAGAAAACTTGAGTTTAAATGTGATTTTCAATTCTAACCTAAACACCCTATTTATAGGAAATTGCTTAGAACACCAAAGCGTAAAATTTAATATAATATATTATTAATAATAAATTTTCCTACGCCTCTTTGGAAATCAGCTCCTAACATTTCCCACATGCCAACCTTCTAGAAAAAGTAATAAAAAAACATTTTTCATAAAATAAATAATTAACACTTACAAAAATCAATTATTTCAGAACTTCGGAACTTTAATAATTCACAATAAATAGCCCTTTTGCCAGAAAATTCAAATCACGTGAGTTTTTATAGGAAATTCAATTCTCTACAACTTTGCAGAAGAAAGTTTTTCCAAATTCCAAATAGAAATTGACCGAAATCCACAAACGGACGATTTTACAGGCTATAATCAAATTTCGGTCAATAATTGTGTCCACCAACACACCAAATATGTGTTAAACATTTAATGCCACAAAAATACTCTTCCTCCTCATATACTCATATATCCCACATTCATTATAAAATATCACAGTTAATATATTATTAAAATAATATATTTAAATGAATTATTTTATCGTAAAAAGATAAAATATTAATTTTCAACAATTGTCATTTTAAAAAATTTCTCCATCTATATCCACATAAAATTAATATTTTCCTCATCATATAAATCAATAATTAATTATTCACAAATAATATTACAGAATCACGATCTTGGCAACCGTGTAGTTCCCGGAAAGAGGGGCTTTCGATAAAGATTTCTCACTTCTTGGCGTAGATTAGGTGACCAAACCTCTCCTTAGACGAGAACTTTCTAGACATTGCCAATAATGTTTTCTAATAATATTATTCAGATAATATGAATTATTGCTCGATAATGAAAAATCTTGTGAATGACAATTTATCAAAACAACAATAATATAAAATATCAATCGTGAATTATTGAATCAATAAAATAAAATACTTGAATAATTAATTATCTTAATAATTATTGAGTAGTTCCTTCTTACGTAAGAATCAATAATTGGTGCAATATCGTGTCTTCTTGCTTAACAACGGCATATTAGTGTTTTTAACCATCGGGTATTCCAACGAGATTAATTGGTAACAACTACGCCAGTTATTTATAAACAACTTATATTTGTCGTTTTCTTCATCCAATCGCTTTCAGTTATGGGGCCCACAAAAGATCAACTGGCCGTATTTAATATTCCCCGACAAAGATCGTAAATATTCCACGACCAAACGAATATTCCCTAATAATAATGAATATTTTATAACCACTTTGCTTATTCAAATATTTGCGTATTTTACCCATAACTATCCACATTAATCAAATCCACCCTTACTATTTCAAAATAATAAATAAAGGAAATTCTTTTTTATTTAAAAAAATTTCGGGGTCTTACATTTAAGCTTTTGTTATGACATATAATTTGAATCTTTTGTTGGGTCCGATCTTTTTAAACTCTAAATTTGTTTGAACATTCCATAATTTGAAGTATCGATCAATAGTGAAACCTCAACCTTTCCAAGTAGTTTTGATCTTATTTATAGAATACTTTTCAAGCTGTTAAATTCAACGTGCTATGGATCGAGCGTATTACTATAAAACAATGTGTTGGATGTAGGGCTATGGTATTTTATTTTTGCACCAAACAAAAACTTTATTATAATTATAATGTTGATAAATGGTTGGATAGATAGTTCTGTTAATGTAACTCTTTATTGTCATGTTACATCACGTTGCTATATATACAAAGTGCAAAACGATACGATATACGTTAAATCAACAAAATAATAATTATTTTTTTATGAGTTTGTGATTTAGGCACCAAACTATAATGTTGTATCAAAATCAATATTGCCGCAATGTGCAAGACTTGCTCTAAAAATATGTTATGCTGGGAAAGAAAATGAGTGCTCCAAACGTCAATTGGGACAACTTGCACGTTACGAAAGAGAGCGATCAAAACATTGTACCACCGTCCAGCCTAGATTTTTTCCTTCTTTACCACCAAGCCGTCGTCGCCGAGCATGACTTGAATGAGAATCAAATAAAAGGTCCCGCCTTCAACCAATGACTTTGTCTACTAAAATTTCACATCTTTTAATAGACATTATAGTAACAATAAATGTTTTAGAGTCATCGTCAACCACCTTGCTTCAAAATCTTAATGAAGATACTACAACAATTGTTTCACGGTGGCTGTCTGTGGCCATCATGAATCAAGAAATTCCTCCTCAAAATCTTGAAGAAGGCACACTAAAAAATATCTCAAGGGTGTCGCCTGTGACTACCATGCTCCAAGACTTGCTTCCTCAAAACCTATACAAAAGTACAACAACAGTCTTGGAACCATTCTCCCCACGTTCCCCAAGGGCATCGTATATGACAAACATGTTCTAACAAATGCGTAATCCGAATGAAGGCAGCAGGTGTTTGATATAAGTTTTAATTTTCTATTCTCACACTTGATATCTTATTCATGTTCTCCTTTTAAAAATTGTATGACATCTATTGTAAAATCCCAAATTTTACGAATAAAGATTTAATTTTCTCGAATTTTTTTTTTTAATATTATGGTATGGATTTGAAATAATGTTATAGTTGTGGGTAGTATTTATAAATTTTACAAAGTATGCAATTTGTTGTATTATATTCAATTGGTTAGGAAATATTCGCTTTTAGTAGGGAATATTAAATGCAATGGCAAGAATCATTGGTGGACCCCACAACGGAATTATTGTTTGGATTGAGAAAATGACAAAAATATTTTTATGAAAATAACGGTAGGAAGTTTACCGTTAATCTTGTTGAACTACTTTAGTAGTAAAAAAAGACGATGTCGTGTGGTTGCATAGTAGCACTACAGTATTGATTATTGATGCTTACGTGAGAAGTCACCGGTTTTGTTCAATTATTCTTTCATGAGTTCTTTGCATAGTATCTCACGTTATTTGATTCAATTATTGTTGATTGTTATATATATATATATATATATATATAAGTTTTGTTTTATTAGTATTATTAATGTAATAAAATGTAAAAGCTTTTATATAAAAATGAATACTTTTATAAAGTTATTACGTTTTATTAAATAATAATTAGAATATATTATATTTTATTATGCATAGTGTTTGCATAGTGCCTGCATATTATTTTGCATAATAAAATCTTTTTATATAAAATAAAATACTTTTATAAAGTTATTTGTTTTATTAGACAATAAATAGAATATATTATATTTTATTTAATATTTTTTGTTTTATTAGAATATTTTATAGTAAACCAATCTAGACCGTCCGTTTAAAAGTAAATCAATCTGGACCGTTCAGGAATTAGTTACTATTCAGTCCATTCTCTTATAAATAGAAGCTCATTCCTTCATTATTTCTTACAAATTCACTGAAACTCTAGAGAGAGAAACTATAGAGAGAAAGAAGAAAAGTATTCTGCTACTTCACTACTCTTATATCTAGCTTTATTCTAAGGTAAGGGGTATTATTTCTTTTGTATTCATGAAGAGAACTTCTGTTATTCCATTCTTTATTATTCTATTGGAATAACCTGTATATGTGGTATACTTGGTGAAATTCTTTTGTTATTCCATTCTTTATTATTCTGTTGGAATAATCTGTATACGTGGTATACTTGGTGAAATTCTTCATTATTACATTATTTATTATTCATTGAATAACTCAGATACGTGAGCTAGCCTATACTTGTTGAAATTCTTTTGTTATTCCATTCTTTATTATTCTCATTGGAATATCCTCATGCATGCGTTTCTGTGGGACTGGGTTCCGTTATTTATTATTCTATTGGAATAACTTTTATACATGCAAAGTACCGCATGCATGGTGATTTCGTTGTTATTCCATTCTTTATTATTATGTTGGGACATCCCATCGGTTCAATTTTGCCTCGACTGGTTCCGTTATTTATTATTACATTGGAATAACTTTGTTTATAATGGGCATCTTTGCATGCATGGTGATTTCATTGTTATTTCATTCTTTATTATTCATTTGAGTATCCTCGTCGGTCGCGTATTACGCTTTGACCGACAGTTCCGTTATTTATTATTCTGTTAGAATAACTTTGTTTATCACAATCTGCATGCGTGGTGATTTCTTTTGTTATTCCATTCTTTATTATACTCAGTTGGTTAAAGTTTTGACTTCTATACTCCATGAAATTAGTGGAATATCTTTGATATTTGCATTTCATCCAGTATCTTTTCATGAAAATATTCTTCTGAGCATTCTTGAATTTTACTCTACAAAGAAGTATCATGTTGACAATTTGGACGTTATTAGATCCTGGATAATTTAATTCTTGAACTTGTTTTATTAAATTCTTATATCATTGTCATCATCCTCATGTTTATATTTTGTTGAAAGTCATATGTGGCATGTAGTGCATAGATGGACTTGGTATGATTATGACCAGGGATTATTCGGTATAATCATGACCGTAATGTTACAAATGATGTGAAAAAAGTCCTCATTGGCCCGTAGTGCATTGATGGACAGTTTTTGGTATGATTATGGCTATGGATTCTCTTCGGTCAAGGGAGCAAAGATGAATTATTTTATGACATGATCAGGACCGTTGATGAAAACACAATTATCTTTGGCCCGTAGTGCATGGATAATTCGTGGTCGTGATACTAAATAATATCCTCGGCACAGAAAAGGGGATGAATTGATAATGTGGATTATTTATTAAAGTCGAGTCCCAAAATAAAAGTGATGAAAAACTTTTTAAATCATAGAAGATAGTATATTTTATTCTCTACTTGACTCTTCTAATGGATTGCTTGTTCCGCTGCAGTTAAACTTGATGTTTGTTATATTTTATCAGTTTAACATTGTTGAAGACTAATGATAATTTATTCTGCATTATCTTAGTCATAATATTTCTTACTGGGCTAGTTGAGATCACCCTTTCTTTCACTATTCTCTTTAGGAAATAAGAATATAGCTGGTATGAGTCGGGGAACGGAGTGACGTTCCAGATGATAGCATTAGTAGTCCTCACTATTCTGTTAAATAGTGTGACAATAAATGTAATGAGAACTCCTTTGAGTGTGGATATTGTCTAGATGACAATATTCTTATTAAAACTCTCAGTTTATGTTTTGTCGTATTGTTTACACGACAGCTGTATTATTAAGTTGTATTTGAATTTTGTACCATGTAATTGGCGACTCAAGATGGGTGATGTATACCTATTTTGGGGGCGTCACAGTTGGTATCAAAGCTTAGGGATATGGTCCCTGTCTGAGATGTGAGACAAGAACTAGGAGGGGAGAGACGGGGAATTCCTTCGCTAGTATGACCTACCTAAGTTTATTTGGTATTTAATTGGTCGGTCAGAGTATAGGGATAATATGTGATATGTTATGTAACCATTATTTTGTTGCAGTATTTGAAAATGGCATCCGAAAATATTGAGAATAGCAATGGAGCACAGGAGACCGTTGAGTCTCCACAGATCAATAATCAGGATAATGTGCAACAGGAAGGCGATAATCCTTCTGTAAACAACAACACTGATCAAATGACGAAACGATGGTACGCTTAGGAGCTTTTAGAATACATGCAACACCAAACGAGAGAGACTCCTGTTCATAATGCAGGTGGAAACAATGGCAACCCACGGTTGGTCACCGCTAAGCAGTTCAAGGAGCTGGGACCACCGGAGTTTTTGGAAAATCCAGACCCACTTAAGGCAAAGACGTGGATTAAGCAGATCACCAAGATATTTGATGTCTTGGAATGCTCAGAGAAGTAAAAAGTTCCATTCGCCACCTTTATGTTGCGTGAAGAAGCAGATCATTGGTGGGAATCTATAAAACATACCCAGCCTGACGCACTCAAGATGTCTTGGGAGAAGTTCCAAGAGTTGTTCAACGACAAGTACTTTCCCGAAAGTATTCGTCACATGAAGGAGGTGGAGTTCATCAAGCTGGAGCAAAATAATATAACTGTGTCGCAATACGAGGCTAAGTTTGTCGAGTTGTCTCGGTTTGCATCCCATTTGGTCGATAATGAGGAGCGAATGACGCGAATATTTCTAAGAGGTTTGAAACCCAATATACGTCAATACCTCATTTCTCACAAACTTTGTTTATATTCAAATGTTGTGAATAGGGCTCAGTTATTGGAGCGCGATAATGAGTCAGCACAACCAAAAGGCAACAACCAACAACACGATAATAATTATACCGGTGGCAACGGCCATCAGAACAATGATAACCATCGTGGGGGAAATTATCATGCCAAGAATGGTAACCACTTCGGTGGTAATCATGGCCAAGATAATAAAAGTGGAAATTTCAAGAAGAGAAGGTTCAATAATGATGGAAAGACAAAGAAAGACCAAAGACCCATTTCAAAGGAAGAAGAATGACCACCGGTCAGTATGTTTCAAATGCTTGACGTGGAGGGACACATCCATCCAAACTATGCGCAACAATCCAAAGCATGTTTTAATTGCGGAAGAGAAGGTCACCTAGCTCGATTTTATCGTATGGTGAAGTCAAGTCCAGCTGGGATAGTGATGCCAAAGGATGTCCCAGACAAGCCAAAGCCGGTAGTTTAAGAGAGCATTTTTTTTTCGTGACGAGGAACTTGAATAAAATTATCACGGGTAAGTTAATCATAAATTCTTAGGAAGTCTATACCGTGTTAGATACCGG
Source organism: Panax quinquefolius (assembly GCA_020205615.1). Lineage (NCBI taxonomy): Eukaryota > Viridiplantae > Streptophyta > Magnoliopsida > Apiales > Araliaceae > Panax > Panax quinquefolius. Next base: position 161,584,120 of record CM035152.1, read on the forward strand.
TTCTACTCACTCTTTCATTTCACCTAGTTGTGTTCAATGTTTAAATTAACTCCGGAGAAGTTAGACTTTCATTTATTTGTTGAAACTCAGTTGGGAGAAACCTTCGTTACCTCTACTATTTATAAATCTTGTTTGATTCAAATCAACACTTTCACGTTACCTGTCGATCTTATATCTTTGAAAATACTTGCCTTTGATGTGATTTTAGGAATCGATTGGTTAACTACTCATCATACTTTTAGTAAGGTTGTTAGCTTTCATATTCCTAACTAACCGGTTATGCGAATTCAAGCAACCAAATCACTAAAGTCAATCATTGTCATATCAAGCCATAAGTAAAGAGCCCCGGTCCTTTCGTTGTTGATTTCCTTGTGTGGAATGCACCGAAGCAAGACTTTTCGTAGGGGACGTTGTGAATAACGATGGCAAGTTGATAGGTATTAATGTGACGTATTATAAAAGTCTTGGATGAGAGTCACAGTTGTGAATGATATTTCTATTGTTAATAAATTTCCTGACGTATTCTTAAAGACTTTTTAGCCTACCCCTAGAGCGTGAAATCGAATTTTGTATTGACCCCAGTACAAAACCCATTTCTTAAACCTCAAATATTTTCTTCACCCAAAATGAACGTAATATGCGCCAAAAACGTTGGCTCGAGCTGTTGAAGATTACGATCGTACCATTCAATACCATCTTGGAAAAGTGAACGTGGTAGCTGACGCGTTAAGTAGAAGATCGTATGCGTTTATGAGTGTGAATATACGAACCTACGTGAAGATAACGAATATACGAGTTGAATCGACTTTAATCGATAAAGTTAAAGCCGCCAAACTACACACCCGAAGCTGATGAATGTGAAAAAAGAAGGTTCAAAAGGGCGTTATTCTAGAAGCAAGAATTGATGAAGAGAGGAAATGTCAACCCTCGATTTAATTGGCCCATTTGAAATCCTCGATCAAGTAGGAACTGTTGTAAGACCTCGGATTTTATGAAATAAAAGTATTCAATTTTTCTTATAATTATTATTCAGTAAATGGTTAAATTGATAAAAGTTTTAAGTTAAGGATGATATATGTAAAATTTTCAAAATACGCAATGTAAGACCCCGAAATTTTTTTAAATAAAAAGGAATTTCCTTTATTTATTATTTTGAAATAGTAAGGGTGGATTTGATTAATGTGGTTAGTTATGGGTAAAATGCTAAATATTTGAATAAGCAAGTGGTGATAAAATATTCATTATTGTTTGGGGAATATTCGTTTGGTCGTGGAATATTAAATGATTGTCGGGAATATTCGCATGCACTGCCAGCAGTTTTTGTGGGCCCCATAACTAAAAAGCGATTAGATGAAGAAAACGACAAATATAAGTTGTTTATAAATAACGGCGTAGTTGTTACTGAATTATCTTGTTGGAATACCCGTGGTTAAAACACACCAATACGCCGTTGTTGAACAAGAAGACACGGTATTGCACCAATTATTGATTCTTACGTAAAGAAGGCACTACTCAATAATTGTTACGATAATTACTTATTCGAAAGATTTTATTTTATTGATTCAATAATTGTTGCGTTGATATTTTATATTGTTGTTGTTTCAATAATTGTCATTACACGTATTTTTTATTATCGAAGCAATAATTCATATTATCTGAATAATATTATTAGATAACATTATTGGGAATGTCTAGAAAGTTCGCTACAAGGAGAGGTTTGGTCACCTAATCAAGCTACCAAGAAGAGAAATTCTTATTGAAAGCCCCTCTTTCCTGGTGAATCGCACGGTTGACAATAATGTGATTCTAATATTATTTGTGAATAATTAATTATTGATTTATATGATGAGGAAAATATTGATTTTATGTGGATATAGATGGAGAAAAATTTAAAATGACAATTGTTGAAAATTAATATTTTATCTTTTTCTCGATAAAATAATTCATTTAAATATATTATTTTAATAATATATTAACGGTGATATTTTTATAATGAATGTGGGATATATGAGTATATGAGGAGGAAGAGAGTATTTTTGTGGCATTAAATGATTAACACATGTTTTGTGTGTCGGTGGACCCCATTTCTTGACTAAAATTTGATTATAGCCTGTAAAATCGACCGTTTATGGATTTCGGTCAATTTATGTTTGGAATTTGGAAAAACTTTCTTCTGCAAAGTTGTAGAGAATTGAATTTCCTATAAAAAGTCGCGAGATTCGAATTTTCTGATAAAATGGCTATTTATTATGGATTATTGAAGTTTTGAGTTCAAATAATTGATTTTTGGGAGTTTTAATTAATTATTTTGAGAAAAACATTTTTGGTGAGTTTGCGAACCTCATTTAACATGTGCTATGGCTGAAATCAGATTTCAAAGGTGGGCTAAGGAATTTTATTTATAAATAATATTATTATATTAAATTTTCTCGCTTTTGGTGTTAAAGCATTTTCCTATAAATAGGGAGCTTAGGTTAGAATTGAAAATCACACCGAAACTGAAGTTTTCTCTCTTTTCTCTCTCGATATTTTGAGCGTATTCTTGTGAGTATACTTTGAGTGTTGCTATATCGGTGCAAGTTCAAGTCATAGTCTATATCCTGTGTTTCAACTAAATCTTTGTCTTTCGAGGTAAGGATGTTATTTTCTTCTCAAATGATATTATTTCTTCAATATCATTATGCTGAAATATTGGTTGGAACTTTTTATCAAATTTAGAACTTTTTCATGTCGGGGTTACTATTCATGAGTTACTATTCACGAGTTACTATTCACGAGTTACTATTCACGAGTTACTATTCACGAGTACTATTCATGAAGCGTGAAGATGTTTTTTTGTGAAATTTCTATCTTTTGGTGTCGGAGTTACTATTCACGTGTACTACTATTCACGATATCTATCACTATTCACGACTATTCAATTCAATCTAAAAATGAAATTTCTTCTTTTCGTCGAAAATATCTATTATGGATACTAGCTTTGATTGTATCCATGTTTTGATCATTCTTGAATTTTACTTCAGTGTGATTATTTATGAAGTATTTTTGAACTCGGATTGTTTAAAGTACGAATCCATAATACTTGTTCTTTTGTTTCACTGGATTCGTTTTCTTTGAAATATTTTTCATCATCCTCAGTTCTAAATGATGATATTACTGAATATCTTTGGCCTGTAGTGCAAAGATGAATGATTTCTTGATGAATATCTTTGGCCCATAGTGCAAAGATGAACAGGTGTTGAGATGAACATGACCGACTGATGAATATCTTTGGCCTTTAGTGCAAAGATGAACAGGTGTTGAGATGAACATGACCGATTGATGAATATCTTTGGCCTGTAGTGCAAAGATGAATATTTGATTTGAGATGAATATTGATTGATGTTACGGGATATAAATATTGATGATGGACCGTTAAATTCATAGATTATAATAGATTTCATTCTCTACGTAACTCTTCTATAAATTATTATTTCACTGCGAATATTGATATGAAACTTGTTGTCTATTGTATTCTATCATATTTTTCCCTGTTGAAGACTAATGATAATTTGTTGTACATTATCTTAGTCATAATATTCTTTATCGGGCTAGTTGAGCTCACCCTTTTCCTTGTTGTTCCATTTTTCTTCTTAGGAGGCGAGAATGTAATGTACTTAGTCGGGTATGGAATGAAGGTTCTAGAGAGAGTTGTTTAGTAGTCCTCACCATTTTGTAAAATAATGTATCAATAATTATGATGGGGATTAATTTGCGTGTGGATATTGTCTTCCATGGCAATATCTCGTATTTAAACTCACGCTTATATGTTGTAATAATAAAGTTGTAGTTATTTCGCATACCATGTATTTGGCGACTCGTAATGGGTTGGATGGAATGGACCTATTTTGGGGGCGTCCACACGCAAGTGGTTATAAAATACTCATTTACGTTGGGAATATTCGTTTGGTCGTGGAATATTCTTGTTGCCGGGAATATTCGTGACGATCAAGCGATCATTTGTGGGCCCTTATAACAAAATAATCTGTTTAATGAAGAAAACGACAAGTTTGCGTTTTTATAAATAACAGCTTAGTTGTTACCGTTAACACTGTTGGAATACCCGGTGGTTAAAAAATACAGTAATATGCGTGGTTGCACAGTAGCACACGGTATTGCACAGTATTTTTGAATTATTGATCTTTACGTAAGAAAGCACTACCCAATAATTGTTACAGTAGTTACTGTTCAATATTTTATTTTATTGATTCAATAATTGCTGCGTTGATATTTAATATTATTGTTGTTTCAATAATTGTCACTGCACAGTATTTTCCATTATCAGATCAATAATTCATATTATTTGAATAATATTATTAGATAGCATTATTGGCAATGTCTAGAAAGTTCTGTCTAAGGAGAGGTTTGGTCACCTAATTGCGTGCGCCAAAGAAAAGGAGAAATCCTTATTGGAAAGCCCCTTTTCCCGCGAATCGTCTGTTATGTCGTAATTGTGATTCTCAGTAATATTATTTGTGAATAAATAATTATTAATTTATATGATAAAGAAATATTTATTTGATGTGGATATAAATGATGGATTTATTTATGTGGTTATAAATGAAGGAATTAATGTTGAGGTGTTTTATCAAGATTTTGTCGATTGGAGGTATTAAAACTCAAATCGGTGTTCTTAAAGCTTTATTGCGTGAGTTGTAATTTTAATCCGACCGTTGGATCGTTGTGATTTTTGGATATGTTATACATATATGAGTTGAGTATATGTCCACAAATTTTGAACCGTTGAAAATTAACGCATGATTTGTTATGAATTTTAAAAAGTGTTAAAACGGTATTAAAAATCACCCGTTTGTGGATTTCAGATATTTTTTATTTGGAATTTGGAAAAACTCAAAGCTACAAAGTTGTAGAGAATTCGATTTCATGTGAATGTACATAAAATTCATATTTTTCTGATAAACGGTCTATTTTCTATGAATTACTGAAGTTTCAGAAAATAAAATGATTTTTATTAAATTTGGGTGGGACCCACTTTGGTTGGTGTAGAAAAAAAAACATGTGCTGAATTTTGTTCAAGGTTGGCTGCTCAGATTTTCAGCAAGTATGGGCGTAGAAGAGGAAAAATTAAATAATATTATTTTATTATTTTAGTCTTCTTTGGCGTTCTAATATTTTCCTATAAATAGGCGCTTAAATTAGAATTGAAAATCACACCAGAAACTGAAGTTTTCTCTCTCTATATTTTCGAGCGTATTTTTATGAGTATTTAGATACTTTGAGAGTTGCTATTCGGTGCAAGGTTCCTTCAATTTTTCATCCGATATTCCAGTCAGAAGTACTGCTCTTTTGAGGTAAGGAATTGTTAAGGGTTATTATGTTTTTTTAGTTTCGTAATTTTTTTAACTCTCAAAAATTTTGGAAAAATTTGAAATGATAATTTGATGAGTTTTATTGATTGTGTCCAAAAATGACGATTTTTGGATGTATAGATTAGGAGTTATGGATTTTATGATAAAAGACTATTTTAAAAGTAAACGCTTATAACTCCTTATGGTTAACTCCAAAATTGGTAAAATTTTTATTGAGAGTACATCTACATAACCTCAGTATATTCTGTAAATTTCGGAATTTTTGGACAAAAGTACAATTTATGATAAATGTCTAAATATTCGGCAGTTTTGGCCATATGAAAAATAGTAAATGAATTTTAAAAATTTCGAGAAAAATATATGTTTAATATGGGACCATATTATGCTAAATCCCAGAAAAGAAATATTTTTGGAACTGATTTGGTATTTTTCATGAAAATAGACTAGTTATGAATAAATAAATTAAATATGTTATATGAAGTAACAAAATTGAAAAATAGGATTTTATGGCTTGGAAATCCTATATATGGTATATGCAGATTTTTGATAAGGTTGTTGGTTATTGGTGATGAAATCTTATGAGTTTGGCATTTTAGTATGATTAAATGCATTAATTAGTAAAGTGTAAACAATTAAAATAAATTATTTATAAGTTTAAGAAATGATTAAAATATTGTGCTAATATTAATAATATTAGATTATGAGATTATTAAGTGATTTATAACATTCTGGATATATTAAGGTGTTATGAAATCATTGATTCATGAATATTACTCTTGAAATTAAATGCAGTTGTTGATCGTATTGTTTTTATTATCATATATAACATTTTTATTATCCTGGTGAAGAAATTTCTCTTTGACTTAAATGTAATGATGGGTAGATTATTGGTATGATCATGACTATGGGTTCTCTTTGGCCAGTAGTGCAAAGATGAATTGTTAACTGGTATGATCATGACCATTGAATTTACAATTGAATATTTTTAGCTTAAGTGCAAAGGTGAATTGATCAATATGGTTATAATTGTTGTTTATATAAATTTCTGAAATGATTATATATTTCTTTGAGATATGAATATCTTTGGCCTATAGTGCAAAGATGAATTGTTGATGAATATCTTTGGCATGTAGTATAAAGATGACTTGTTGAATATCTTTGGCCTGTAGTGCAAAGATGACCTGTTATTGAATATCTTTGGCCCGTAGTGCAAAAGATGACCATTCTTTGAATATCATTGGCATGTAGTACAAAGATGAATCTGTTAATGAATATCTTTGGCCGGTAGTGCAAAGATGAACTTATTAGTATGATTATGAACAGAAATCTGTGAATTGGTATAACCATGATCTTTGATGTTTCGTAAAGACATGTGATGAAAAATATCTTCATCTTGGATGAGAAGAGAAAATTAGAACTACAATTATGATTATGAAGTTATTCATATGACCGTGAAATGGATCTCGCTGATTAATGTTACGAGGTTAAAGCATTGTTGGTGGACTTTTAACATGGAGAAGATAATAGACTTTATGGTCTATTTGACTCTTCTAATGGATTGCTTTCGTCACCGCAACTATGGTTGAAAAGTTTTATCATTTACCATATGTTCTAAATCTACGAATTATTATCGATGAAGGCTATTGATAATTTAATTATCTTTAGTTATGATATTCTTTATCATTAGTTGTGGCTCACCCTTTTTGCTTCACAATTCCTTTCTGTAATAGGAGTGTAGTTGGGTTGAATATGGATAATGTGGAATAATGTGGTGGTCCGATACTATCAAAGTTTCTCAACACATTATAAAACGGCATGATATACAATATATAATTGTATTGAAGACCTAAGATGTGTGTGTCGTATATTATACGTCACTTAATAATTGATTTTGGTGAACAACAATAGGGTGAGGTGAACCCAACTTTGGAAGGGTTTTTTGTCACTATCATACAAGATGTCTAATGACATACAATCTCGTGTTATCATAAGAAAGGGTTGTGCAAATCCACTTGCTGAGTATATCTACGAGCACTACCTATATGATCTTGGAGTTGGGTTGAAACATAATGTTCAATCGCAGATTTGTGGGAGATAGTTATATGTCAAGAGAAGACTCACCATTGGAAGGAACATGATAGTAACCTTCTCATTTTTCTTTGGGGTCTATTGGATCAACCAAGGATAATTCTTTGGACATATGATATCTATCATAACTTAGATTCATGGCCTCCTTTTTTTATTGAGCACTTCCCAAAGATTTTAATTTCTAAAACAGTTCTAGATTGTACCTTTATGTAAGGTATCACTGTGAGGTGTTATCCATAGTTGGGACATGAGTCACAGTTGGTATTAAAACTCACAGTATATTTGTTGTTGTAATTTGCATGACAATTATAGTAATAAAGTTGTAGTTGTTTTCTGTACCATGTATTTGGCGACACAGAATAGGTTGGATGGATTTGACCTATTTTGGGAGCGTCACAACTGTGGCTTATAGACTCGTTTTACCGACAAGTATGTCGCGTGTTCATAACATTTTTTCACGTATCGATTTACGTAAATATGTGGACGACCCGAAGCACATTATTGATTTAGAACCAGACGAGATAGCGAATAATTTAACATATGAAGATGTACCTATTAAAACCCTGGAATATATTCTACGCTTAAACGTTATACCTCAAGAGATAGAATCTGATGAAGTGTCCTCATCTGTTCGGCATACCAGGTACGTACATAAATTTCGAGGGCGAAATTTCATTAGGAGGGGAGATTATAAAATCCCAAATTTTACGAATAAAGATTTAATTTTCTCGAAATATTTTTTTTTAATATTATGGTATGGATTTGAAATAATGTTATAGTTGTGGGTAGTATTTATAAATTTTGCAAAGTATGCAAGTTGTTGTATTATATTCGATTGGTCGGGGAATATTCGTTTTAGCAGGGAATATTCGTACAACTACAAGCAATCATCATTGTTGGACCCTCATAATGTAATTATTATTTGGATTGAGAAAAAACGACAAAAATATTTTTATGAAAAAATAACTACGAAGTTTACCGTTAATCTTGTTGAACTACTTGGTAGTAAAAGTACATGAATACGTGTGGTTGCATGTAAGCACACATTATTAATTATTAATGCTTACGTGAGAAGTCACTCGGTTTTGTTCAATTATTCACTGCATGTAGTCTTTAGATAAGATCTCACGTTATTTGATTCAATTATTGTTGATTGTTATATATATATATATATATATATATATATATATATATAAAGTTTTGTTTTATTAGTATTATTAATGTAATAAAATGTAAAAGCTTTTATATAAAATGAATACTTTTATAAATTTATTCATTTTATTAGGCAATAATTAGAATATATTATATTTTATTATGCATAGTATTTGCATAAAGTGTCGATATTATTTTGCATAGTAAAATCTTTTTATATAAAATGTAATACTTTTATAAAGTTATTTGTTTTATTAGATAATAAATAGAATATATTATATTTTATTTAAAAGATTTTGTTTTATTAGAATATTTTATAGTAAACCCAATCTGACCGTCTGCTTAAAAAGTAAATCAACTGGACTGCTCAAGAATTAGTTACTATTCACCCATTCTCCTATAAATAAGCTCATTCCTTCATTATTTCTTACGAATTCACCATGAAACTCTAGAGAGAGAAACTATAGAGAGAAAGAAGAAAAGTATTCTACTACTTCACTACTCCTATATCCAAATTTATTATAAGGTAATGGGTATTATTTCTTTCGTATTCATGAAGAGAACTTCAGTTATTCCGTTCTTTATTATTCTGTTGGAATAACCTGTATACGTGGTATACTTGGTGAAATTCTTCTGTTATTCTATTCTTTATTATTCTCATTGGAATAACCTCAGATAATGCGTATACTTGGTAAAATTCTTCATTATTCTATTATTTATTATTATGTTGGAATAACTCAGATACGCTGGCTAGCCTATACTTGTTGAAATTCTTTTGTTATTCCATTCTTTATTATTCTCGTTGGAATATCCTCGTTCGTCATGCGTTATAATGCCGACCGGTTCTCGTTATTTATTATTCTATCGGAATAACCTGCTCATGCAAGCACCGTATGCATGGTGATTTCGTTGTTATTCCATTCTTTATTATTCTCGTTGAACATCTTGTCTTGCAAATTTCGCCGACTGGTTCCGTTATTTATTATTCTGCTTGAATAACTCGCTTTATCTGGTACCGCATGCATGGTGATTTTTGTTGTTATTTCATTCTTTATTATTCTCGTTGAATATCTCATGTCAAGTGACATTACGCCTCGACACGGTTCCGTTATTTATTATTCTCGTTAGAATAACCTGCCTATGCGCAAGTACCGCATGCACGGTGATTTCTTTTGTTATTCCATTCTTTATTATACTCAATTGGTTAAAGTTTTGACGCCTATACTCCATGAAATTAGTGGAATATCTTTGATATTTGTGCTTCATCCAATCTTTTCATAGAAATATTCTTCTGAGCATTCTTGAATTTTACTCTACAAAGAAGTATCATGTTGACAATTTGGACGTTATTAGTTCCTGGATAATTTAATTCTTGAACTTGTTTTATTAAATTCTTATATCATTGTCATCATCCTCAAGTTTATATTTTTTGAAAGTCATCACGTGGCCTGTAGTGCATAGATGGACTTGATATGATTACGACTAGGGTTGTAAGACCCTCAAATTTTTAAATAAAAAGGAATTTCCTTTATTTATTATTTTGAAATAGTAAGGGTTGATTTGATTAATGTGGATAGTTATGGTTAAATACGCAAATATTTCAAAAATAAGCAAGTGGTTATAAAATATTCATTATCGTCGGGAATATTCGCTTTGGTCGTCGGAATATTCATACCGCTTGGGAATATTCGTATTTACTGCAAGCTAAAATGTGTGGGCCCCATAACTGAAAAGCGATTGGATGAAGAAAAACGACAAATATAAGTTGTTTTTAAATAATCTACAGAAGTTGTTACCAAGTATCATCGTTGAATACCCAAAGGTTAAAAACACACTAATACGCTGTTGTCGAAAGCAAAGAAGATTACCAGATTGCACCAATTATTGATTCTTACGTAAGAAGGCACTACTCAATAATGGTTACAAGAATTATCGCTCAAAGATTTTATCGAGTTAATAATTGTCATATTGATATTTTATATCATGTCATTGTTTCAATAATTGTCATTACACAAGATTTTTTCATTATCGGCAATAATTCATATTATCTAAATAATATTATTAGATAACATTATTGGCAATGTCTAGAAAGTTCTGCCTAAGGAGAGGTTTGGTCACCTAATCAAGGCTACCAAGAAGAAGAAATTCTTATCGAAAGCCCCTTTCCCTGAACCGCCTCGTCATTAATATTGTGATTCTCAGTAATATTATTTATGAATAATTAATTATTGATTCATATGATGAGAAAAATATTGATTTTATGTGGATATAGATGGAGAAAATTTTATAGTGACAATTGTTGAAAATTAAAATTTTATCTTTTTCTCGATAAAATAATTCATTTAAATATATTATTTTAATAATATATTAACTCAGTGATATTTTTACAATGAATGTGGGATATATGAGTATACGAGGAGGAAGAGTATTTTTGTTGCAATAAATGTTTAAACATGTTAAACATGCTCATGGACCCCATTTATCGACCGAAATTTGATTATAAATTGTAAAATCGCACATTTGTGGATTTCGGTCAATTTCTTTTGGAATTTGGAAAACTTTCTTCTGCAAAGTTGTAGAGAATTGAATTTCCTATAAAAACTCAAGAGATTCAAATTTTCTGATGAAAGGGCTATTTATTATGAATTATTGAAGTTCAAGTTCAAATAATTAATTTTTGAAGTTTTAAATATTTATATTCACAAAACGTTTTTTGTGTTTTTGGGCATCTTTAACACATGTCATGTTGCTGAATTCAGATGTTTGATGTAGTAGGAGGATGTAGAAAAATTATAATATTAATTTATTAAATTTTCGCTTTGGTGTTCTAAGCAATTTCCTATAAATAGGTGCTTAGGTTAGAATTGAAAATCACACCGTAAACCGAAGTTTTCTCTCTATATTATCGAGTTTATTCTTGTGAGTATTTTGAGTATACTTTGAGTATTGCTATACTAAGGCAAGTTCCTTCATAGACTATATCCTAGTTTCAAATTAGAAGTATCGATCTTTCGAGGTAAGTGGATATTTTTTTTCAGAATGATATTATTTCTTCAATATCATTATAATCAAAATGTTGATCTGAAGTTTTATCAAATTTGGAACTTTTTCATGTCATGGTTACTATTCATGAGTTACTATTCACGAGTTACTATTCACGAGTTACTATTCACGAGTTACTATTCACGAAGTAGTACTATTCATTAATTCATGAAGAAGATGTTTTTGGAATTTCTAATTTCTATCTTTTGCGTCTGAGTTACTATTCACGATACTACAGACTATTCACGATACTGTACTATTCAATTTAAAAATAAAATTTCTTCTTTTCGTCTAAAATATCTATTCTCGGATACTAACTCGATTGTATCCATGTTTTGATCATTCTCAATTTTACACCACTATGATTATTTTTGAGGTATTTTTGGACGGATAAAACCAAGTACTAATCCTTAATCCTTAATCCTTGTCATTTTGTTTCACCGATTCGCTTTCTTTAAAAAAATATTTTTCATCATCCTCGCCTTTAAATGATGATATTATGGAATATCTTCGCCCCAGAGTGCAAAGATGAATGATTTCTTAAAGAATATCTTTGGCCAGTAGTGCAAAGATGAATGATTTCAAGAATATCTTTGGCCCGTAGTAAAAAGATGAACAGTGTTTAAATGAATACGACTAATCGATGAATATCTTCGCCAGTAGTGCAAAGATGAATATTTGATTCCAGATGTATATCGATTGATGTTACAGTGGATAAAAGATAGACGATGAACTTTTAAATTCATACATAGAAGATAGTAGTTTGCATTCTCTACTTAACTCTTCTAATGAATTATTATTTCACAAGTAATATTGATTTAAAATTTGTTGTCTATCAGATTCTATTATATTTTTCCTCGTTGAAGACTAACGATAATTTGTTGATATTATCTTAGTCATAATATTCTTTATCGAGCTAGTTGAGCTCACCCTTTTCCTTTTTGTTCCATTTTTCTCGTGAGGCGAGAATATAAATGAGTACGAAGCCTGGGTATGGAATGAAGGTTTTAGAAAGGATTGTTTAGTAGTCCTCACCATTTTGTAAAATAATGTATCAATAAATGTGATGAGGATTTATTTGAGTATAGATATTGCTCTGTAAGATAATATTTGTATTCAAACTCACGCTTTAAATAATAAAGTTGTAGTTGTTTCGTACTAATAATACAACTCGTAATAGTTGATGTATACTATTTTGGGGGCATATAGTTGGTATCGTGAGCTATAAGTAAAGAGCCCCAGCCTAATGGTGACTTCGATGGGGATACCTCTTTAGGGGGACGCCTGCTCACAAACCGATAGGTATCAATGTGAGGTGTCGACATAAGTTGGTGTCCAGAGATATCGAGCTTGGGGATACTCTCCGCGAGATCGGGAATAGAACTAGAGGGAGAGACGAAAATCCTTCGCTAGTGTGTCCTACCTAAGCTTATTTGTTAGTTGGTCAAGATATATAGATATTATGTGATATATTGATTTCCTTAATTAACCCTTGTTTTATGACAAGATTTGAGAATGTCGAATCGAGAATATTAACAATGGAAATGAGACCGTGGAGATGCCTCAGACTCACCAACGAGGAGAACGTGCAACAGTCGGCAATGTTCCTCCCGTGAACAACACCATCGAAAGCGATGATGAACGAGGGATGTTTAGAAGTTTTTTGCGCTCATGCAAAATCGCATTTAGGGAAACTCGTGTTCAAAATACAGGAGGAAATGATAGCAATTCACGGGTTGTCACAAATGCAAGCGCTTCAAAGAGTCGGGACCACCGAATTTAAGGGAAAGCCGATCCGATCACGGCGGAAACATGGGTCAAACAAATTACCAAGATATTCGATGTCTTGGGATGCACGGAGGAACAGAAGGTTCCATTCGCCACCTTTATGTTCCGTATGCGAAAGCGTATCATCGGTGGGAGTCTCTGGAAGCGCACTCCATCCAAACCAAGACTCAAAGATGTCTCGGGAGACGCTTTCAAAACTATTTAATGACAAATACTTTCCCGAAAGTGTTCATCATATGAAGGAAGTGGAGTTCATCGATTGAACAAAACAACATGATTTGTCTCAAAGACGAGGCAAAGTTTGCAGAGTTATCCAGTTTGCACCTCATTTGGTGGAGAATGAGGAACGATGACGCGGATGTTTCTTAGAGGTTTGAAACCCAAGATACGCCAAGATCTCATTTCTCATAAATTTTCTTTTATTCAGATGTTGTAAATGTGCTCAATTATTAGAGCGAGATAACGAGTACTACCAATCGAGGGACCACAACCAGATCGCACTGTAGATAGCAAATAATGTAATAATGATAACCAAATGGAAAGAAACAGACGGACAAAATGGTTACCACTCGTGGTAATCATGGCCATGAAAATAGAAGAAGCGAGTCGAGGAGATTTTAAAAGAGGAGATTTAACAACGACCATGTGAAGATGACAAAGGTTTTGCAAAGAATCGGTTCTAAGGGAGGAGAACGACCACCCATTATATGCTACAAATGCGAAAAAGAGGGACATATCACCAAACCGCCCACAACAGCCAAGGTATGCTATAATTGTGGAAAGAAAGGACATATCGCCGAGATTGTACAAGAGTGCGAAACCTAGTTCAATGGGACGGTGACTCAAAAGATCGTCCCTGTAAAAGTCAAAGTCAACGATTCCGGAAGAGCGCTTTGTTGTGATCGGTCATAATGCGAGGAACCCAAACGAGGTGATCACGGGTAAGCTATTTATAAATTCTTGCGAAGTTTATACCTTACTTGATACCGGTGCATACCCATTCATTTATCTCTCCTGCATGTGCTCAACGCTTAAACTTGACTCGAGAAATTAGACTTTGACCTATCTGTGGAAACTCCGTTAGAGAAACTTTCATCACATCCACTCAGATATAAATCTTGTTTGATTCAAGTTGGCACCATTACCTTACCCGCTGACCTTATCTCTTTAAAGATACTTGCTTTTGATGTGATTTTAGGATTGATTGGTTAACTACTCATCATGCCAAAATTGATTGTTTTCGTAAGGTTGTTAGTTTTCATATTCCTAACCAACCTCGTTGTATTTAATTCAAGCAACTAAACCATTAAAATCGATCACCGCATATCTAATCATAAAGCTATTCGCTTATTAAAAAACGGATGTCAAGCTTTCTTAGCCCATGTTATGGATTTGAATAAAGACACGCCAAATTTGAATAATATTCCTGTTGTTATCGACTTTCCCGACGATTTCAAGAACTTCCCTGGCCTACCCCCTTAAACGTGAAGTTAAATTCTTTATTGATCTTGAACCCGCACAAAGCCCATTTCTAAAACCCCATATCGAATGGCTCCTATTGAACTTCGTGAGTTAAAGGTCCAACTACAGAATTGTTGGACATCGGCTTCATCTGGCCCCAGACATCTCCTCGGGGTGCTCCTGCTTTATTTGTAAAAGAAGAAAGACGGAGTATGCGACTTTGTATTGACTATCTGAATCGAACCATGTCACCATCAAGAATAGGTATCCTCACCTCGTATTGATGACTTGTTTGACCAAATAAGGGGCACAATTCTTTTCAAAAATCGATCTTCGCTCGGATATCATCACCAAGATTAGAATCGAGGATATTCCAAAGACCGCCTTCGTAACTCCTAGATGGGCATTATGAATTCTTAGTCATGTCTTTCTGACTAACTAATGCTCCTCGCGCTTTCATGGATATGATGAACCGAGTATTCAAGGAATATTTGGATCAATTCGTTGTTGTTTTTATCATGACATCCTCATATATTCCAAAAGCCGTGAAGATCATGAGCACCATTTGAAGTCGGTACTCCAAAGGCTTCGTGAAAACCAACTATATGCCAAATTGAAGAAATGCGAAGTTCGCTTGAGGAAGTAGCATTCCTTGGGCACGTGGTGTCGAAACATGGAGTATCTGCTGATCCAACCAAGATCAAGCAATACAAAGTTGGAGCAACCAAGCTCGGTGATCAAGTACGTAGCTTTTTGGGCTTAAATGTTATTATCGAAGATTCGTGGAAGGGTTTTCTCGAATCGCTACTCCATTAACTCAAATAACTCCTAAGGATACAAAATTCGCTTGGAGCGAAGAATGCGAGAAAAGTTTCCAAGAGCTTAAGAGGAGACTTATTTCTAAGACTGTTCTAACAATACCATCCGGTTCGGATGGATTTGTTATCTACAAATGATGCTTCAGTGCAAAGGGTTAGGATGTGTTCTCATGCAACGTGGGAAAGTCATAGCCTATGCCTCATGACAACTTAAAGAGTATGAGAGGAATTATCCTACTCATGATCTAGAGTCATGCAATGCAAGCTGCTGCTTAAAGATATGGAGGCACTATCTATATGGGGAGAAAGTGGAGATATATTCGCACCATAAAAGCCTTAAATATTTCTTCACTCAAAAAGAACTCAACATGCGGCAAATGACGCTGGCTCGAGCTATTGAAAGACTACGACCACACTATTCAATACCATCCCGGTAAAGTTTAACGTGGTAGCCGACGATCGAGTAGAAGATCATATGCGGAACGAAAAGGATGATGTCAAGTATACGACAGAGCCAACTTTAATAGAAAAGTTAAGGTTGCTCAAGCCACCGAATCTTGAGTCGATGCGTATGAAGAAGAAAGTACAAGAAGGAGCTATTTCTAAGCGAGAATCGATGAAGAAGGAATACTTGAGTCCACTCTAGACTTTGTGGTTCCTAACGACTGATTTGAAGTACAAGATTATGATGGAGGCACACAATACGCCATTTGCAATCCATCCTCGAAGTACTAAAATGTATCGTGATCTTCGACATACATTTTGGTGGAACAATATGAAGAGAGATTGCAAAGTTTATCTCGATGTGTTTAACTTGCTAACGTAAAAGGCGAGCATCTTGTACCTAAGGGTCCGCTGCAACCACTTGAGATTCCTAAATGGAAGTGGGAACACATTACTATGGATTTCACATCGTCTCTTCCTACTTGCTTTCTCAAGGCATCAATGCTATTTGGGTTATTGTTGATAGATTAACCAAGTCCGCTTCATTTCTTGCCGATACGGAGACTTATTCCTCGAACGCCTTGCTAGTATGTACGTGAATGAGATTGTGAGGTTGCATGGCATGCCAAGATCCATAGTTTCGGATCGTGACCCAAGATTCACTTCAAGATTTTGGGTTAGCTTGCAAAAAAGCTATGGGCACGGATTTACGATTTAGTTCTAAGATACCATCCCCAAACCAGATTTTGACAATCGAGAGAGGACTATTCAAACTCTTGAAGATTTATTAAGACTCGTGGTCCTAGACTTCAAGGGCGGCGCTGGGATAAGTATTTACCATCAGAATTCTCCTACAACAACAAAGCTTATCGTGCAAGTATAGGTGTAGCTCCATTCAAGCATTATATGGACGAAAATGTCGCTTCTCCAATATGTTGGGATGAGGTGGGTGAAGCAACATTGTTGGGACCCGAAAGTTAGTACGACGTATGACTACCGAAAAGATCCAAATGATTCGACAACGATACAAACCAAGACAAGATCGACAAAAGAGTTATGCGGATCTTCATCGAAAAGACGGAATTTAATGTAGGGATCATGATTGTCATGAGTTGCTCCATGGAAGGGAGTTACAAGATTTGGGAAGAGAGGAAAGCTCAATCCACGATTTATCGGTCCATTTCAAATTCTCGACCGAGTAGGAAATGTAGCCTATAGACTTCATACGCTACCTCCGAGTATGTCTCGTGTTCATAATGTGTTTCACATATCCGCATTTCAGAAATATGTGAAAGACCCGAACCACGTTATCGAAGTTAGAACCCATTTACGAGATAGCCAAGACTTAACGTATGAGGAGGTACCACAAGATCTTGGATAGGAAGGAGCATGTCCTACGCCAAGAAAGGTCATACCACAAGTTAAAGTTTTGTGGAGGAATCATGCTATAAAGGAAATGACCTCGAATTGAAATCGGAAATGAAAGCGAGGTATCCTCACCTTTTCAAACACTGTGTACGTGACGCCAATTTCGAGGACGAAATTTCATAACGAGGGGAGGTCAGAAGACCTCAAATTTTTAAATAAAAAGGAATTTCCTTTATTTATTATTTTGAAATAGTAAGGGTTGATTTGATTAATGTGGATAGTTAAGGGTTAAATACGCAAATATTTCAAAATAAGCAAGTGGTTATAAAATATTCATTATCGCTTGGGAATATTCGTTTGGTCGTGGAATATTCGTATCGCTTGAGAATATTCGCATTTACGGCTGCAAAAATGCCATGTGGGCCCCATAACTAAAGCGATTGATGAAGAAACGACAAATATAAGTTGTTTAAAAATAACTACGAGAGTTGTTACCAAGTATATCGCTTGAATACCCAAAGGGTTAAAACACACTAATACGCTTGTTGAAAGCAAGAAGACCTGTATTGCACCACAATTATTGATTCTTACGTAGAAGGCACTACTCAATAATGGTTACGTGAATTACTGCTCAAAGATTTTTTTATCGAGTTAATAATTGATCATTTGATATTTTATATTGTCATTGTTTCAATAATTGTCATTACACAAGATTTTTCTTTATCGGCAATAATTCATATTATCCTAATAATATTATTAGATAACATTATTGGCAATGTCTAGAAAGTTCTGCCTAAGGAGAGGTTTGGTCACCTAATCAAGCTGCCAAAGAAGAAGAAATTTTATCGAAAGCCCCTCTTCCTGAACCCGCCTCGTCACAATATCAGGATTCTCAGAATATTATTTATGAATAATTAATTATTGATTCATATGATGAGAAAAATATTGATTTTATGTGGATATAGATGGAGAAAATTTTATAATGACAATTGTTGAAAATTGAAATTTTATCTTTTTCTCGATAAAATAATTCATTTAAATATATTATTTTAATAATATATTAATCTATGATATTTTTACAATGAATGTGGGATATATGAGTATACGAGGAGGAAGAGTATTTTTGTTGCAATAAATGTTTTAAACATGTTAAACATGCTCTGCGGACCCCATTTATCGACCAAATTTGATTATAAACCGTAAAATCGCCTGCTTGTGGATTTCGGTCAATTTCTATTTGGAATTTGGAAAACTTTCTTCTGCAAAGTTGTAGAGAATTGAATTTCCTATAAAACTCAAGAGATTCAAATTTTCTGATGAAAGGGCTATTTATTATGAATTATTGAAGTTCAAGTTCAAATAATTGATTTTTGAAGTTTTAAATATTTATATTTACAAAAACGTTTTTTGTGTTTGGTGGGCATCTTTAACACATGTCATATTGCTTAATTCAGATGTTTGATGCGTGGGAGGATGTAGAAAAATTATAATATTAATTTATTAAATTTTCTCGCTTTCGTGTTCTAAGCAATTTCTTATAAATAGGTGCTTAGGTTAGAATTGAAAATCACACCGTAAACTCAAGTTTTCTCTCTATATTATCGAGTTTATTCTTGTGAGTATTTTGAGTATACTTTGAGTATTGCTATACTTTAAAGTTCAAGTCATAGACTATATCCTGTTTCTACTTTAGAAGTACTGATCTTCGAGGTAAGGGATATTATTTTTTTTTCAGAATGATATTATTTCTTCAATATCATTATACTTTAAAATGTTGATCTGAAGTTTTATCAAATTTGGAATTTTTCATGCCATCGGGATACTATATTCACGTGGTTACTATTCACGAAGTTACTATTCACTATTCACGAAGTACTATTCACGAAGTACTATTCACGTGAAGATGTTTTTTTTGTGGAATTTCTATCTTTTGGTGCTTGAGTTACTTATTCACGATATTTGCACTATTCACGATACTAAGACTATTCACGATACTTGATTATTCAATTTAAAAATAAAATTTCTTCTTTTCGTCTCAAAACATCTATTCGGATACTAACTCGATTGTATCCATGTTTTGATCATTCTCAATTTTACACCACTATGATTATTTTTGAGGTATTTTTGGACGTGGATAAAACCAAGTACGAATCCTTAATCCTTAATCCTTGTCATTTTGTTTCACCGATTCGCTTTTAAAAAATATTTTTCATCATCCTCGCCTTAAATGATGATATTATGGAATATCTTTAAGAATATCAGAAGGCAAAAGATGAATGATTTCTTAAGAATATCTTTGCCCAGTAGGCAAAGATGAATGATTTTCAAGAATATCTTTGGCCCAGAGTAAAAAAGATGAATGTGTGTTTAAATGAATACACTTAATCGATGAATATCTTTTGGCCCAGTAGTGCAAAGATGAATATTTGATTCCGATGTATATCGATTGATGTTACAGGATAAAAGATAGACGATGAACTTTTAAATTCATACATGTAAGATAGTAGTTTGCATTCTCTACTTAACTCTTCTAATGAATTATTATTTCACCATGCGAATATTGATTTAAAATTTGTTGTCTATCAGATTCTATTATATTTTTCCTCGTTGAAGACTAACGATAATTTGTTGTATATTATCTTAGTCATAATATTCTTTATCGAGCTAGTTGAGCTCACCCTTTTCCTTTTTGTTCCATTTTTCTCGTGGAGGCGAGAATATAAATGAGTACGTAGCTCTGGGGTATGGAATGAAGGTTTTAGAAAGGATTATTTAGTAGTCCTCACCATTTTTGTAAAATAATGTATCAATAAATGTGATGAGGATTTATTTGAGTATAGATATTGTCTGTAAGATAATATTTGTATTCAAACTCACAGCTTTTACTTGTTGTAATAATAAAGTTGTAGTTGTTTCGCACTATGTATCGACAACTCGTAATAGGTGATGTATACCTATTTTGGGGGCGCCACAATATTTCCGGATGATAGTATTTGTAGTCCCTCACTATTCATTAAATAAAGGTGACAATAAATGTAATGAGGACTCCTTTCGAGTGTGGATATTGTCTAGATGACAATATTCTTATTAAAACTCTCAGTTTATGTTTTGTCGTATTGTTTACACAACAGCAGTATTATTAAGTTGTATTTGAATTTTGTACCATGTAATTGGCGACTCAAGATGGGTGATGTATACCTGTTTTGGGGGTGTCACATCTATAATTTTATCTGTAGTGCTTACATAGTAGAAGGTGTAACTATGGATGTTGCATTTAATCCTCGAAAACCATGAAATTCCAGATCGTCATTCCTCGACTTGATGAATCGAATATGTCCTCATTGTTCGCCTTACACTAGCTTGCTTAAAATTAACAAAATCATCATCAGATCAAATCCTCTCTTTGATAAATGTTGTTTACAAGGAAAAATTAGACTATCGCCACTTATTGCACCTCCTTTATCGCTTAAAGCATTGTATGACTCAAGAATGATGAACAATCAAAATCGTTTCACAAGACACACGGTAGAGTATAATGCAATTAATGCGCTTATTTAGTCTTGGTGCTACTTTGATGACAAATTAATTCCCGGGAGGGGCCTAGAACATTCACCATCCATGGATAATTACGCCATCGAATCAGATCGCTTATGCCACAAACTGTGGTGTGAACCAATTTACTCTCAACTGTACATTTATGATCCTAATTCAGCTTTAGATGTTCGCAACAACAAAAATTCTAACTTGAGAAGAGATGTTTTGAAAATCATACAAGATTGTTTATTGCAAATAAATCCATTTCCTATAGAATTTCAGCAGGCTTATACAATTTTAAGTGAATTGGAATTGACGGGGGTGAATTTATCGGCCTATCTTCACTACAGTTTTGTAACAGACCGGCGTCGATATAATCTCCCAACAACCGATGAGATTGCAGTAATATTGCCGGGAGATGGAGCTGAATCAAGTGGAATGAGAGATATTATGTTACATTTGAGAGGGGATAATGGTTTGATGCAAATTAATGAGTGTCATCCAACCTATTTGTCATTGCATTATGTGGTATTGTTCCCTTATGGTGAGCTAGGATTGATTCTAGATTTGAAATAATGGAACGCTTCCCAAGGTGGACCTTCATCTACTCGACTGACACAATTGCAATATTACAGTTATTATATGTTCCAACGTGACACTGAGTATTCAACAATTTTGAGAGCCGGAAAACTATTTCAAGAATTTGTAGTAGATGCTTGGGCCGCTACTGAACAAAATCGGTTGACATACTACAAGTTGAATCAATCGAAGCTTCGTGCAGAACTTTACCAAGGTCTTACAGATGTTTGTGCAGATGAGCTTGGTCTTGAACAAGTTAGTCAACGAATGATTTTGCCATCTTCATTCACTTGTAGTGCAAGACATATGTTTGAAAATTTTAAAGATTCAATGGCTATCACGCGGTATAATCAACACCCAGATATTTTTCTAACTATGACTGCAAATCCCAAATGGCCTGAAATTACTAAATCACTATTGCCAAATCAGATCCCCACTAACCGTCCTGATTTAGTGGCCCGTGTTTTTGAGTTGAAGCGAAATTTTTTGATGAAGGAGATAGAAACAAACAACATCTTTGGTATAAAAGTGGCACATGTTTTTACAATTGAATTCCAAAAAAGGGGGTTACCGCACATGCATGCACTTTTGTTCCCTCATGGTTCAGATAAAATTCAAACATATGCTCAAGTGGACAGAGTAGTGTGTGCTGAATTTCTAGATTGTCAAACTGACCCATTGCTTTTTGAAACAGTTATAGGTTGCATGGTACACGGACTATGTGGTACTCGAAATCCACAAGCACCATGTGTGGAAAATGGGCTGTGTACCAAGCAGTACCCTCGATCATTTGTTGAATCAACAAGTATAGACTCTGATGGATATCATGTCTATCGTCATCGTAATACTGGTTAGAAGTACTTCGTGAGGGGGCAGGAAATTGATAATAAGAGACGTTGTGCCACATAATCCGTATTTAACAAGAATGTTCAATTGTTATATCAATGTTGAAGTTTGTGCAGGAGTCAGATATGTAAAATTCATTCACAAGTATATTTATAAAGGACATAATCGCGCGACAATGGTAATTGGAGGAATTAATGAGATCCAACAATATCTTGATGCTAGGTATATTGACCTCCAAAAGCCGCTGGCGCGCGATTGTTTGGTAATCCTTTATATGAAGAGATTCCTTCATTTGTAAGATTGGCATTTCATTTGCACGATGCATCGTGTGGTCTTTAACCCTGCTGAATCTTTTGATATGATCCTTTCTAAAGGTACACATCAAAAAATAACTCTAACTGGCTTTTTTGATTGTCATACTACAAATGAATTTGCTCAATATTAACTTATCGAATTTCGTAAAAATTTGTTTGGAACAAGTCTATCAATAAATGGACTCCAAGACAAAGGGGTTATGCAATTGGTAGAATGTACTTTGCTAGCCCTAATTCAGGTGAGCGGTTTTATTTGCGTTTGCTTCTAACTGTTGTTAGAGGACCTACTTCATTTGACTGGCTACACACGGTAAATAATGTTATGCATGATACATTCAAGTCAGCATGTGTTGCAAGAGAACTTCTTGAAGATGATGAAGAATGGATACAATGTCTTCAAGAGGCTGCAATTATGAGAACGGGATATCAATTAAGGAGACTATTTGTTATAATTCTAACTTAATGCTTTCCATCAGATCCATTTGAATTGTGGAAGCAATTCTCAGCACATATATGTGATGATTTAGCACATAGGATTCATACTATGTTTGGTATTTTGAATCCAACTAATGATCATATTGAAGATTATATCTTATATTTGATAAATCAATTGCTCCATGAGTCGGGGAAGAGTTTAGTTGACTTTCCATCCATGCCACAACCAACTGAAAATTGGACTGCAATAGTTGGAAATAGATTACTGTTTGAGCACCAACAACTTGAGAATGAAGCACAACAGTTTGATGCACAAATTAATGTTGACAGACTTAATGATGAACAACTTGCTACTTATACTGCTGTCACAACGTCAGTATGTGAAAACATAGCAACTACTTTCTTTTTGAGTGGAGGTGTCTTTGGACGGAAAGACGCTTTTGTACAATACCATTGCAACCAAATCATGTAGCTATGGACATGTTATTATCGTTGCTTCATCCGGTATTGCATCGTTGTTATTGGTAGGGGCGCACCGCACATTCTACATTTTGTATTCCTTTGAAACCCTAGATAATTCAATATGCTGGGTTCACTAAACAATCAATGCATGCCAATTGTTTAGAAAAACAAAGTCGATAATATGGGATGAAGTTCCTATGCAACATCGATATCGTGTTGAGGCGAATGATCGCACCCTTCAAGATATCGTAGACGATATAAAGACCTTTTGGAGGTATCACCGTTGTCCCTGTGTGAGACTTTCGACAAATATTGCCTATTATTCCTAAAGGCGTTCACGAGCAAATCAGGGTGCATCATTGAGACTATCTTATGCTATGGAAAGATATATGTGTTTTGACTGGGTTTAAACATGCGATTAACTCGCATGCACGCTCAAATATTAATTTTGCTCAATTATCGATAGAGGTGATATTTCATTCAACCTCAATTAAATTTTTATACAATGATACTTTGAATTAAATCTCATTTTGTGAATAATTATACTTTTATTTTTAGATTGGGACCAATCCACAAGAAATTGTGCAACTTCCATCTACAATAAACCAATGTCATAATCTAAATGAATTGATATTTAGAATCTATCCACAATCGGATGTGGTTGGTATAATGACTCAACCTTTCTCAATTTGAATCTGGACAATTCTATCTCGCCAGAATGACGATGTTAGTTAGTATAAATGTTGCAAAGACCGAATATTACTCCGGGGGAAACAATTACTTTTTTAGCTGCAGATAAAATGTATGAAGGTGATGAGCTTGATCATACCATTAGGAATCGATATCCTAACGAGTACTTAAACTTGTTGAATCCTTCAGGGTTGCCACCCTTTAAATTGGAGTTCAAAGTTGGATGCCCAATAATGTTGTTACAAAATATTGTACCGAAAGATGGACTTTGTAATGGCACGCAATTGATGGTTGTTAGATGTGCCTCAAGGGTAATCGAAGCTCGGATATTAAATGGAGATAAAATTGGCAATTTAATCTTCATTCCAAGAATATCATTAACACCAACATCTTTGGACTTGCCTTTTCGAATGACAAGACGTAAGTTTCCTATCCGATTAACTTATGCTATGACAATCAATAAAGCCCAAGGACAATCTATTAAGTTCGTTAGGATTGATTTGCGGACACCTGTTTTTAGTCATGGATACCTTTATGTGGCACTATCTAGATGCACATCTACAGATCATATTATTGTCTTCCTTCCGGAAGATGGATCAAATTGTACCACAAATATTGTTTACCCAAAAGGTTTATTATGATATTCTTACGACAAGTAAATGGTATAGTTTAAACAAGTTTATTTCTACTAAAATATGTAATCTTTTCAACATTTCAACATTTAATTTTACAACGAGGTTCATTCTTTGTAGGATTGGAGTGAATTTGTCAACAAGAACAATAGAGTATATACAATGGACCTTTGTGGATGGGGCCGACGTAATCAGGTAAATCTACTTTTATGTCACTGCATCAAAATAACTCTACTATTCCTATAATATAAATAGTGTTAATTTTATTGTTTATGTAAATAATATAAGTGGTTGTGCATTCTCCTCATTGGGTAATGTGCATTCGTATTGATACGAGGACATTAAGGATATTGATGAAGATGAGGTTTAAAGGGATGAAGAAGACATTTAAAAGAGTTAAATGATATGCAATCCAGTATCAACATGTCCACCTTTGACGATTACTAACCCACAACTGACCAAACAATTGTCTAGGTGTGAAAGTCTCTCTTACTAAGACTATATTTCTCTACTTCTCATGCAGACACACAACACACATAATACATGCACAAACACACACATAACTGTAAACAATAAAACACTCGCACCATTATACTGCCACCAATACAGATTTATAATTTAAATCATTAAGCAAATGAACCGTTTGTTGAAATGATACTAAAAAAACTTTATTTGATTGTAAGTCCATATCTTTTCCTAAATAAATTGATTATTTGTTACAATCTCTCTAAATTCTTACTTATATCAATCTAAATCATTCCCCCTACATACAAATATGTGTGCTCATTTTTTTAGATAATTCAGGGTAAAAGTAAGGGGTCTTATGTTTCGGATTTACAATGGTTTTATTTTGACTCACATATTTCGATAATTTTAAATTTCAAATATTTTCAGTATATATCAAGGATACATGGTGTAAGTCGAAAGAATATACTTGGTGTAAGTCGTAAAGTAAAAGGGTGTTATGCTCAATATGTTGTTTCTCTATTTTCTGCATGTATGTATTTTTTATTTTCCGTCCTTTGTAAAGTTAGCTAATTATACATGGTTATGATGATTTTGGGTATGAAATGATGGTTTTTTTGGTGTTTTGGATATGTATGGATGATTGTAAGTTTTGTAAACAGGTTTTGATTTTTCTGGATATCTATTTTTAGGGGAAACTCTGTCGAAATTTCTTGAAATTTGTAGCGACTAACTTGATGTTTTGGTGGTTGGATGTGTTGATGATTATGTATTAATTTCTTCATGTATGTATTTTTTGTGTTCCGTATTTTGTAAATTTAACTAATTATACATGGTTGTAATGATTTTGGGTATGGAATGATGGTTTTTTTGGTGGTTTGGATATGTATGGATGATTGTAAGTTTTATAGACATGTTTATATTTGTCTGAATATCTATTTTTAAAGGAAACTTTGTCGAAAGTTTTTAAAATTAGTAGAGACTAGCTTGATGTTTTAGTTGTTAGATATGTGATGATGATTATGTGTATTTTGTGTGTTTCGTATTTTGTAAAGTTAACTAATTATACATGGTTATGATGATTTTGGGTATGGAATGATGGTTGTTCTGGTGGTTTGAATATGTATTGATGATTGCAAATTTTGTAGACAAATTTAAATTTTTGTAGATATCTATTTTTGATGTTTTGGTGGTTGAATGTGTTGAGGATTGAGTATGTATTAATTATTGTGGTGGTATGGTGAATTATGATAATTGTTATGTCTGATTATAAGTTATTTTAGGTTGCAAAGATGTAATATTTTTCGAATTTTAATCTAATTTTTTGATGTGCCTTTAGGCACGGGCATTACTAGTAAACTATATAAATAAATTATTGTTCAATTTAACTTTTCAAAAGTCAAATTGAACAATAATTAAACAAGGGGAGCCCTATAGTTCATTCTCACATAAAAGTAAGACTCAATGTATCATCTAGGGGTGTTAGTCGAGCAGAGTAGCTTGATACTCGACTCGAGATTGGTTCGAAAATATGATCCAAAGCTCGAATTCGAAGTTGATTCGAGTCGAATATGATCCATACTCGTTTTCTGTTTAATGATACACGAGTCGAATTCGAGTATACCAATATTCGCTCAGATTAGGGTTCGAGTATTTCGTTTTTTTTCGAACCATACTCGATACCTGCTTGATGGATCATATTCGAATACTGGTCTTGTAAGACCCCAACTTATTATTAATGAAATTTAATTTTCTCTATTTATTATTTTGAAATAGTAAGGGTTAATTTGATTAATGTGGATAGTTATGGGTAAAATACGCAAATATTTCAAAATAAGCAAGTGGTTATAAAATATTCATTGTTGTCGGGGAATATTCGTTTGGTCGTGGAATATTTGTACTGTCGGGGAATATTCGTATTTACCAAGCAAAATGCATGTGTGGGCCCCATAACTGAAAGCGATTGGATGAAGAAAACGACAAATATAAGTTGTTTAAAAATAATGGCGTAGTTGTTACAAGTTAATAATGTTAAAATACCTCTGGTTTAAAAACACAAAACACAAGAAACCACGGTTGCACGCATTGCACCAATTGATTCTTACGTAAGAAGGCACTACTCAATAATTGTTACAATGAATTAATTGCTCAAGATTTTATTGATTTAATAATTGTTGCGTTGATATTTTATATTGTCATTGTTTTTCATAATTGTCATTACACAAGATTTTTCATTATCGAAGCTAATAATTCATATTATCCTAATAATATTATTAGATAACATTATTGGCAATGTCTAGAAAGTTCGCCTAAGGAGAGGTTTGGTCACCTAATCAAGCTCCAAGAAGAAGAAATTCTTATTGAAAGCCCTCTTCCTCCTGGAATCTTTCGTTGTCAATATTGTGATTCTCAGTAATATTATTTGTGAATAATTAATTATTAATTCATATGATGAGAAAAATATTGATTTTATGTGGATATAGATGGAGAAAATTTTTAATGTGACAATTGTTGAAAATTGAAATTTTATCTTTTTCTGATAAAATAATTCATTTAAATATATTATTATATTTTAATAATATAATAATGGTGATATTTTTACAACGAATGTGGGATATATGAGTATACGAGGAGGAAGAGTATTTTTGTTGCAATAAATGTTTAAAACATGTTAAACATGTCAAATGGACCCTATTTATCGACCGAAATTTGATTATAAACTGTAAAAATCGCCTGCTTATGGATTTCGGTCAATTTCCATTTGAATTTGGAAAAACTTTCTTCTGCAAAGTTGTAGAGAATTGAATTTCCTATAAAAACTCGCGAGATTTGAATTTTCTGATAAAAGGGCTATTTATTATGAATTATTGAAGTTCTGAAGCTCCGAAATAATTGATTTTTGGAAGTTTAAAATATTTTAAATAACAAAAACGTTTTTTTCATTATGGTGTGTTACACATGTGTGTTGAATGAGCTGAATTCAGTTCTTGGAAGGTTGGCGAGAAATTTATATATATATATTAATATTTTATTAAATTTTCTGCTTTGGTGTTCTAAAGATTTTCCTATAAATATGGTGCTTAGGTTAGAATTGAAAATCACACCGTAAACTCAAGTTTTCTCTCTATATTATCGAGCGTTATTCTTGTGAGTATTTTGAGTATACTTTGAGTATTGTTAGACGGTGTAAGTTCTCTTCAAAGACTATACCCTTATTCCAAATTTGAAGTACTAATCTTTCGAGGTAAGGATATTATTTTTTCTCAAATGATATTATTTCTTCAATATCATTATACCAAATATTGATTGAAACTTTTTATCAAATTTGGAACTTTTTCATGTCGGGTTACTTATTCATGAGTTACTATTCACGAACTATTTACTTATTCACGAAGTTACTATTCACGAGTTACTATTCACGAGTACTATTCATGAAGCGTGAAGATGTTTTTTGTGGAAATTTCTATCTTTTGGTGTCTGAGTTACTATTCACGTATACGGCACTATTCACGATACTTGCATTATTCACGAATACGGCACTATTCAATTTAAAAATAAAATTTCTTCTTTTCATTCCAAAATATCTATTCGGGATACTAGCTTTTGATCAGATCCATGTTTTGATCATTCTTGAATTTTACACCACTATGATTATTTTTGAGGTATTTTTGGACGTGATAAAACAAAGTACGAATCCTTAATCCTTAATCCTTAATCCTTGTCATTTTGTTTCACCGGATTCGCTTTCTTTAAAAATATATTTTCATCATCCTTCGCCTTAAATGATGATATTATGGAATATCTTTGGCTCAGTAGTGCAAAGATGAATGATTTCTTAAGAATATCTTTGGCCCGTAGTAAAAAATGATTTCTGATGAATAGTGTGTTTAAGATGAACATGAAATGACGACTAATCGATGAATATCTTTGGCTCAGAAGGCAAAAGATGAATATTTGATTCCAGATATATATTGATTGATGTTACGGGGATAAAAGATAGACGATGAACTTTTAAATTCATACATGTAAGATATAGTAGTTTGCATTCTCTACTTAACTCTTCTAATGAATTATTATTTTCATTGCGAATATTGATTTAAAATTTGTTGTCTATCAGATTTTATTAGATTTTTCCCTCGTTGAAGACTAACGATAATTTGTTGTATATTATCTTAGTCATAATATTCTTTATCGGCTAGTTGAGCTCACCCTTTTCCTTTTTGTTCCATTTTTCTTCTCGAGAGGCGAGAATATAAGCGAGTATGCAGCCTGGGGTATGGAATGAAGGTTTTAGAGAAGGATTGTTTAGTAGTCCTCACCATTTTGTAAATTAATGTATCAATAAATGTGATGAGGATTTATTTGAGTATAGATATTGTCTGAAGATAATATTTGTATTCAAACTTACGCTTTTATCATTGTAATAATAAAGTTGTAGTTGTTTTTGTACCATGTATTGACAACTCGTAATGGGTGATGTATACCTATTTTGGGGGCGCCACAATTGGTATCGTAGCTTAGGATATGATCTCCATGAGATCTAGAATAGAACTAGGAGGGAGAGAGCGAGTAAATCCTTCGCTAGTATGTCCTACCTAAGCTTATTTTTTAGTTGGTCAAGATATAAGGATATTATGTGATATATTGATTTCCTTAATTAACCCTTGTTTTATATGATGTTTGAGAATGTCGAATCGAGAATATTAATAATGGAAATGAGACCGTGGAGACGCCTCAGACTCACCAACGAGGAGAACGTACAACAGTGGCAATGTTCCTCCCGCAAACAACACCATCGAAAGATGATGAACGAGGGATGTTTAGGAGCTTTTTTTGCTCATGCAAAATCGCATTTGAGGAGACTCGTGTTCAAAATACAGGAGGAAATGATAGCAATTCACGGTTGTCACAAACCAAGTAGTTCAAAGAGTCAGGACCACGAATTTAAGGGAAAGCCAGATCCGATCATGGCAAGTGAAACATGGGTCAAAACAAATTACCAAGATATTCGATGTCTTGGGATGCACGGAGGAACAGAAGGTTCCATTCGCCACCTTTATGTTCCGTGGGCGAAAGGTACTCATCGGTGGGAGTCTGAAGCGCACTCCATCCAAACCGCACTCAAAGATGTCTTGGGAAACGTTTTCAAAACTATTTAATGACAAATACTTTCCGAAAGTGTTCATCATACGAAGGAAGTGGAGTTCATCGATTAGAACAAAACAATACGACGGTGTCTCAAAGACGAGGCAAAGTTTGCAGAGTTATCCGTGTTTGCACCTCATTTGGTGGAGAATGAGGAACGTATGACGCGGATGTTTCTTAGAGGTTTGAAACCCCAGATACGCCAAGATCTCATTTCTCATAAACTTTCTCTATTCGTTCAGATGTTAAAATGTGGCTCAATTATTAGAGCGAGATAACGAGTACGGCCAACCGAGGGACCATAACCAGATCGTATTCGAGAGATAGCAATCAATGTAATAATGATAACCAAATGGAGAAAGAAATGACGGACAAAATGGTAACCACTCGTGGGTAATCATGGCCCATGAAAATAGAAGAAGCGAAGTTAGAGGAGATTTTAAAAGAGGAGATTTAACAACGACCATGTGAAGATGATAAAGGCACAAAGAAGAATCGGTTCTAAGGAGGAGAACGACCACCCATTATATGCTACAAATGCGAAAAGAGGGACATATCACCAAAACGCCCACAACAGCTCAAGGTATGCTATAATTGTGGAAAGGAAGGACATATCGCCGAGATTGACAAATGCGAAAACCTAGTTCAATGGGGACGGTGACTCAAAAGATCATTCCCGTAAAAAGTCAAAGTCAACGATTCCGGAAGGCGTTTGTTGTGATCGTCAAAATGCGAGAACCCAAACGAGGTGATCACGGTAAGCTATTTATAAATTCTTACGAAGTTTATACCTTTTACTTGATACCTTGGTGCTACCCATTCATTTATCTCTCCGCTTGTGCTCAACGCTTAAACTTGACCGAGAAATTAGACTTTCGACCTATCTCGTGGAAACTCCGTTAGAGAAACTTTCATCACATCCATCGCTTATAAATCTTGTTTGATTCAAGTTGGCACCATTACCTTACCTGTTGACCTTATCTCTTTAAAGATACTTGCTTTTGATGTGATTTTAGGGATTGATTGGTTAACTACTCATCATGCCAAAATTGATTGTTTTCGTAAGGTTGTTAGTTTTCATATTCCTAACCAACCTGTTATACGAATTCAAGCAACTAAACCATTAAAATCAATCACCGCTCATATCTAATCATAAAGCTATTCGCTTATTGAAAAACGGATGTCAAGCTTTCTTAGCCCATGTTATGTATTTGAATAAAGACACGTTAAATTTGAATAATATTCCCGTTGTTATTGACTTTCCCGACGATTTCTCAAGAACTTCCTGGCCTACCCCCGTAACGTGAAGTTAAATTCTTTATTGATCTTGAACCCGGTACAAAGCCCATTTCTAAAACCCTATATCGAATGGCTCTATTGAACTTCAGAGTTAAAGGTCCAACTACAGGAATTGTTGGACATCGGTTTCATTCGTCCCAGTACATCTCCTCGGGGTGCTCCTGCTTTATTCGTAAAGAAGAAAGACGGAGTATGCGACTTTTGTATTGACTATCGGAATTGAACCATGTCACCATCAAGAATAGTATCCTCACCTCGTATTGATGACTTGTTTGACCAACATACAGAGAGGCACAATTCTTTTCAAAATCGATCTTCGCTTCGATATCATCAAATCAAGATTAGAAATCGAGGATATTCCAAAGACCGCTTTTAGAACTCCTATGACGGGCATTATGAATTCTTAGTCATGTCTTTCGGATTGACTAATGCTCCTATGGCTTTCAAGGATATGATGAACCGAGTATTCAAGGAATATTTGGATCGGGTCGTTGTTGTTTTTATTGATGACATCCTCATATATTCCAAAAGTCATGAAGATCATGAACACCATTTGAAGTCGGTACTCCAAAGGCTTCGTGAAAAACAAACTATATGCCAAATTGAAGAAATGCGAGTTCGGCTTGAGAAGTAGCATTCCTTGGGCACGTGGTGTCGAAAACATGGAGTATCTCGCTGATCCGGCCAAGATTGAAGCAATACAAAGTTGGGAGCAACCAAGCCTGCGGATCAAGTACGAAGTTTTTTGGGCTTAAATTGGTTATTATCGGAGATTCGTGGAAGGGTTTTCTCGAATCGCTACTCCATTAACCCAAATTAACTCGGAAGGATACAAAATTCGCTTTGGAACGAAGAATGCGAGAAGAGTTTCCAAGAGCTTAAGAGGAGACTTATTTCGCACTGTTTCTAACAATACCATCCGGTTCGGATGGATTTGTTATCTACAAATGATGCTTCGTGCAAAGGGTTAGGATGTGTTCTCATGCAACGGGAAAGTCATAGCCTATGCCTCATGACAACTTAAAGAGTATGAGAGGAATTATCCTACTCATGATCTAGAGTTAGGTGATCGCTTTTGCTTAAAGATATGGAGGCACTATCTATATGGGGAGAAAGTGGAGATATATTCGCACCATAAAAGCCTTAAATATTTCTTCACTCAAAAAGAACTCAACACGCCATGCAATGACGTTGGCTCGAGCTATTGAAAGACTACGACCACACTATTCAATACCATCCCGAAAAGCGAAACGTGGTAGCCGACGCGTTGAGTATAAGATCATATGCGAGAACGAAAAGTGCGATGATGTCAAGTATACGACAGAGCCAACTTTAATAGAAAAAGTTAAGGTTTCTCAAGCCACCGAATCCGAGTCGATGCGTATGAAGAAGAAAGTACAAGAAGGAGCTATTCCGGAAGCGAGAATTGATGAAGAAGGAATACTTCGAGTCCACTCTAGACTTTGTGTTTCTAACGACTCTGATTTGAAGTACAAGATTATGATGGAGGCACACAATACACCATTTGCAATCCATCCTGGAAGTACTAAAATGTATCGTGATCTTCGACATACATTTTGGTGGAACAATATGAAGAGAGAGATTGCAAAGTTTATCTCGATGTGTTTAACTTGTTAACGTGTAAAGGCGGAGCATCTAGTACCTAAGGGTCCGTTGCAACCACTTGAGATTCCGAAATGGAAGTGGGAACATATTACCATGGATTTCGTTACGGGTCTTCCTACGGTTTCTTAAGGCATCAATGTTATTTGGGTTATTGTTGATAGATTAACCAAGTCTGCTCATTTCTTGTCGATACGGGAGACTTATTCCTTTGAACGTCTTGCTAGTATGTATGTGAATGAGATTGTGAGGTTGCATGGCATGCCAGTATCCATAGTTTCGGATCGTGACCCAAGATTCACTTCAAGATTTTGGGTTAGCTTGCAAAAAGCTATGGGCACGGATTTGCGATTTAGTTCGAAGTTGATTCGAGTCGAATATGATCCATACTCGTTTTCTGTTTAATGATACACGAGTCGAATTCGAGTATACCAATATTCGCTCAGATTAGGGTTCGAGTATTTCATTTTTTTTAACCATACTTTCGATACCGCCAATGGATCATATTCAATCTTCGGTCTTGTAAGACCCCAACTTATTATTAATGAAATTTAATTTTCTATTTATTATTTTGAAATAGTAAGGGTTGATTTGATTAATGTGGATAGTTATGGGTAAAATACGCAAATATTTCAAAATAAGCAGTGTGGTTATAAAATATTCATCGTTGTTGTGAATATTCGTTTGGTCGTGGAATATTCAGACCGCTTTGGGAATATTCGTATGACGACCGCTGCAACCATGTGTGGGCCCCATAACTGAAAGCGATTGGATGAAGAAAACGACAAATATAAGTTGTTTAAAAATAACTAGCGTAGTTATTACCATTATCTTCGTTAAAATACTACTTTGGTTAAAACACAAGAAGACACCAGATTGCACCAATTATTGATTCTTACGTAAGAAGGCACTACTCAATAATGGTTACATGAATTATCGCTCAAAGATTTTTTATTGATTTAATAATTGCCATTGATATTTTATATTCATTGTTGTTTCAATAATTGTCATTACACAATATTTTTCTTTATCGAAGCAATAATTCATATTATCTCAATAATATTATTAGATAACATTATTGACAATGTCTAGAAAGTTCGCATCTAAGGAGAGGTTTGGTCACCTAATTGCGCGCCAAGAAGGAGAAATTTTTGTTGAAAGCCCCCTTCCCTGAAACCGCTGGTCATTATATATATTATGATTCAGTAATATTATTTGTGAATAATTAATTATTAATTCATATGATGAGAAAATATTGATTTTATGTGGATATAGATGGAGAAAATTTTAATGTGACAATTGTTGAAAATTGAAATTTTATCTTTTCTCGATAAAATAATTCATTTAAATATATTATTATATTTTAATAATATAATAATGGTGATATTTTTACAACGAATGTGGGATATATGAGTATACGAGGAGGAAGAGTATTTTTGTTGCAATAAATGTTTAAAACATGTTAAACATGTCGGTGGACCCCATTTATCGATCAAATTTGATTATAGCAGTAAAAATCGCCTCGCTTATGGATATCGGTCAATTTCTGTTTGGAATTCGGAAAAACTTTCTTCTGCAAAGTTGTAGAGAATTGAATTTCCTATAAAAACTCACGAGATTTGAATTTTCTGATAAAAGGCTATTTATTATGAATTATTGAAGTTCCGAAGCTCCGAAATAATTGATTTTTGGAAGTTTAAAATATTTTAAATAACAAAAACGTTTTTTTCATTATGGTGTGTTACACATGTGTGTTGAATGAGCTGAATTCAGTTCTTGGAAGGTTGGCGTAGGAAATTTATAATATATATTAATATTTTATTAAATTTTTCGCTTTTTGTGTTCTAAAGATTTTCCTATAAATATGGTGCTTGGGTTAGAATTGAAAATCACACCGTAAATCAAGTTTTCTCTCTATATTATCGAGCGTATTCTTGTGAGTATTTTGAGTATACTTTGAGTATTGTTAGACGGTCTAAGTTCCTTCAAAGACTATACCCGTATTCCAAATTTGTAAGTACTTAATCTTTCGAGGTAAGGATGTTATTTTCTTCTCAAAATGATATTATTTCTTCAATATCATTATCTTTGAAATATTGGTTGAAACTTTTTATCAAATTTGGAACTTTTCCATGTCGGGTTACTATTCATGAGTTACTATTCACGAAGTTACTATTCACGAAGTTACTATTCACGAAGTACTATTCATGAAGCGTGAAGATGTTTTTGTGAAATTTCTATCTTTTGGTGTCTGAGTTACTATTCATGATATCTATCACTATTCACGATATATGCATTTATTCACGAAATACGGCACTATTCAATCGAAAAATGAAATTTCTTCTTTTGTCCAAAATATCTATTCGGATACTAGCTTTGATCAGATCCATGTTTTGATCATTCTTGATTTTTACACACTATGATTATTTTTGAGGTATTTTTGACGTGGATAAAACAAAGTACAAATCCTTAATCCTTAATCCTTGTCATTTTGTTTCAATCGGATTCGCTTTTTAAAAATATTTTTCATCATCTTCATCTTAAATGATGATATTATGGAATATCTTTGGCCCATGAGTGCAAAGATGAATGATTTCAAGAATATCTTCGGCCCAGTAGTGCAAAATGATGAATGTGTGTTTAGATGAACACTAATTAATCGATGAATATCTTTGGCTGTGTAGTGCAAAGATGAATATTTGATTCTTAGATATATATTGATTGATGTTACAGGGATAAAAGATAGACGATGAACTTTTAAATTCATACATAAGATAGTTGTTTGCATTCTCTACTTAACTCTTCTAATGAATTATTATTTCACCATGCGAATATTGATTTAAAATTTGTTGTCTATCAGTATTTTATTAGATTTTTTCCTGTTGAAGACTAACGATAATTTGTTGTATATTATCTTAGTCATAATATTCTTTACCGGGCTAGTTGAGCTCACCCTTTTCCTTTTTGTTCCATTTTTCTTCTCGAGGCGCTAGAATATAAATAGAGTACGAGCTCTGGGTATGGAATGAAGGTTTTAGAGAGAGTTGTTTAGTAGTCCTCACCATTTTTGTAAATTAATGTATCAATAAATGTGATGAGAATTTATTTGAGTATAGATATTGTCTAGAAGATAATATTTGTATTCAAACTTACAGTTTTACTGTTGTAATAATAAAGTTGTAGTTGTTTCTGTACCATATATTGACAACTCAGAATGGGTGATGTATACCTATTTTGGGGGCGTCACAGGTCTGATCTATACTAATAAGCTAAATATGTGATATTTGTATCAATCTTTATAATTTATAAAATGTAATATTAAATTGTGTAAGCTTGTACTTGAATAAATTAGTGAATTGATTGTCAATCCGTATTACATTCTTTGTAATTTCTTTACATAAATAAAAGTAAAAGACTTTTATATATAAACATTAGTTCAATAATCAATTTAGTTTGTAGTGGTTCAGTATTAAGCGAAATGGTTCATATTCGAAACTCGATTTGAAGGCTCGTGAGTAACTCGTTTTATAAACGAGTCGAGTAGGTCCGAGTAATGATCCGAGTCAAATCTGACGCAAAATTAGAAATTCCTTATCGAATTCGAGCTCAATTTTTTTCGAATCGAATTTTAATCTGAAGCATTAAAGTGTTCACGAGATTCGATTCGCTTTTCAAATTTCTAATATCATCATGTGAGAATGAATTATATAAAAATATTTAAAATATATGTGAATTAAATATGATCATTTCTATTAAACAATATTGATATGCAAAACTTTGATGGATTTCGTAGTTACTTGAAATAGTCTTAAGGAATTTTTATTAATTGTGCATCTTGTACATAAACTAGCTAGGTCTACATCTTCTGTAAGTACACAAGCATAATTACATATATTACATTACACCCCTAGCTAGGCCTCGATGCGTCCAAAAATATTTCTTTGTATTTTACTTAAAAAAATGTTACTCTGTTTTAGTAGGCTAGAATATTTTATTTCGCAAAATAAAGTTTATGCAGCTCTCTCTATTTTTTTTTATTTTTATTTTTTTTATAAATTTATGTTAGAATGTTCCATGACAGTTACCGATAAGGATGAGAAAAGAAAAGGAATTGTTTTATTATATTTTCCGTCACTTAAATATTATCACAATTTAATTTTTTTTTCTTTAATTTCAAAGGGTTGATCATTTCTTCTTCTCTTTTTTTCCTTCAAAAATTTAAGAAAAATATTGATGTAAAAAAGACATGAAAAACACAATAGATCATAAACATGTATCTATATGAAAATAATTAGCTTTTGTAAAATAACCAATATTGTTATCTTTGTGAGACACAAATGTAAGTAAGTTTGCTGCTTCCATTAAATTAAATAAAGGAATT
This sequence comes from Panax quinquefolius, assembly GCA_020205615.1. Lineage (NCBI taxonomy): Eukaryota > Viridiplantae > Streptophyta > Magnoliopsida > Apiales > Araliaceae > Panax > Panax quinquefolius. Next base: position 161,622,055 of record CM035152.1, read on the forward strand.
GCTATTTGTCCTTCTCACATGAACAAGACCACCCTAGTATAAGAAGTACCTGGTAAAAAAAAAAAAAAAAAAACTGAAAATCACACTCCCCTTAAATAAAAGTGGAAAGAGGGTGATTATTTCTTTATCTTTTATCTGTTTCTTTATATCCCTTCTGGTGTAAAGTGGGCAGTTTGGAGTGGGTGGAAGTTGAGGGTGAGATTAAAGTGGCAGCTTTGATTGGCAGTTGCATATTCCATTGACAGCAAAAGAGACATAATTCAAAACTCCCTGAAAATGCAGCAATGTCTTTCTTCTGGGTCTGGGTAGAAGACTGGTCATCACACTGCCCTGTCCTAGTGTTTTGTCCTCCTACACCAATCGGCCAACAGGGTGCCCTTAGACACCCCATAAGGACACTTGGACCCAAAGATAATACAATCCTGTGAAAATGTAACTTTGATCATTACTCATTTTTACACCAATCGCATAAAAGTTTCATGCCCCCAACACTGAAAAGACATGGTCGTTTTTACCCAACTAAGCTTCCAAGATTTTATCACCATTTTCCATGGTCTCACAAAGATGGAACATTTCAAGGACTGCAACTTGTGACTTTGTCCCTCTACCATAATTAGAAGTAAATACACCTTAGTTTTTTTCTACTAAAAGTAGAAATATGTAAAATTTGCTTGATTTGGTTACTTTAATGTGTTTTTAGGACCCATTTGCTACATATATTGTACTTCACAAAACTTATTTCAAGCTCATGTGCAGGAAACAGAACTATTTTTGTTTGTATCTCTAGTACAAATACTGTGTAATAACAAGAACTCTCTTTGATAAACAGGACATTACAACTAAGAAACTGGACAATACATTAGACCATTTGATTTTTGTGAATTTCATGTGGGCTGCTGGAAGCTGCATTACTATGCTTTTTGCTTCCTATTTTGGCACATCAAACAAAGAGCAACCGAAAAATGAGAGGAAATTTTTACCTTCCAATAGTGGGTGTTGAACATCCATCTACTCCTAAACTAAAACTGAAGAGTAGGAGATAGTTGATGTTTCCTTTGTCCTGTAAAAAAATGTCAAGATTTACTTTTTTTTTTTGTCCTTCAATTGTAGTTGCTCTAGCAAAAGTTCAAAGCAAATATTAGTGAAAAACGACTACTTTTTATATGATTCATGGCAAGAACAATCACAAATGTCTATGTTACAATATCACAGGAGGATTACTGGAAATTGAGTCATAAAGTAGCACACAACTCTAGTTAGTATATTAGCCTTTGTATATTTGTCAAAGTTTCACATTCCATATATACCTCTCTTGACTTAATCTATCCCTGCTTTTAAGTTTGTGGAGTAAGATTTGGAGTATAAAGAATGGTCACCTTTTGTCCCCTCAACACTAGTATAGCTTTCTCTCAGCCTTTGGTGTTTTCTTAAGAACTCCTCACTATGATTATAAAGATTAAACTCTTTCTTTACTCCCAACCATCTTCCTCTAGGCATAATATCCATGTCTGCCTTTTGATAATATATGGAAATTATCACTTGTTAGATATGAAAATGATCACATATTAGTGCTTAGGCTAGATAGTTGATGTCGGGCGTCAAACTTCGAAGAATAGGATGCTTTTACCAGTATGTTATGATGGCCTTGTAGTGGAATTTTTAGCATGATGTTTAGCTTTTCAAGCTAAGCCTTGAGAAAAATTTTTAAAAAAGAAAAGTAGAAATATTGTGATGATACTAATCTACGTATGTGTGTGTGGAGAGAGAAAGAGGGAAAGAAAGGAAGATAAAGAAGTTGAAGTCATTTGGCAGAGAGTGTTTGGAATCTTATTCAAGCAAAGGATGCTCTTACTGTGGCAGAATTTGACAAAAACCTATCATGCAAAAATTTGAGGTCCATTTTAGCTTTTGTTAAAAGACATAACGAGACAAAAAAAAGGGAAGAAGAAGATGAAAGAAAACAATAAAACAGAACAATAAGGCAGCTAAGAAAGAAGAAGAAAAAGGAAACAAAATTTCCTAAATCAGGGCTGACACCTCATCATGGAGATTTGCTAGTACAAGTGATGAAGGCTTGTCTCTAATCTAGATTCCAAAGCCTAGATTCAAGGGGATTGAAGCATTGGTAATTTAGGTCTTGGCATTGTGGTTATGGCATTGACTAAAGGCATTCCTTTTGGTGGGACAATTTCCAGGGAATCAGAATATATCGCACCAATCTGTTTGAGAAGATGATTCCCAACCCACCAAGATCTAGAGAAAACATTTTACTAAACACAACAAATTATCATTCTGTGTTATGGGTAGAAGGAGATGTTCAACCTACCTAACTCGAAACATAAAACTAAAGCTTATTATATTTTTGAACTTGTCAAACAATAACTTTTTTTGTCCAAACAGTGCAAAAGATTAGATTAGAGATAATCTTAATCTTTAGACTGAAATTTAGTTGGCTAAGTAATTAAGAATCAATCAATAAACATAATATTCAACAACACATGTATAGTTAAAGAAGATACTGAGATTATATCAATATGACCCCACTAATCTAACTATACTAACAGGAATAGTTCCTAACAAGAATCTGGTAGTTAATACAATTTAAAAAGTCAAACTAAAATTCGTTTTGATTTCACCAGAAAAAAAATTAGATGAAGGTGACCCAAGGTATAATTAAGTCTCTCATCAAATCCTCGATAAGACAACCTCCACTTTTTTTTCATTTTTATTCTCTTTTACTCTGCACTTTTTCAGAATATTATTGATTTTTCTCATCTGCTCTTCATAGAATGACAGTCATAAGTGACAGTGTGACACTTACACCCTTATAAAATTTTCCTAAACTTGAGAGAGAGAGAGAGAAGTATAACTCAAGTAGAAGAAAAAACTAAAATAATGTTATCCAATGTACATCATGAAGGGGAAAACTCTGTATTGCTAAGTGAGTATGCATTCACTAGCTCACATGCAAATACACACAAAGTAAAGCAGCATTATATTGGTTGTAAAACTTTCTTGTTGTTCCAAACACATGAAAGCATCCAGGCAGGAAAGGTTTGTTCTTTTTTCTCAAGTATTGAGTATGTTCATGGCTACAACATATAGATATAGCAATAGGATAAAAACATGTAAGGATCACTTGTCTCTAGATATGCAGAGTATGGTCATTGGATGCATGGTGTATGGTCCAAAATGGCGGCTATGTATTCACAATACTACTCTTTCTAATTATCATATATCAAAGTTTTTATCGAGTTCAAAAACAGGAAATATGAAAGGAAACGAAAGAGAAAAATATTGGAAGCACTTCATTGAGGGAGGATGCTACAAGGCTCCAACATGGGTGCCGAAAGCCAAAGAACTTTTTGGTCTTAACAACCCATTTAAGGGATAAGGTATTACGGTTGGGAGTATCATATTAGTTTAGCTATTATGGTTGGTGCTTCCAGTATACTAGTCCAATCATTCAGTTCCTAGGGCATAATAATATAGATACCTCTTGGATTCCCTCCTAGATATTGACTTTCATAAAAAACTCCAATAGCCCTTTCCAATGTTTATGGTTTTACTTGTAAAAAAACCTGATGAACTTGGACTACTTTAATCATTCACACCAGATGACTCTGTCTATGTGACCTAAACTTGATATATAATTTTCTTTCAGTCAAGTATATAAGAGCATAGATTCTGGTGGGATTCTTTAGGTTTCCTTTTGATATATTTTAAAGAATCTTTTCAAGAAACTCCAAGCTTAACTCAGGAAAAAGAGTCAAGGTAGGGATATCTGTTCTGACTATGGATCAAAGCTTCTCACTGAAAGGGATTCATTCAAGAGATTACAAAGAAAAGAGAAATACAGAGGCGTCTGACTAGGTTTTTGGGACCCATTTGTATTGATCATGTCTCTCTTTTAGATGCTAATTTATGCCTCAACCTCATAACTTTGTCTACCACGTACCCTCTTTCCATTTCAAGCAGGCTTTTATAGAAAAAACCCTTTACACACAGCAATACGTAGTGTTTTATCTATCCTTTGATGTATATTTTTATTTGGCTTGGGGTTGGGTGTATGTTTTCTTTTCATGCAAAACTCAATATTTAGACAGTTCCCATATTTTTTCTGCTCAAGTAATAACACCCTCTAGAGATAAACCTATAATTGAATTAGTAAATTTATATGCATGCATAGAAGAAACTGAAGCATAATTCATGATGAATTATCACATCGAAATATAACAATAAATGTATAAATGCATGAAGTCCTTTGTTTACTTTCTTGATTTTGATAAGTAACATAAATCCCCCACTTCAGACTTTTAGTTTTAAATAGAAGTATCGGCAACACCTAGTTGTTTGACTTATTTCAGGAACTGAATGATAATTTTTTTTCTTAGTCATGCAGATCTGAATGGGGGCAGATCACTACCAACCAGTGAGAAATGAATTGAGACTTCAATGTCAACACCCCAAAAAAAACAGAGATGGAAAAAAAAAGATGAAACTAGAAAAGGTCTTGTTTCTAGAACTAACTTTTATAAACAATAGTTATAGTCTACCTTCAACATTGTAGATCTGAAATAATGGGGTAAAAAAGGTCAATTATATAACTAATGTAATTTGTTTCATTCTACAGTGTGTGATTACTTGCATGCTTCTTGTTCTGGTCAAAAGCATGCTACTTTAAATTTGTTTCAAAGACGAGTCATCCTTGATTCTAGTAAACAATGCCTACAAATCATCCTTAATTCTAGTAAACAATGCCTACAAATGCATGACAGACCGCAATTTTTGTTCAAATTGTTAAGAGTAATTCAACACTTGCTCCAAGTAAATGAACCAAAACATGAAACATAATAAATTAGTTCATAACACATAATTGGCTATCTATTATATTAACTGTAACATGATATACTGTTTGTCTTAGGTGGTAATATAATAATCATTCCTTTCGCTTCAAGTCAAAACTAATAAAGATAAAAGTTCTTATAGAATCATTGAGGTCACATTGTTTTGGTCTTTTAACTTAATTCAAACTACTTGCCGAAAGCTAGAACTTATTTAAGTAAGACTTGTAATCATGTTTCCCCAATTTGACTGCATAATAATCATTTCCTAATGACGAACTCTCATAATTAGGCTTTTTGGATCTTTGGGTAAGACTGGTAGTCTAACAACCTTTAACTGTTCAATAACTTGTTACTATTGAACATGTAAGATGACCTTTGAGAGATCACTAAATGCATCAATATGGCTGATAAGGCACCCTCACCTCTTCTTTCTTTTCCCCCCCTTTTTTTCTCCTCCAAATAAGTATAAGCCACCCTGATTACTTTCCACTTAAACCATGCAAACTGCCTACCTCCCCTGTAATACCCATAATAAACTTGGTTTAGGTTTCATAATTCAGTATGATTATGCCTCCATATTATGCAACAAACTAGTAAAATAAAATTGAATTCAAAGCAGGGTGAAGCAGTGTGAACTACTTCCCAGTTCATAAGATATCTCAAAACAAAAAACACATTCTTTATCCGGCAGAATGCACCTAATCATACATAGGACAGAAACAACCAATTGATTTAGTTCCAATTATAAAACCCCAGCGCCAACAATTCAAAGATTTCTCCCCATTGATATAAAGAGTATTTTGTTCCCCTCTTGGTGAATAGTAAGCTCAAGAGAAATAACTTTCTCAAAAAATGAGTCAATGGAAGACAGGAAAACATTACGTCAAATACCATACAAAGTATTTTGCTAAAGTCAAAATCTTGCCGTTCTCCTTGAAGAAAAATTAAGGCATAAAACTCTTACCTTAAAAAAGAAGAAAAGTAAGAACAATATGAAAGTCAGGAGGCCATAGCTGCTCGCTTCTTCCCTTTCTTGCTGCCAGGGGCTTTATCTTTTCCCTTGAGCATCCTTGAGAGAACATCTGCTTGCTTTGAGTTCCCCTCAGCATTGAGGCTCTTGATCAATTCCTCACAGCTACTCCAATCTGTGACCCCTCCTTTCTCCATAATTTTACATAAGATAGAATATGCATTGAGGGTCTTCCCAGCAGCTAAAAGAGCATCTAACACCTTCTCATAGCTTGAAAAATCTATGTTACAATCTCTCTCCAAACAAAAGTCTAAAAGCTTTAAAGCAGCAATTGTCTTCCCTTTCTCACATAGTACAGATAACAGGCTATCAATATCAGGTGCAAATCCGCTATGCAGAAGCAGTTCAATTCGTCCGAGGGCTTCCTCAACATGACCCCTCATGAGGAGACCTTCCAAGATCTTAGCAACCAAGTCCATATGTTCCTTCACCCCCTTGTCCAACATAGTCTTCATGACGCGGCTTGCTGTTTGAATCCTTTCAGCTTCAAACAAACTCTCCATCACTGATCTATATAATGATGAATCTGGAAGATGCCCATTTTCAACCATACTATCCAAAGCTGTTTTAGCATCAGCTGGCTCACCTTTTCTCAAGTAGCTCTCAGTCAGCAACTTGTATGCACTTGCTTCTGAAGGTACTTTTCTCCTGATCATGATCTTCGAAAGTTCATAGGCTGAATCAGGAGTCCCTTCTTTTGAATGCCCGCGGATCAGATGATTAAAAGCAACTGGATCCTGAACACCCATTTTCATCAACTGACGGAAAAGGGTTTCAGCTTTTTCAGTCTGCCCATTGTTACAGAGGTACTCAATCATCGGGTTGTACGCGCTAGGCTCCATCTCCATTGTACCTTGCTGCCTCAATATAATTTCCTTCTCAATAAGCTTATCCAACAATTTAACAGCTCTGTCATAGGCTCCAGCCTTGCAAAAATGCTCAAGTAGGACACCATAATGTCCAGCCTCCATCGGAATGCTCAACCTAATCATTGCTTTGAGCACATCTGCAGCTGCATCCAGATCACCCACCTTACACTGGCCAGATATTAACCTTATGAAGATTGAATTATCATTAGGAGCAATATATTTTTCCACCATCTCCTTCAAAATAGTCCTAGCATCAGACATCTTCTCAGCATCACAGAGCCCTGGCAACAAAGTTGAGTATGTAATAGCATTTGGCTTAATACCAAAACTTTTCATCTCTTCCAACAGTCTTAACCCATCGTCAACCTTCCCAACCGAAAGATACCCTTTAATCATGGCCGTAAAAGTAATCACCGTAGGCTCTATATTTCTTCCCTTCAACTCCACAAAAAACTTCTCTGCCTCATCCATTTTTTTGACCCGATAATACCCATTAATCATGGTATTATAAGTAACTACATTTGGTGAAATCTCTTTAATTTTCATATCTTCAAAAAACCGATTAGCACTCTCAACCTTCAATGAAAGAAAGAAACCCCATATCATAACATTATACGTATGGACTGTCGGAATTATACCTTCATTCACCATCTTATTAAAATACCTCTTTGCCATCATATACCGCCCTCGCCTCATTATCACCTTAAACAAAGTATCATACGATTTAACTGTCCTCTGTACACCCAATTCCTCCATTTTCTGAAATAACTTCACACTCTCTTGAACAATCCCAGCCTTCCCATAACTATCAATCAACAAAACAAACAAATCTTCATCCCATTCCATGCCCTTCTTGGGCATATCCAAGAGTATGCATCGGGCATGATTGAGCTTTGAAGCTCGCCCCAAAATCTCAATAATCTTGTAATGGGTCTCCCTATCGTGTCGGGACAACCCGGAACGTTCAACCCACCGGAAGAACTGGAGCGCATGCTCCGAGTTCCGAGCACTGTGCAATACATTATAAACCAGCTGATTATCAAATTCGGGAACTAAACTACGAATAGAGTTCTGTAAACGAGTAGTCCATGCTCTATTTGCCATCATTCTACAAATTATATCCTCGAGTTTTTCTGGGTTTCGGTGCTTACCTCTTTGAATTCTTCGGTTATTTGCTTCTTGGCCATTCGGAGATTCGGGTGCAGTCCGTGGGGTTGAAATATTCGTTTCTGTTTCTGGGGTCGGATCAGCGGATGAGAAAGAATTTTCAAGTGGTGGGTCTGGAAATAATGATGATGATGAGCAGAAGAAGGAGAGGGATTTGAGGCAAAATGGATTTGAAAACCTAAAAAGTTGAGAGAAAAGGTTGGGTTTCAATGGTTTTGATGCAGCAGCCATTTTCTCGACGTTGGACTGATGAGGATGTTCGACTGAGTGATGGAAAAATACAAAGCCCCAAATGATTATTGAGTTTAAAAAAGAAAAATCAGCAACAGCGAGTGTATATATTTGGAGTTAATATATAATTAAAAAAACTAAGAAGACGAATAATAATTGAAATGTGCAAAATAAATATATAAATTTAAAGAGTAGTAATAGAAAAATTAGGGCTCACAACTCAGTTAGAGATAAATGTATATACATTAAGTGTATATATTCGGCTTGATAATAACATTTGAACAAATAAATTGGCTCTCTTTTTTATTTGAAAAAGTTCGGACAACTTGAATACAAATTCACTCAATGTTTAATATTTTAATATTAAATTTCAAAGACTAAATATAATACAAGATAATACAAAAAACATTATGTGTCTTACTAAATTATAATTAAAAAACAATTTGAGGTAAATATTGTTATTAGAATAGAGATATTAATATCCACATGCCCCAATAATACCAGAATGTTACATAAAAAATAACAGAAAAATGAGATGAATAAAATTATTAGGGCTACCACTATAATTTATTTTTTTATGCTTATGATAATTAAGAAACAATGAACCAATTTTATTAAAGACTAACCAAATATAAAATCATTATATTTTACTATAAAAAATCTGAATCTACTAACTAAAATACAGAAACTAGATTCTTGGTAGCATTTTGATAATATTGGACCATGGATGATGGGATGGGGATTTTAAGGATCTGTCTGTCTCCTCTCAGTTTTGTTAAAAAAAAAAGATGTTGTTGAATGAATTTGTTGGTCTCAAGCTTCTATTATTATACAATCAACCCCAAAACTTTGAAAACATTTGCTACTCTAATTTTGAAACGGGGATAGTATTTTTAATCTAAACTTTAATTTTATTTTTTTTTATTAAACATCCTAAAATTTTACTCTATTTCTTTTTGACTCCGAAAAATTCATTGGGGTCAACTAATCCCTGCCATGCCCCTAAGCTAGATCTCAAAATATTTTTTTTTTTTTTTTTAAAACGCCGATAAGCCTTTATTCTCTCAAGATATTTATTTTTTTTGTTATTTTTCAAATTATGGGGTAAAAAAAAGGGTAACGTATGTATGTGTAGGTGAGGAGATCGGACTAATTGTAATTATTAAAACAATTACTTTCATATAATCTATTTGAACCATTAGATTAACCCACTTTTGTATAAAATCAAAATCAATTATTACAGGCACATTGATTTTTTTTTTTTTTGCTCAAACAAACACCCCTTAGTTATCAATCTTGTACAGTCAGCAAGTTTGATTTACCTGCAAGTTGCATATGGCTGCAATGGACTATGGAGTGGACTAGTAGTATAAATTGGTACCAAAAATACTCTATTAGCATCGTCTGTCTGGTGTCCAAGAAAAACAAAAGGACTGCTTATTTTCACTCCTTAATACTCTTATTCAAACTAGTAGTAATATTTTTAGACAGTTGCGTAAGATAACTTTAAATTAACGGATATTAAATTATAATACATCAATAATAAATACTAAGAATGACACTTAGATAATAAAATATGTTAAGAATTTTAAATTAGCGGATATTAAAATTATAACACGTAAATAATAAATAAAATATGTGTAGATAAAAATAATATTTATGAAGAATTCGTATTATAATACGGTTAACACGTGTGTATATTTTTGTTCGGTGCACAACTTTTATTGAGATGACGTACGTACGTACACATTAATTTTTAATAAAAAATAAATACCAATAATTTTTTTAAAAAAAATTAGTTTCCATTGAGTCAACAATTAGTTGGACCTTGATATCAAAGAAGAATAGTTGAGCCAATGGGTAAAAATTTAATTATTTAGATTTAGAAGGTGTGGATAAGTAAGTATATTAGGAAGCAGAAATAGTCATTTTATAAAATAAATTCTCAAAAAAGAAGGTGAAAATGAAAAAAAGAGGACAAACGACATCGTAGTTATGAGTGATGTCATGATCGGTCAAAGGTGGGTACGACGTCGTGGGTTTCACGTTTTGGTTTGTAAATCTTTCCTTGGAAACCAAAATCTTCTCGGAAAAAAATGGAGCACCTGGCCTGGCGTCATAAATTTTAGTGAGAGAGAGAGAGAAAAGTTAGTCCATACCGCTGTGTTATTGATTTATAGACTGAAAGAAAAAATTAACTCCATCTTTTTTCTCTCTCCAAGGTGCCTTCAAGAGCCACTGCTATCTAAATATTCATTATCATCTATATTCATTACATATATGTTTATATATATATATATATATATATATATATATATTGTCCCTCTATCCCTTTATCACTTTCTCTCTTTAGTCTCACAGCTCTGAAAAGTGAAATCTATACAGCTTTCTGCGAATATTTACTTGTTACTGATAATTTACGCGTGGCCTCTGATCTATCTACTGCAGTGCAGGGCATAACAGAGCAGAGGGATTGGCACAGAATGGAAAAGGAAACCTCCTGCAGATGGTAACCAAGGAAAAACCACCCAATTATTATTTTTTTTGCTAAGTTTAACCCCACCTGGTTATTGCTATCTATTTATCTATCTATGTGTCTACTTGTTGCTCTAGTTACTATTTACTAGTATTGCCCATCTCTGTCTGGAATTACATGGAATACTCTGCTTCACTTTCAGATCCATGGCTGTTATAGTCAATTTTGTTGTGGATTATGGCGGCTGTTTCTGATTTCTTTCTATATTTTCACTACTTAATTACCCCTTTCCTAGGGTTTTGGACTTTGTCTCATTTTTTTTACTGTAGTAACAGTTTGTGTTTGTTAATAGTACTCGTGTGTGAATTGAACAGTGAAGATCTGAGTTTGTTTAAAGTTTGGTTCTTTTTTGCATTTTACGGTTTTATGTGATTTTAACTGATTCTGCCTTTGAGATTCTAATTATGTTCCTCTTATTTGATGTGTTTTTGGTTTTAATAGGCAAGACAATTAGCCTAATTCCAGTTAAATTGGCTTCTTTTTTCTTTTTTTTTTTTTTTTTTTTTTTTTTTGGGGAGGTGGTTGTCGGGGTCTTGTTGTGTAATGAGATCATGTAAGCCATTGTGATTTCTGTGTGTTCTGATGGCTTTGCTTTAGGTCCTTTGAACATGTTAAAATATTTGTTAATCCGGGTTATTGTCTTAGTTGGGTCTTCCTTGTATCCACTGGTGTCTTTACAAGCTGCATAGGTGGTGATAGAATGCTATTTTTAAGTTCCTCAATTGTACTGTACCTTATGCCCTCTGCTGCTTAATCTATCTTCTCACAACTTGTATTATTTGAAATATACTCCATTATGTTATCTCTTTCCTTTAGTGGTATTAATTTATTTTCTATATGTTTTATTGAATTAGAATGAGTACATTAAAACTTTAAAGTGCTGTTTTGTAAAGGAAATGTTTCTTTAATAACTACTAGTCTTGACATTGTCTTGTGCATCACAAATAAAATCCTTCCATGATCTTTTATGCAGAATTAAACTTCTGTGCGGCGCTGTTCTCTTTCATTTGTTTTTTTAGCCTTTCATATATTCAGAGAAATTCACGTTCGAAAATGATTCATCATAGGCGTGAAGGTGGCTATTACTGTGAGCTCGGCTAGCATTGAAGTTTTGCTATGTCAACAAATTGTCATGCAACCAAATGGTTTTTCATGAGAAGTTGTTAATTTGAGTTGGGCAACTACATTCTATCCTGCCAGATTTGTTTCTATGTAGTTGTTTGATATACATGTTCTGTTCATACTCTCCAAAGATGACGTGGGATCTTGGTCTGGCCTTACCAGGGCTATATATAGTTATACTTAACCATATAGGTTGCCAATGCTAAGTCAGATCATAATTGAAATACATTTACTTTGAGAAGCCATGCAATTATTCATCTTCATCTGGAAAGTTCTTCAGTTACCTGGAAGTGCTAATTAACCCTCACTCTACTATTAAATTTCTTTTTATTGAAGAATCAATCTATAACATGGATGAGAATTTGGCTGCTAACCATCAGCCAAGCATTTTTCTGCGGGTGTTTTCTGCTTTTGTACCCATGCTATTGGTTGCAATCGCATATGTTGACCCTGGAAAGTGGGCTGCATCTGTTGATGGAGGAGCCCGATTTAAGTGTGATGTTGTCTTACTGATGCTTGGTTTCAATTTTCCGGCAATTCTGTGTCACTACCTGTCTGCACGTATTGCTGTGGTTACTGAAAAAGATCTTGCCCAGGTACACATTTTCTTCAGCCTTCAATATATAATGTAGTCCACCCATTCTCCTTGATTTGGTTTTCATTGAATCTCAACTGTATATTTTTTTCTTCTAAGTTTTAGTAATATCAAGCATAAGAAAATTTGCAAAATGTGAGAAGTTGCCAATTATATGTATTAATCAAATCATAGCCCTTTGGACTTTATAATCAATGTCTCTTGAGCTTCAAGAGAGGTGAATTTGAGGGTCTTCCTTCTAAAGGTGTACTCTCTGTCAGAATTGATTAAATATATCAATCATGGAGATCGTTAATCATCAGACCACAATGGAAACATTAGTAGAGCTTTATGTGCAGTCTTCTTGTTTAACAGTTGATCTTTCCCAAGATAATTGGGGTAGGACTTCATTTTGTTAGAATTGGCGGCAATTTAAGTACTCTGTTTTACTTCTCTTACTCTAGCCATAGAATCATCATTTCTCTTACTCTTACTCTAGCCATAGAATCATCATTTCTCTTACTCTTACTCTAGCCATAGAATCATCATTTGAGTCATGTGCAAGTAAAACTGAAACATAAGTTATACATCCAATAAGAATTCTACACAACTAGAGAAATAGATAATAAGCATATTATAACTCGGCCAACATTGAGAAGCTTACTATGTTAACTGTGATGATCAAGCTTCTCAAATTTGTTCTTCACACACACACACACATATATGTATATACTCGTATGTGTGTGTATATATGTATGTGTGTATGTGTGTGTTTCTGAACCTTACCTTTGCCCTTGTACTTTACAGACCCGATATGCCAACTAAATTTACCACATTTATATAGGAATCTTTCAAGTGATTTCTTTTCTATCTATAATTGATTCTGTAATACACTTACACAGAGAAACCATTGAAATGATTAAACCAAAATTTTTGTGATCTTTATTTACTTGTCTGTACTTTGAATGACATTCTAGTTGCACCAAAACTTACACAGTTTTGACTTTTGAAATACAATCTTTGATGCCTATACAATCTGAACATTATGGTAGACATCTTCCTAAACATATATGGCCTTGTTACACTTGTTCAGAAGCTTAGAATCTAAAAGAATTATTTTTCAATTTCTGAGAACCAACGCGGCCACGCTGGTTTTGCCTTTCGACAACGTACCAAGACATTCTGTTTTTTGCATATTTCGGATTTCCAACACCAACACTTGGTATAATTAATAATAATCACCATATTATCAATTCAAAACTCTTAGAAACAACTCTACTAAAATTCTTAACATACATATATTATGTATCTTCTAATTTCTAAAGGTTTAGTTAGTAAACTTCTTTCAAACATTATATCACATATTTGGTGGGCAAAAATTTATAAGTTTAGTTTTATAGAGCTTTTAATATACTATAATCCCAAATTCCATAATCATTCTCTGAGCGTTTAACAACCAATTCAATCAACACAAAACTAATACAGAGAATTTTTCAATCAATCGCACCATCTAATACTCATAGCCATATACCCCTTTCCATGTATAACCTTTATCTAATAAAATCATGACCAGATGTATTCCTCACCTCTTGATTTAGGATGATTCCAATTTCTTTTAACTTCCAACGTCTATTCCTCAACAACTAAAAGGTTAAATGAAGGAAATTGAAAGTGAAGTGTATCAAGAGTTGGGCTAAATAAAGGAAATTGAGACTGAAGGTTTGGTTTATATAAGATTGTCATATCTTGCTCCTTACATTATAGCTCTGTTGAATCCTTGGGGTCATAATAATATGGGGTTAAATGCTTTCTAGGTCACTCTACTATAGGTCGACTTACAAATGGGTCACTGAACTTTTTTTTTACGATCTTTACGAACTTTAGTTTACTAACAAAAAGTTACAAAATGTTTAAGTCGAAGGTTGACTTAATCGGAAATGATGATGTAGTAGGGTGACTTGTGTCTAAAAAAAGCTTATGTGACGAGTTAGTATCTTGACGTGGCAATGAAGATGTGGATTTGGAGGAAAATTTTATGAAAAAATGGGAAAAAATATTTTAAAGTATAATATAAATTATAAAATTAGCCAAAAAATAAGAAAATAAATAAAATAAATCGCATTTTTTAAAACTGCATTTTTAAAAATTTTATAAAAAAATCATCTTTAAAAAAATTTATATATGCAAATAATTTTAAAAAACTGCATTTTTTAAAATTTTATAAAAAACTGCATTTTTAAAATTTTATAAAAAACTGCATTTTTTAAAAACTGTATTTTTAAATAAATTTTATATATGCAAATAATTTTAAAAAATTGCATTTTGTTAAAATTTTATAAAAACTGCATTTTTACAAAAACGGCATTTTTAAAAAAATTTATAAAATTTAATAAAAAAATTCTTTTTATTAAAAACGCTGCTTTTTAAAAAGCTGCAATTTTATTATTAAAAAACTACATTTTTTTTTTTTATTAAAAAAACTGCATTTTTTTTTATTAAAAAAAACTAGTAGTTTTACTTTTTTAATAAAATAAAGAAAACCAATTATTTTTATTAAAAAAATGCGTTTAATTTTTAATTAAAATGAAAAAAATGCAAAATTTTTAATTTTTATTAAAAATAATTATTTTTATTTATTTATTTATTTTCTTATTTTTTTGGCTAATTTTATAATTTATATTATACTTTAAAATATTTTTTTCCCATTTTTCATAAAATTTTTCCTCCAAATCCATATCTTCATCATTACGTCAAGATACTAACTACCACATAAAGCTTTTTTTTAGATAAGTCACCGCCATTATCATTTCGTTAAGTCAACCTCGACTTAACTAAGCTTTTTAACTTTCAGTTTAAACTAAGAACTCAAAGTTCAAAGCTGAGTTGATCGTAAAAAGAAAAAGTTCAGTGACCCATTTGTAAGTCGACCTATAGTAGAGTGACCTAGAAAGCATTTAACCCTAATAATATGCCAGCTCTTGCTAGGTGTGCTTGAAGAATTCTCAGCATCCCAACTCATGTTTATTAGATTGATGACTCAGTTCGTTTAGCTTGGCCATATATAATCTCAATTCAGCCAGTATTAATAAGTTATGGAGTGCAAAGAGAAAGTTAGAATTCCTTTCACATGCAACTCCTAACTCCTATATTCACCACATTCTCATACTTTGTCTCCTACAAAGATCATTTGTTGTCTCCTACGGGTGCTTTAAGAAAACTCTAAAAACTACAACGATGCCACAACTTATTCAAGCATCAGTCTCAACTACTTATAAAGTTAAAAAAAATGAAATTGTTATGCTCATTTATAACAATTAGAAAATATTCAACTATTCCATCCAAAACATGTGCACAGACCTAACTACTACAATATCTTTCTGCAGAAATATTTAAGCTATATTAAATACCTTTTATTCCAAATAACATATCGCATAAATTTCTTAATGAAAGAATCATAATTAGCAATCATAAACCCAACAGTAAAACCCTTCAAAATAACCAAACAAAAAGTATAGATTTTATAAAAATCTTTGAAACGTCACTAATTTTTCCTTGATGATGCTAAACAGTATGACCACAAATGATTTTAAATATCTTAAAGTATCCGTGTTTCACCAAAAAATATATGGTAAAACTATGGAAAAGAAACAAAATCAGATGAACTAAAATCACTGAAAACACATTACCAAATTCTACCGTGTGTCACCTAAAATACTATTTTCAGGAAATTAATTGGTCAAAACTCACGAAATATGAGTAGGAGAACAGATAGCCTACAGTGTTCATGTACCAAAATCTCTTGACACTCCCACTAATATGACATAATAATACAAAATCTAAGCATACATATAAGAGATATCTAATGTGAAACTTCTATAATATGTTCTATTCAGACATCCCCAATCAAGCCATGTGATTTATAAATTGTAACGTAAAGTAAAGTAAAGTAAAATTTCCATTCAAAGAACCACAATAACAAAAAACACAAAACACAAATAGAAAATGCTAAAGAAATCTACAGTTTGCACCATTGTGCAAAGTCTAGAGAAAACAAAACCATTAGCCTCATTGACTACTAATTAAAATTTTCAAGAAACAGGAAATAAAAACAGAAGACTTAAAAAAATAAATATCTGTCTCTAGTAAAACCAAAAACCCATCAGCTAAAACTCAGAATGTCACAAAAAACACTATGAACGATCATTTTCTTCAGGTACGTTGTGAATCCATATGATTAGCAAAATTAAGAGACCCATATACAGTAAGTGCAAACTCATAAATAGAGTCGTGTATACACATTATTACACATTGTTGTACAAAAATCTACAAAACCCGCAAAAGTTAAAAGGCAAAACATAACGGGCTTGCTTCAAAGATCTACAAAACCCAGTCGAGCTAAAAGTGAAAATAATGGGTTTTGCTTTAAACATGTATAAAACCCACAAAAACTAACAAAAGCTTAAAAACATAAAGGGGCTTGTTTCAGAAATCTACAAAACCAACAAAAGCTAAAAGCCAAAACATAATGGGTTTGATTCAAAAATCTATAAAAAAGCTTAAAACAAAATGGGGTTTGCTTCACAAATCTACGAAACCCACAAAAATCTAACAAAACCTTAACAACACAAAGGGTTTTTAAAAAAAATCAATAAACCGAAAAAAAGCTAAAAACGTAAAGAAGAAGAGGCTTACCCTGGTAGAGGAATATCAGAACTAACAGCAGCAGCAACCATGAATTCCACAAACAGGGAAAGAGAGAGAAAGCAAACACAAACGAGAGAAGAAAAGTTGTGACCATACTACAAATCCAAAAGGGAATCCAAAGAAATCAACAGAAATGGAAAGAAATCTTTCTCATTCAAAGTCCCCATTATTTCACCAAAAAACAAAAACAGTAATTTGATTTTCTACAAATTTCTCACCGTTTCTCATTTCCTCTATGAGTTACCATGATTTATAATGACTGATTTGTTCAAGTGAATTGTGCATAATTTCAAGTTTGAAATCCACGCCTTCTTAATGTACCTTGATACTCCACAGGAGACTTTAGCAATTAAAAAATTCAATTTTATGTGCCTCTTTTTATTGTCATCAATATATACTAAGAATATAATTCCAGAAAATTATATACGTGTATTCAGAACTTACAAAATTTCAGCTGTGCAGGAATTCCTCCCGTAAGATAATTATTATTTAGATACCTGCACATTTGAGTTGAAGGCGAACCATAAATAACTATATGGGCAAAGTGAATATCATTTGAAGTAGTTCAAATTTCATTGACTTACATGTTGCGCAGAACTGGAAAGCACCCCTCAATACGAATGAGTTCCCTAATAAATAGTTGAACCAACACCTAATAAATTCAAGAATAAGCTACATATTATAAAGATGATAGAGCAAGTGCATAAAACTAAAGACAATATCAAAAGATAAACAAGAAACCAAAATCAGTAAACATGATAAAATATAAGCATCCACAAAAGCCACAAAGGGAACCAAAATTACATGAAATGAAATGATTTTAGGTTGATAAGTGTGGGCATATATAATTAGACTTATTGAAAAAAAAAACAATAAATTAATCACCTTACAAACAACAAATTGAGGAATCTCTTTGAAAAAATCCACAATACTATGAAACCAAGAAAATACACCCAAAATTAGAACAACAAATTATCAGAAAGTAACAGAAAAACAAAAATTCAGTAGTTAGAACATTACTTTAGCTTTGCAATTCTCAATATCTAGCATAAGGTAAACCCATTTGTATATCAAAAAATTCGGTACATGCTCAATATTTACCTAAAACATTAAATTGACAGCATCAAGCAAAATATAGTCTCATGTCGCCACCACAACCTACCCTATGAGAAAACAAACCACCAGAAGCATGAAAACAACACGTTGATACAAAACCATGCCTTCACATCTCAACTGAAATCCGGATTCAAAACTAAGAAAAGTTCTGCTCCAAATTCAATTCCAAATCATGAATACATGCTCCCAGAAGCAACCCAAGTAGATATAAAAGAAGAAATCATAGCACAACTAGACATATAAAAGCTCTGGTTTACTTTCAATAATTTAGCCAAGAACAAAACAAATGAAAACACATAATACAATTACTCTAGCAAGCCCATAAACAACAAAGTTAGCAAATTAGTTTACAGAAAATAAGATATTTACTGCTCCATATAAACCTGCAAACCTTTTATCAAAAAGAGAACTTGGACATTCTAGAAATTGCATTAATCATGTCAAATAAACAAACAAAGCTTTGAATGCCTGATCAACCATAATAAACAGTATCCAAATGTACCCAAAAAAATGATTTTACAACAATCTATTTTCCAATCATCTACCAAAAAATATTACCACTTTTAATAAACTATGTTCTTAAAAACACATATAATAACATTTACCTTGTAGATCTATCAAGCTCTACCATGTCTTCGGAACATAAACCTTTGAAAAGAAAGGCTATCCATCGGCAACGTCCACGGCCAACAAATTTTTTTTGTAACAAAAACCTGTTATTTATAACAGAAAGCAAAATGTTAGTAGTATCGCAAGAAAGAAACAATTGACACGTGATTACTTGAATACGATTTAAGAATTATAAAATACACACAACCGTGTTAACTTTTCTCCACCCTCGACTTCTTGTTGAATGAACACGTTTCCATTCAATAGCAATATCATCCCAAGACTACAAAAATTGAAATGAATTGTTTAGTTATATGTCTTTTAAAAAATAAATATCAAAACTTTTATCGTAAGAAGATCAATAATGCACGGAGATAAGAAATGGTACCTCAAACATATCAAATTATAACAAAACTTCGGGATGTATAATATTTATCAGGGACTTGTCGGTTAATTCATGAAGAAGTATGCATAAATGGGAAGAACGTAAGTGCATCTTGACAGAGCTACATATAGTTGATCGTGACTAAATCTTGGTGTCACGTAAATCTACCCCAACAAATTTGTGACAGACGGCCCTGTGATTTATTCATTGTCATCAGACACGCTTAACCTCACTCGGGAATTGTCTTCTCGTCATTTTAATACTTAACTTTCGAGACGAAGAAGGAGTCAAAGAAATTCTTGGAATGAATAATAAGTCGCCAAGTCACGCTTCTTATCACCAGTTAAAATCTTTGCTTCAAGTACTAAAGCACCACACTTGACTATAATAAGTCTAGTACCATTACAAAGGCCATCTTTCGGTGCAATGTTCCGTAGAAGCATTATTGGACAACCCTCTTTTAAATCTAATTTGAACGGTGGTAGTCCAGGGGGATTGAGTGTGTTCAAATACTCATTCGGGTACCGATGCATAATAGTCCGATCCACGTCGTCATCTTCAACCATTTTGTCTGCAGCAAAGTATGTATGTAGTTCTCCTGGAAAAACCGCCAACGCAGCTAGGTTGATATCATTGACATCATCATTTCTAGCAGATAGAATTGTGCGCTCTTTTAAGAATTTGGAGTGACCTTTCTTGCACTTCTAGCTCGGGTAGATGGTCGAGATAAGATTATCTACACTTTGAGTTATTTTTATCAAATTGGAAGTTGTATAGATTCTCGAGGGTTAGACCCAATCTACACATTAATGAAGTATTAGTAAATTATCAAATATTCTCATGATATATAGATGTCAATATGAATAAAGATACAAATACTCAAACCTCATTAAGAAAAGTCGAGAAATCAAATAATACAGATTGGTCATCGTGTAAAGTCAAGCATGTTAACTTGTAAAGTCAAGATCGATATCTTTCCAAAGCAAAGAACGCCATAGTGATGTTGCCACTATATACTCGCGAAGACCTCTAGGTATAACAGGAAGAATCGGCCTAAAATCTCCCCCAAGAACAATAGTAATACCTCCAAATGGTTGTGAGTTATCACGAATGTCTTGTAAGGTCCGATTAACTGCTTCAACACAATGACGATGTTGCATTGAACCTCATCCCATATAATTAGTCTAGCCTTCCAAATAATTTCGAGTGATGATTGCTTGCTTGTGAATCCACAAACCGAATTTTCTAATATGTTAAGTGGAATGCGAGAATGTTGAATGTGCAAGACGTCCCCATGTAACAACCCGAAGCAATTCCGGATGATGATATCGTAATTACTATATCGCATAAGGAACGACATTTTTTTGGCAATTGTATTGTAGAAAAGTCTTTCCGCCTCGCACCCCACTCGTAAAGAAGGTTGTTCTCTATTTTCATAAACAGATGAAATGATTGCATTATAAGCCATACGACGACCTTCATTCAAGAGATCAATGTTTTCTTTGGACATTTATTTGATCAACTTCAATTTATAAATCGCTATGTTCCCATATAAGTCGATTGCAACGATAATTCTCCAATTAAAGATATAAGGCGTTGACATTGGTGGGAAATCTGATAAGCTCTTCCCCGGCTCTTGAAGCAAAAGATTAATAAGGTATAAACCATAATCACAAATTTGAGCATTAGTAAGAACATCAATGCCATAACATGTACTTATTTTGTGTGACAAATCATCACAAATATGCATAGAAAATTGGTTCCACAACGCTTCTGGATTTAAAGGAGAGCATCGTGTCAAGATAATAGAAACCAATCTTCTTAATTGAGAGCCTGTTCTCATTATTGATGCTTCTCTAAGACATTGAATCTACTCTTCATCGTCTTCCAAAAGGCCTTTTGCAATACATGTTGCTTTATATGTGGGGTGTACAACATTATCAACTGTTCTTAAACATTGAAAAGATTGAGGTCCCTCTACAACCGTCAACAGAAGACGAAGATAAAACCTTTCACCTTCATTTGGACTGGCAAAATACATTCTTCCGATTGCAAATCCCCTTTCTCTCTGTCCAGAGTTGTTCTTTATTTTGCCAAACGAAATGCTTTGGAAATTGTTGGTATGTGAGAGTTCGAGCTAAATCATTAGTAGAAAGCAACATGCAAAAAATCCTCGTTAGAGTTGTCACGATCCTCCGCTCTGCTTAATATCAGCCTATTGGTTCGGAAGGGTTATAACAGTATACGATGTTTTCCCTCTGGGTGAACTACCGACGAGTAACTGGAGGAACTCCTGATGCATAGGATATTCAAATATCCGCCATGCCGCCTCTGTAGAGTCCAATGTACCTTGAGTCAATATAACGCTAATCTCATCTACATTTGAATACCAAAAGTCAGCGATCGTAACCCTTGTAGATGTATTTATTGATATACTTTACGCACCTTACTCCCGCACAAACTTCCACATTTATATGGTAACTAAACAATCTAGAGAGGTATGAATTATATGGTACAACATCTCTATTATCAACTTCATGTCCGCACCTTAGAGAATGTTTTCGACCATCATCATGCACTTTCGATATATCGGATACCCATCTTCACCCATTGTAGTTTTCTTCCGCCCAATATTTAGGATATCTCTTGGTGCATTTACCATCTTCCATATATGGTGATTTAAGATTTCAACACCACATGGTCCATGATCATGCAAGTTTAAACTGTTTACATAAAGTGGATCGAAATTGGATCGGGAATTCGCAAGACAAACAAATTTCGATTTACTTGTTCATTGTGTTTCGTATTTTATCGGACCACTTGAAGAAATATTAGCGAAGTGCATGTGCAAGAACCCACGCTTTTGGAATTCAATCGTGAAAACACGTGCCACCTTTGCACCAAATATTTTCTTCTTATCAATCTCCATCATCAAAGCTCGTCGCTTCAACTCAAATACGCGGCCACCAAGTCTCAAGGCGGTCGATTGACGTTTGATGTGGTAACATCATGATCTTTTATCTCCGCCAATTCGGTTTTGCGGTCGTAGTTAAGAAAATATCGTGGTGTTGGTTATCTACCGAAAGTTATGGCCATAGAATCTTGGAAGATTTCAAACATTTGCCTTGGACTCCCGAAAAAGAAGAAGGCAAAACTACTCGCTTACTGAACTTGATTAGCCTCTAACCCATCAGAACTACCTCGACGGATCTTGGTATAGATCGGATCGTAATTTTGTTGGTTGAGCCTATAATATGTTAATCGATATGCTGCTCTATCGTCGCCCACGCATCTACAATAAACTCTTGAAATAATCTTCCGCCTCAAGATAGTTGAATACTCAAGAGGTCTTTCAAACAAACGATACCCATAATATTGCAATTCACAGTAAGTCTTTTGATGAAGCTTTACCTTGATTGACATCCCACTACTTAAAATTTGGTTCCCATCCAAGCACACCGTACGGAAACAACAATACGTAATGTAGTGGTAAATAAGCTGGATGGCATTCATTTATCTACATCAACTGGTCACTCCCTCTTAACCGTACAATAATATCCCTCATCACAGAGAATTCAACACCATCTCCAGGTAATATGACAATAACCTCCTCTGACGTGGGTAAATTATGAGTTCGACGGTCTTTTGCTGCACTATAATGAAGGTAAGCTGGGATGTCGTGATTGTTCAGATGTTCCCTGCTTAAAATTGCAGCTACATGTCTAAACTTATCCGAAAATGAGTTGTATCTCAAAAGACTATCCTGGATTGTTTTTAGGACATCCTCTCGCAGCTTCGGGTTTCTTCGAGAACGATATTCTAAAGCAACAGTGGCATCATGAATGTACAACTGTGCATATACTGGATCTTGACCGGCTGGAGGTTGTAGTAACCCTGTCCGATGTCGCAATTCCCCATAGATTGTAAATGCATTGGGACCCTTACCAGGAACCGCTCTATCATCCATATGTACACCTAAGCTCGTAAAAGCATTAGCCGCATTGTATAGTCGGGTATAACTGAAAAAGGACTTTGGATCGATCATCATTGCCATCATATAATGATTGAATTTCTCGGAGGAGGCGTTAATAGTTGTGGAAGTCGAATCTTTCCTTGCAAACATGTTCAAGAAAGGCGCTAGCCAATGATGAATTTGATAACTTTTCGGCTTTCAATGCAATGCCGAGCGGTGAGGACATCAGATATTCATTTTATCGAGGTAGTGTCTCCCTAAAATAGGATGCTACCGAGGGCTATATTTGTAGGCAATGCCTCCTCTTGACGCAAGCTTCATCAAGGATTGACTGAATAATTGGTAATAACCTAGAAAATAAATTAACTTGTTTCAAATAGTTCACATATATCATAACACTCCTTATGGTATATAGTTATAAATAATTTGCATTGAACTAACCCAAAAGTTGGTGATGTAGGCATGGAAGATGATATAATGTTACGGAAGTCATGTATGTGCTCTATATTATTTGGTGGAAGAAGGATTTCTTCACCCATTGAATTTGAGTTAGTTGAATGTAACCCTTGAGGTGGTAAAATCGAAACTGGAGGAATTCGATTAGAATCTGATGGCACATGTTTTAACAACGACGAATGCTGATAAAAATGATTCTTGATCGTGATACAATCCCGTTCATAAGCTGCGCGTTTGGATGGCCTGGGGATCAAACCAGGAAAAAATCTTGGTTGAAATGGATATGGTTGAGATTGTATTATTTTTGCTTGCTTATCTCTTTCACGATGCAAGCGCTGAGCAATATGTATTGGACAGACATCACCATTATCCCTTTCTCGTCTTTTACGTCAAGGAATTGGAGCTTCGTCAAGGATATTTTTATTGAATCCCTACAAATAACAATAGATATCTAAGTGTAAAGATAAGAAGAAGTAGTGTTTTTTTAAGAAAAAAAATCGAGTTTTCTATTTATTCGGATTAGGGTGTATATATTCAGTTTGCTTGGTTTTGTATTTCACACGCAAGCGCTGTGCAATATGCATTGCTTTCCACTTTCTGTTTATTGTCTTTTACGTAGAGGAAGTGCAACTTCGTAAAGGATATTATTATTGAAACCCTAAAAAGATGTATAATTATAAACCTAAGAAGGCGTAGTGTCGTTAATAAATTAGGTTCAAATATTTTGTTTATATGACTTTGTGTAACAAATCTTTGTAACTACTAACGTAAATGTCTGGAATATTGTATACTTACCACAGGCAAATTGGGAGCTTGATTTTCTTTTTCTTTTCCTTTTTGATTTTCCTTCCCTTTTTCTTTTGCTCAAAGTTTTCTTTGATTTTCCTGATAGCGTACAAATATAAGATGTTTTGTCTTGAAAAAAAAAGTACGAGCTTAAGAAAAGAAAAAGTAATCTTATCTTGCCTTACGCATAATCTTCAATTCAGATTCTTCTCGAATAACAATGCCAATATTCTTTTTTCGGTAATGCTCTCTCTATTGAAGAAAGGAAAAAAGAAGGTTAAATATAGAAAGGGTAAAATGCAAATGTGACCACTGAACTTTAGGTGTTTTTGGGTATTGAGCCCTTTTCTTTTGGTTAACGCAAATTGAGCCATTTTCTGTTCGAAAATTTGGATATTGAGCCCCCAGGTGCCACATGTGCGTTGACCTGCCTACGTGGCACACGTGGCACTGATGACGTGGACATTTTTGCCATGTGGAGCTGCTTACTTGTGCATTTTCCAATTAATTGTTAAAAAACTTAGTTCCCCAAGAATCGAACCTAAAATCTCAATTTTAAAACTTTGACCATTAAACCACCTGAGCTACATAAAACTTTCAATTATTTTAATAAAAGAATTTAGATTTATATTAAATCAATTCATTTCCCTCAACATAATATTAAAAGGATAACAAATTAAACAATCAACATTAATTAAAAATTAAACAATTAACATTAACAAATTTATAGATTAAAATTAAAAATTTAAATTAAAAAAATTAAACTAATTTACAAATTAAAAAGAATATATTTAAAATAAAGCTTAAAATTAAAACTTAAAAATATCTCATATTCAAAATATCAGACATTTCCAGAAATTATAAAACAAATTATAAAAGCTTACAAACAAAAATAAGCTTCCCAATATTTGCAACTTACCTCCTTCACCCGCCGTCAGTCAGATGCCGCAATGGGAATCGCCGTTAATGGGTCGCTTTTATCTTTCCAGTGACGTCGTCGAACAGGTCTCTTATGGTTCTAGCTTTGAAATCCCAAAATGATGAATCAATTCAAGCCCTCTGCCTTCATGTCTCAGGTCACTCCTCTTTCTCTCTCTATTTTTAGAAAGTAGCCATGAAATCAGAAATACCCAAATGCTTAAATTGATCTCTTGCTGATTTGGTTTATAATTACTGTATCATTTTTGGCGATAATAATAATAATAACAGGAGGATGATTTGAAGTACATGTTGTAGAATGATGGAAAATAGAGCATGGACTACTCGTTTGCAGAACTCTATTCGTAGTTTAGTTCCTGAATTTGGAACTTCTAAGTTTGTGATAATGGAGTTTTGATTTTGAGAATTTGTTATTGTTATTGATTTAGGCTTTAGTTTTATGGTTCAATCTGTGGTGGAATTATAATTGATCTCTTGATGTTGATGGTAGAATACAATGAAGGGTTGTATTCCGACGAGATCTTTAATCGGGATTGGAGAGGAAGATGAAAGGGGTGGATTCTGATGAAGGCTATTTTTTCTTTTAATTTAATTAATGTTTTGTATTTTCAATTGATGTTATGTATTTATAATTATAAATATCTTCTTTAGATGAAATTTACTTATTTTGCAAAAATATTAATTATTTTCTAAATTTTAATTTTAATTTTTCTTAAAATAATTTTTATTTTCAAACATTAGTTATTATTTGTTTGCAAATTATAAATGAGTTTTCAATTATTAAAGTGGATCACCCAAGTGTAATTTTTTAATTTGTGTAAATAATTTTTATTAGTTTTTCTAATTGTGACTTTGTAATTTTTTTAAGTATCATTATTTTCTTATACACTTGGGAAAATAATAATAAATAAATAATAATAATAAATTATTATTATTATTATTATTATTTTATTATTATGGTTATTATTATTATTATTATTATTATTATTATTATTATTATTATTATAATAAATTGATTTAGTGCAAGTTTTAATTCTTTGGACAATCTAACAATTATTATTATAATAAATTGATTTAGTACAAAAGTTAATTCTTTGGACAATCTAACAATTGAGAGAGTTGTGCTTGGGTGGTGTTATGCTTAAAATTTCAAACTAGAGGTCTTCGGTTCAATTCTGGGAAGCATCATAATTTTACGAATTAATTTTGAAAAAGTACACATAAGCGGTGCCACGTAGGCAGGTCAACACACATGTGGCACCAGGGCTCAATATCCAAATTTTCGAACAGAAAAGGGTTCAATTTGCGTTTTCTAAAAGAAAGGGGCTCAATACTCAAAAACACCTAAAGTTCAGTAGTCACATTTGCATTTTATCCTACTAGTGTAAAAAAAAGAACTATTAAAAAGCAAGTTTGCTATAAAAGAAGAAAATAATTTTACCATGCATTGCAAATGATAATCCTCCTGTCCCAAATTGAAAGACACGTTAGAAATTTCAAAAATGAATAGTAATTGTTCAATTTTCATTAAGTCTGAAAAAGGAACTTACATATCCAAACACTAAGATAAGAAGGTGGTCTCCGTGGACATGGTGACCTCATGATTCATATTCGCTATTAAAAAATGTATTAGTGTGAAACGAATCAATTTCAAAGTGATGAAAGCATATTCTCATTACTAATTAAATCTATCATAACTAAAACAATATTTCACATTCAAAATAATAATAAATCACAATATTTAAGTATGAATTGATTGTGTTTCAATAGTATACCAAAGAATTATACTTTCTTTAAATAATTAATAGTACTACCCAAGTCTTGTTTTATTTGTTAATTTTGTTCCTTTTCAAATTTTATGATTGTTTAAAATAGAATAAATGTGTCATAAAAAGAAGAAGTTAATATTCAATAAAGGGTACGAATGTCATTTTAAAGGGTGGTAGTAATAACAACTCAAAAGTATGGTTACTTAATACGTAGGAGTATTAGATATTAAAATTATCAAGTACTTATACAAACGAGACTTTAATTTAAAAGGATATTAGACACTACAAAATTTGGACCCAATTTCCATACTATCGTAATCAAAATAATAATTTTAACCAAACATTACCATAATCCTAAACTTACAACCTAACACAAAACTCAACAAAGATTGATACAGTAATGCCTTTAAAAACTGGGAAAAAAACTCTAAGAAGGAAAAAATGATGGCACGTGTACATGTGCCGTATGGTCCATGTTATGTGTAAGAACCTCTAGTATTCAAATACACTTCAAAACATCATTAAAACGTATCACCATGACCTTAATAAGCTCAAGACAAATGGGTTTGATTTTTGGCACCAAAACAGCCCACATCTAAGCTTTCTTTCTTAAAGAAAACATGGAATAACAATATGGATAACACATAATATCATGATAAGCATGGATCGATTTTGACATAGTGTACATGAATGAGTTTTATTTCTATCATATATATATCCTGATGACTTAATAGATAACATATAGCAAACCGTCACCAAGCTACTTCAAGCTAGCATACAAACATCCCAAACAAATATTATACTTGGACATAAAAGGATATTATTCCTCACTATTATTTTGAGTTCCATACAAAATCTAAGGTAAACCCAAGTATGTGGTTTGGAACCAATAAACCCAAAACTTTAAAAGCATTAAGATTTACCTCACACGTGAGTTGTTTTACAAAAAGAAATAGCAATGTTCATATTTTAGATTTTGGATACTTCCCATTTCTATCACTTAATACAACCTTACAATCCTTCTCTTATGTGCACAAAATTTTTTCACTCAAATAATTTTTTTTTGCATTTTTACATTTTTACATTTGAAACGAAGAAGCCCTAAATTCCTAACTCCAACCAAAACCGTTTGCATGCAAAAAATTAGGAGTGCCCTCAAACTTATTCAGTTTTGATAAATCAAAACATAAAACATAAACATAAAAATTAAAAAATACTTGCCAGAAGCACCTCTAAGAAAAAGAAAAATCCAACTCAAAAGTGTTGAAAAACTAAACACCAGATTATATCAACTCACAATGCCTTTTATCTAAATCTTTAAAATGCATGCCATTATTTTCATCTTGAAACCATAAAACTTTTGAATTTAAGCATACACATGGAAGTAAATAGAGAGACTTACATAAACGATAGCTCAAATGAGCTCTAACCTCAGGTAATTTCTAAGGTTTATACACCAAATGCAAGAGATTACTCCGATTCACCAAATGAATCTTGAGGGTTTTACAAACCTCAGACTCGATCGCCTCTCCATCTCCCTATCGGCCTCGCATGACAGAAGTACACAATAGTGAGAAATGCTCAACAACTATCAATGGTTATAATAATTTGAGACTCGTCTATCGGGTTTTGATTGATTTTATTTATTTATTATTATTATTAAAAAATTGTAATTCTTGTTAAGGGCATTTTTATTTTATTTTATATATAGATTAGTCTTTGATTATATAAATGAATTTATTTTCCTATTTGTTTTCCTAAGAAAGTTATATTCTTCCTGAGTGCATTATATGATTTTCGCTTAGTCAATTTACTTCCTATTTTTAGATGGGAAGGAAAAGTTAGGTTCTGCTTTCTTCCATGAGTTTTATTTTTTAATACTAATTCTAAAACACTCATAAAAAAAATATGGGACAAAGATGGTTTTTGTTTTGGACAATAGTACCTTATTATTCAAAGAGGGTGGAAAACCACAACATGAATTGTTAAGGGTATATTTGTCCATTTTGTCCATTTATTATCACCTCACTTTTTATGTTTAATCGGGATTAACTATTTTGGTTAGTTCTGCTTTTTCCCAACCGCAAGTCTCAAACCTGTTGAAATTGCTTCTTTTATTAGGTTTATAATTGGATACTTGCTAATTCTGCTTTTCCCCAACCGCAAGTCTAAAATCATTAAATTGTTTAATTAAGTTTGTTTTATAATCTTTTTTAATAATAATTTCCTCACATCTATTATGATTTGTTGTTCCGCTTTATTCTCTTATTATTGAAATTATTGTGATTGTGATGATAATTGTTATGCAAGTCCTAATCAATTTCAAAGATTTACCTCACAAATTTGGTAATATGAATATCCCATATAATTTCATGAGTCGATTGTTCTTCAATTTTCCTCGCAACTATTTTTATAGTTATAGTTATGTCGGTCTCAATACCCTATGATGCAAAGAAGTTACATGTATGATGCGATTAAGATATATATAAAATTATTTGGTAAATAATTAAGTGGTATGATTATATTTGAATTTCATTTCTACCATCTTCGCCTCTTAGATCACTTCTTTAACTGTTAAAACTTTTTGATGGTTCCATACCATTAGATCTCTATTTTAGTTATTAAAAACTTTCTTATGGTTTTATATGTTTAATTATTCCCATGTTTTATTCCCATGTTTTATCGTAGAGGTCTGTAATCTTTTGTTGCATATGCTTTTGTTTTCTCCCCTTATGTGGGCTAATATTACTTTATTAGATGTCATTCTCGGCCTATTCAAAACATAAGTACGAAAATTCCATAAAGAAGAAATGAATTGTAAAAATTAATTAGAAAGAACATCCATATAAGAATTCAACAACCGAGTACCAAGAAAACATCTAGAAAACATACAGAACAAAGAATCTTTCATACCCCAAAATAATTTTTTAAAAAGACATACTTAATCAAATAAACACACATAATATCCAAAGCATCAACCACCGTGAGGGAAAAAAATAGAACAAATATAGAGACTAAAATAGAAGAAATTAAAACCCTAGTTAGAAAGAAGTGCACAAACTGGTCCAAGAAGCACACAATAACACACACAATAATGATAGCTATTAGACTGGCCCAAAGAGCTACAATGACACACACATAAAAGTATATTTCTAAAACACAAATGAAAAATAATATCTTTTAAAATAGATTAAAATGTATGTGTAAAACCTTAAGATCGAGATAAAATTTATAAAGGTACGCAACCTATAGAGGATACTCTTAATTCATGTAAAAATATTTACCCTAACTTTATCCAAAGTAAATTGATCAATTATTCCTTAAATGATTTGGTCCCTATTTGCCATATAAGATTAAAAATTATAATTAAATTTGTCATAATTAAAACTAAGATTGATTTTAGGATACCACAATATCGAGAGAACCCTAAGAAATACAAAACCTCATGGCCAGAAAGCTAAACACATTGTTACCAATATAACAATTGATCCACGATCAATCCTAATGGAGCTAATGCAGATATATAGTTATGCATAAATTTTATTATGTGTGTGTGTAGAGAGAGAGAGAGGGGTTACTATTACAAACCCAGTAGTAGTAGAGAGGTTTGTCTCATTGTTTCGGTTCTAGTAAAAGAACCGTCCCGTGAAAGGCCGAATTGAGACTATTTAGACACTTTATATGTTAAGAAAACATTTTAGTAAAGAACGCCTTACACAATGTAAATGTGACCACTTACAGTGGTTACTTTTATATACACCACAAATGCATATGTATGCTCCAAATTACCATATAAAAAAGCTTTGGGTGGATGTTCATAAAAAGATTAGAATAATCCATATAAACTCGCTTATATGCGAGGTCAATGAAATAAGGTTGTTCAAAAGGATAATATGTACATTTACCAACTATTCTTATTAAATGAGTCATTTCAGATTGAGACAAATAGAAAACTATAATAAATGCAATATACATGAGTCCACTTCAACTACATTCTAAAGGATAGAGACCGTAGGAAGCTCAATATTAATACGACACCTCCTATGCATGTGGATATCAATATTGAGAAGATAAGTCCAGCTACAAATTGAATCACCAATCCATGCAAATTTTACTTGTGTTTGCCACGTGTTAACGATACTTTGATTTCACAAAAACTGGGTCATTGCTGAGCCCAAAGGGATCAGAAGCCTTAATTGGTATTTTATACACTCTAGAATACCTTAAAGTATAATTTGTGATGTGGACTCATAGCCTCATATGATACCTCATTCATAACCCGTATGGCTGGGGACACCTTGTGGATCATTTGTTTCAAGAACTTTCTAAGATTTTAAAACTTGTGTAAAAAAATTGTTTCCTTCAATATTATCCTTACATAATGGAGTCCACTCCAATTCCAGAATGTTGGAAAATAAAGGAAAATAATGTGCATAAGTTAATCCTATACAAAATAAGTGCGATTTTAACCCACCTTAACTCGCTTCTCTCCCTAAGTCCCTCCTCCCGGTTCTCATTCTTAGTCTTTGAATCCCATGGGAGTTTCTCTTATAAGTCTTTCTTTACTCATTTTTTAGGGAGTTGTTCTTTCGAATCGGTTTCTGAGCTTCTACATATGGAAAGGTGGGTTATTAAAGTATATTAACACAAAATTACTCATCATGTAGGCTATTTGTCCTCATGGCATCTCTTCACTTACGAGACTTGAGGAATGATATAAAAAAGGAAAAATCTTCAATAAAAAATAAATAAAAAGAAAATAAGTAAACTTAGTAAATATAGAACAACCTGCACCCCAAATGAACAAATTTAAACTTAGAAATGATCTTTCTCATTCTCAAAGAAAGAGGAGTAAAGGGATTGTCTTTTCAAGGTCCATACCAACCTTATATCTACCTTTTTTTTTTTATATAGTCTTCCAAACCTTGTTCTTTTGGTCAGCATATTATTATTATTATTACATTATTATTATTATTATTATTATTATTATTATTATTATTATTATTATTATTATTATTATATCTACTACTACTATTACTACTACCATTATTATTTTACTATAGTCAATTGTGAGCACTAACACTAAGATCTCAATTTTCGTTGTTTTCCTAATAATCAACAAAGGTAAATCATTTGTTTACCCTTCATTATTCATCCATAGTCTATGTAAGAACCCAAGATTACTTGATATTTATTCATCATGCCATTGTTTGCATTCCCATACCAAATTTATGTTCTCATGCTAAGTTGTTTTAGTTTTTTTTTTTTTTTTTTCTTTGACATTTGATTGATATATAACTAAATTTATTGGATAAACACCCTGCTCGTAACTAAAACCGATTTGAAATATAATTTTTGTATTAGATTTTTCACTTGAGAAAGAAAGGGGAGCATTGTAGATTGCATTTGCCATGGATATGTATTTACCTTTAGTCCAAAGTACACATATACCATATTCTAAAAATCACCAAGCCACGTAATAATTTTTTGCAAAGATCAATAGAAAATACTAAGAAGAATGTGTTAAATGAGTCACCGCAAGTAAAATCACACGTAACACAAATTCCCAATCAACTCCATGAGGCTATGCCCAATCAATTCATTTTACCATTATGCATTTTCTTTTATGTGGCTATGATCAACCCCTAAGGTACATCATATCATAAAGCCATATGTTTATTTCTTAAGTTTATGCTTTATACCTTAAAAGGCCAATACTTTTGTCCCATCCTTCATACTTAACTCCCTTATATCGAATAATGTAAAACAATATATTTCGCTTTATTCAAGACCCAAAGAAGCCCAAAAAATTATATATACTAAACAAAACACCCCTCGCTTGTCAAAAATTAAATAAGAAGTCATTCATGAAATTTCAAGACAAAATCACCCAATTAAAATCCAAAACATCCCAATTACCGATTACATTGAGAAATGTAATTTTCGTAACTCTAATTGTACAAAGGGGGGAAGGGTTTAAAGAAACGAACCCTAATCAAATCCGCTATAAGAGACTCATACTACTTCATTTTGATTTCCCGAAATGTTCAAGAAATATACAAATCAATCAACCAAATTAGAAAACATATCAAATGTAAAAAGAAATCAAAAAAGGTAGCACCAATTATTTTTTTGAGAAACTACCAATTTCATAAAATAAATGAAAGTGCCTCAAAAAAATGCCTAATCCGCTTCACGAAAAACGCTTAGCGCCCCTAGGTGCCAGTGCA
Source organism: Panax quinquefolius (assembly GCA_020205615.1). Classification (NCBI taxonomy): domain Eukaryota; kingdom Viridiplantae; phylum Streptophyta; class Magnoliopsida; order Apiales; family Araliaceae; genus Panax; species Panax quinquefolius. The sequence continues at coordinate 161,655,398 of CM035152.1, forward strand.
CCCTCCACCACCCAGTTCACCTAACAATTTTAGAATTTGTGTTTTATTTCTTATTTTACCTTCCGGTTTCTTTTTGATTACGCATGCACTTCTAAGAGATTCGAAAGGAATTCTCGTGCCAAATATCTAGTTGTATGCTGACCGGATACCAACGCGAGTAAGACATTATGGTTTGAAGCTACCCATTATGTTCTTAATTTTATTATAATCAAACATTGTAAATCATCTCCACTATCAAAGTTATGATCCTGTGGCATCTTACCTTTCCGCTTTCTATCCGCATAATGGTTAGTTTGATGGGAGCAAACTTTTCAATGTCGCTGGTAAAGAAACAAAGTTACTCATCTTATATGCTAAAATTTGAAGGTATGCTATCATTTTATTGTTTGCCCGTGATAGATTATTGGATAGTTACGGTGATATGCATTTGTAATTTGGCATGCAATTTATGTTTTCCATAATGTTACATATATACACACAAACACACGTAAATATATAGAGAAAAAAGCCAAGAAATCTATATTCAACAACCAAAATGGGGAAACATATGAAACATAAAAAGAAGAAATCGAGCAAAGAACTAACTAATATCATTTATCGGTAAAAGTGAAAGAAGGAACTAATATGAAGCAAATCAAGAGCTACATGTCTTTACCCCATATCACGTGTATTTTGTCATTTTTTGTGTTATGGACAGAGAGATTCATATAGAAAATGAAGAATAGGATATCTCTAGCCTAAAAAATCTTGAATATAGAACTCGAGAAGACCTTGCTTGAATCATAGTGATTTATTTAATGAAGCATCGAAATTAACGACTTTTAGAGGTCCTGTTCAAAACATTACTATTCAACTCGCACTATTTCTTTCTAATTTCTCACACCACTATTAAAGCTCCGTAAAATTTATAAAGAAAGGGAAAAAAAGGAAAGAAGAATTCAAGCACAAATGCCTAATTAAGAAGACTCAATCAACAAGAAATATCTACTAATGCCGTAATTACGAGAAATTTGCTATTAACTTAAAGAAGAAAAGGAGCAGCATATTAATTATCTCCTCCGCCCACCATCACTACCCATTGCCCGCCCCATATTCTTCTACCCCGCCACCATAACCCTTTCCCCCACTACCACTTCCACCGTATTCACTGTCAATTCCTCCATACCCCACCACTGGCACCATATCCTCCGCCTCCTTCACTTCCCATATCCACCACTGTAACTTACCTCCGCCCCACCTCCACCTCCACCTCAGAACCTCCGCCATTTGGCAGGAGCGATCCGCTGCCTTTGTGACCGCTGCACACGATCTAGGGTTAACGGCGAAGAGAAAAGGATCGAAAGACTCTAAAGTTACCTCGCTAGCTTAGTGATTGGTTTCTCCTTCTTTCTAAAGTGGACTCTCTTTCTTTTCCTCATTGTATGCTACGATTTTGAAGCTAAATGATTTCAATCGATGGTTAGATTTATCCCAAAGTTTTGACTATCCTGATCTTATAATAAGCAAAGCTGAAATTAAGTATTTTCAAACACGCCTGCTTTCAGATAGGTAGATCATAAGTTGTTTCCTTTAAATCATAAGTACTCTTTTCTTAGGTAACCTTTTGAGGGTATTATCATCTAACGCCTAGATTTAAGGTGCATCCCTCGAGAAATACCTTCGATTGGGACCATAGGTGCCTATTACATCTTTGAACAATTAAACCTTTTAATGGTTCACAAATGGTATTCGTGAAAAGTAAGTAAGGCTTTAAGGGGTCGCCATGCCAAGATAATGTTCCTTTGGTTTTCAATTTTGTTCTTAGCTTTTTCCTTTCTCAAGATTACAACTAGTTTTTACTTATCGTAAAAATATTATAACTTTTAGGAGTTATTATTATGGATCAATTACATATTCTATTACATTTTTAGAAATAATTATAATAATCGTGCATAGATAAAATAATTACAAAAGTAATTATTTTTCTATATTTATTTACAAAATTAATATATTTGGGTCTCCCTTATCTCTTCCTGTTAATTATTATCTCCCTTATCCCTGATTATCTCTCTTTTTTCCTATATAATACGGACACGAACAATTCTTCCATCTCCTTCTATTCTATGCAAAATTACTTCTGCTCTCCAAGTATTCCTTCAAATATCTTCTACAAGGTTTATGTTCTTCTAGTTCTACTTCCATTTCTACAAACACATCCTACATGGGCTCTCTATTCACTAATCCCAAGGTATTTCTCTTAATCCCACAAAGTTCATAATGCGTAAGTTTTTTTACGAGAATGAGAGCAATGCATGAAGAAGAAAGCAAGCAAAGAACCAAAAACTCAAGTTTCAAAGATCCCTCAAGCTATGCCTCAATTTTGATGATGGGCTTGGAGAGATAAATAGATCATTTCAACCGCCCACGCTGGGAGGAGGAGGAATACTGCTTAAACACAACTACTACTGGGTCAGGTCATATGGGTCATTGGTCAATCTTAGATTTAGATATAAGGATGTTGAATTTTTATTATGTGTATAACGTTGATTTGTTAATTTGGATTTGTTCATCGTGAATCTGCGCATTGTTTCATATGCAGATAGTGGAGAGAATTGCTAATATATTATGGGATTTTTTAAATTTTGTGGGATAATCTTTTAGTAACTAATCCACATCCACACCGCAATTTTTTCATAAGGCAATTGGTAGCCAAACATTCATATCAAGGTAACCAATTCAAAGGTTATTAGGTTACCAATTTATTTTGAATGTGATGTAGTTGGTAGCCAAAACCTTCATGAATGGGTAGCCAAACATTCATACCAAGGTAACCAATTCAGCTTTTATTGTTACCAATTTATTTTGAATGTGATGCGCTTGGTAGCCAAACCTTCAACATTAGTTGCCAAACTTTTCAAACCAAGGTAACCAATTCATACCGCAGTGTAGAGGTAGATTGGTTACCTTGATATAAAAGTTTGGTTATTCTCTTTATTTTATTTCTTCTCGCTCATCTTTTTTCTATTTCGCTCTATAGATCCAAACGTAACATAATAATTTTTTCAAAGAAATTGCTTGAAATCAAGCTCTTTGCGTTTTAACCGCTGATCTTCTTGATATTTCAAATCACTCCATTTATTATCACTAATTTTGCTTAATCCATCGAAATTTCGATTCATTTAATTAGATGTACCTATATTATACTTTTCTTCACCTGCGAACTTTATTTTTAAATTAGTTTCTCTATGATCATTCCAAATCAAGTAATTTCCTCGTATAATTAATCTGTTCATTTAGCTCACGAACTTAAAAGATTTAGTTTTGGAATATATTTATTCCACTTTTGTGGATCTGCTATTAAGTGAATTCTCTGCGTGTATTATCAGACTATTCTTGATATTATCAGATATTATCGCACTATTATTGTAATTATTTTATCGATACACTATTCTTATAATTATTTAATATTTGTCAGATATTATTATAAAGAACCCTATTATTATTTTATCTAGTTTGGCAAATGATGGCTATGATTTAAATCACCCCATCCACGCCTCTTCTCTCCGGACAAACAAAGAGGAAAGGATAACTCAGTAATGCATTTTATCGCACCATTAATTTTATTGCAGGGGATCATTGATCTAGCCTTTTCACGACCTCGCTTCTCCATCGACTCCACGCTTCGCTTTTCAAATTTCTTATATACACCAAAGAAAGGTCATCCCCACCTATTTCAAATGGATGTTCTTCTTCACCGCGCAAAACACGGCAAAGGAAAATGGACAATGGCAAAGAATGCTCTCGGACATGGTCAAAGATGTTGAAATTGCAATATCATGCCGAAAGTGGGCAAACCGGTATCGCAATTTGGTGATGTGGCTTTTCCTGTAGAGGTAAGGAAAATCGCATCGGCCTTTGAAACGCTATGTTGCGCCGATTAACCAAGAAGTTCAAGAGTAACTCAAGAAAGTGAAAGAGATTAATTTCTGCCTTTTCCCATTAATTCGACAATTATATATACATATACATCGATTTCTTCTACTTACAATTTGGCAACTATGAGATATTCTAGCCAGACATTTGCTAAACTAGCCAAGACATTTGCTAAACATTTGCTAACAATATTTGACTAATATCTAAACTTAGCATAATTAAAGGATTATAATATACCGTAATATATTTTCATATTTCTAACACTTCGCAATATATCGGAGGTTCATTTAACGCTAAGATCGGATCTCGAAATCATCAAATAATATGCGTATAGCCTTTTTTAGTAAAGATATCTCATATTTGATAATGGAAGGTACATGTAAAACACTTGACTTCGCTTTTAGAACTTTTTTTTCTGACAAAATGAATATCCATTTCAATGTGTTTGGTCCGGCTGATGTCGAACTCGATCACGGATAAGTAGATGGCATCGATATTGTCACAATATACCAAAGTAAAGCATGAGAAATGGGACAATATAATTCAATAAGTAGATTATGGAGCCGCCAAGTGTCGAAACCACATTGGCAACGCCTCAGATTCTAGCAGACTGACTGATCGAGACAAAGAGGTTGTCAAGCTTGACGACCAAGAGATGAGATTGTCACCTAAGAACACACAAGAACCGGCAGAAAGGCCTAGTATCCGGGCAACCACCCCAAATCAGACAAGATAATGAGAGAAGAGCGCTGTGTAGAGACCGATATAAATGAAGGCCAGGATAACGTGTTCTTCACATAACGCATAATACGCTTTCGTATGCCTACGTGTCTTCTGCTAGGATCATGATATAAACATACCTCGCCGACAACATAGAAATATCCGGTCCGTAAAGGTGAGATATTGAATGCACCAAGAAGACTACGATACCGAAGCCTGATCATCGTAAGGAGAATCGTAAGCGCCACTCAATTTCGACTTAGTGTCGACAGTGAGCGTGGCTTGACTACAACCGGTCATTCCAAATTCTTTCAACTATATCAAGAAAGATATTGTTTTTGCGATAAAAATAGACCATTAACTGTCTAGTTACAAAGAATACCCAAGAAAAAACTTAGTGGACCGAGATCCTTCATAAAGCAATTCATCACTTAGCTTAGTCATAAAACACTTACGAAGTTGGTCGGAAGATGTAGTCAAAATAATATCATCAATGTATAATAATATGTATGCCGTAGTGACGTACCAAAGGTTGTATATGAAAAAAGAATGGTCACACTTATCGCGAGAGAATCCTAAAGTCGCCACAAAATCAATGAATCGGCCGATACCAAGCTTCGAGGGCTTGCTTTTAGGTAGAAAGAGATTTTTAAGCAAACATACATGATGTGGATGAACTTTGTCGCGAAACCCACTCTGTTGATGCATATAGATCGCTTCATGTAGATGTCCATGTAAGAATGCATTTTACATCTAATCGATGAATCGACCAAGACTTCAAATCATGTAGACCGAAAGCACTTGTGACGAATAGTAGCTTCGGCTTTGACAACGGACTAAACGCTTTCATCACAATAATGCCTCGTTGCTGCTTTTTCCATCACCTACAAGTGCGGCTTTATGCCTCTCAAATGAACCATCGATTTACGTTTATGATTTAAAAATCCACATGTAATTCTGGATAACATTCACATTAAGAGGCCGAGGTACTAATTCCCATGTTCCATTGCTAATAAGAGCATTAAATTCATCCAACATTGCGGTTTTCCAATTCGGGTCCGTAAAGCATCGATAAAGTGATCGAGGAAGAGGGATATCGAAGGCGATTGTGGTTGTGACGAGACCGGAGAAGTATTTTGAGTCATTTGTATATGCTGCCTTTAGCGAGTTGTCATGGGAATGAGAAGTGGTAATCGATAGAGGATTTTGTGAAAGTGTAAGCGGTCGCTGGTGTACGCCCGTGGCGTAGGGATGATGCAGGGAGGCGCAATGTAGCGGTGGAAGAAGCAAATGTGGAATTTGTTGAAGACAGAGGTACTGGTCAGATTTGAGGTGGGAGTTGGGAATGTCGTGGGAGGGTCATCATGGTTGTCTGACTGAAAGCTAGGAAATTGTAAGTGGTGTGGATATGGAGTCGGGTCAATAGTTCATAGTCGTGAGTGGGAGGAGGTTTGGTTTTGAAAAGGAAATTCATGTTCATCAATTTCACATGCCGACTAATTATAATTTTACCACTTGATGGATCAAGCACTTTGCAGACCCACGATGGTTCAAGGCCACAAGATAAACGCATATGAGTAGAAGCGTTCTTGTAATTTGTGTATAGTGGGGAGGAAAAAGAGGGTAACATAAGCAACCAAAGACCCTAAGTGATTTAAAAGATGGGGTCAATACATTGATAAAGAATTTGAGTAGAGACCCAAATCCTAGAACTTTAGTTGGTAATATGTTTAGAAGATACGCTGCCATTTCAAGTGCATGATGCCAAAAGAGAGAGGGCATCGGGCCGCCGAGCTAGTAACGCTCGATGATGTTGTTGATAGATTTTATATGTCGTTCGCTTTGCCATTTTGTTGTGATGTATAGGACACGATAAACGATACACCATGTCATGGGTATCAAAGAAGCTTTGAAAGTGTTATCGATTTATTCTTTACCATTATCACATTGAAAAGTCTTCGATATTACGCAAATTGAGTTTGGACGAATGAGTGAAAAGAAATGAAAAGGTGTTTGACTTGTGATTTCTTTGCAATTGAAAAAGTCCATAGAAATTTGCTATAATTATCAAGAAATAAAACATAATAACAATGGCCCAAAGAGCTAACAACTGGGAAGTCCAAATATCACTCGTGAATAATATCGAATGGAGAAGCGAAGAACGACATGACTTGGAAAAAGGAAGTTTCAATGTTTCCCTAATCGACAGGAAAGAGCAAAAAATAGTATGCTTTATTGTAATCGATAAAATTTTTACTACGAAGGATCGAAGACAGACGTGGCCGTCGGTGTCCGGTAGATGATTATTATAAAGACCGTAAGTGATAGTCAAAAATTCAAGGATCGACGAGGAACCAAATGGACGTGTGGAAATAGAGGATAAAGGTCACCGATCATACATCTCATTAGTTTGGCTCCCCGTCATCAGAATCAAGCACGTAAAAACCAAACGGTCAAAGTCGACAAACCTGAGTTATCAGCGGTAAATTTTCGACCGATATGAGGTTTTAATTAGTTTTTGGAGCACGCAAAACATCAAGGTAGAAAAAGGGTGGGTAGGGGCGGTTAATGTAAGATTGCTGCGACCAAGAATGGGTACGCAATGACCACTCACCGACTACAATGTTGTTATTTTTAATGCTCAAGTAACATAGAGGAGAGTGTACCTCGTCCGTCATTATATGAGAAGTGGCACCAAAGTCCATATAGAAATTTCCATCGTGAGCAGGGTAGAGAAAGCGCGCATACGGCTTCGATATCGGTTGGTGGTATGCACCGGACGAGAAGAAGGTGAATACTGAGGCCGAGCACCTGTAATACCGGCCCCCAGAGGGCGTGGAACCCCACCACCAGTGGGTCGGAGTCCAAGTTAGCAAAGAGATATGGGCACGGTGGCATGAAGCATCAAGCAAGCTTACTTGCGCTCAAGATGCCCAATTAAACGCACTATCATCGCATAGGTCGCTGTCAGGAGTCGATCGTGGGCCGATCCGCGCCCTTTACCGTTTCTTCTTCAAGCATTTTTATTATTTTTTATTAACCTTAGGCCCGAATGTGAGGCTTGGGTAGATTTTTCGAGAAGCATCTGCACCGTGATAAGGGCGATTGGTGCGACTCTCAAAAGCACCTTCTTTGACAAGCGGTTCTTGATAGTCCGCTCGCAAGTTTCAAGCCGAGAGCGACAACTCTCAAAGGAGGGCAACGATTCTCGATTTTGTATGATATTCATCACACCGATAAGCTTCGGAAGGCTCACCAGTAAGTTTGAGTACCAGACGATTGTTTGAGATGGGTGCGCCAACATCGCAAAGTCTATCCGCAAGAGATTTAATTTTGTTACGTGAGCTATCAATGGAGGTAAAATTTTCAAACACGAGATCTCGAAAGTTCCTCTTCAAGGTGGGTCGCACGCGACACTTTATTGTCTTTTGGAACATAGACTTCTAAGCGAGCCCACGCCCTTGAGCTGTCATCCTCAGAGAATGGGCGCAGAAGTTCGGTGGAAATAGACGTAAATCCAATCGAAGAACTACGCGATCAAGACGCCCATAGGGAAGGTTCGCACCTTTAAGCGCCGACGTATGTCGCTTTCCTCTCGTTCGCCCTTGGGGGGACGATGTGGGGATATAAATCGTGAATTTTGACATGAACCGTGAATAAAGCCATGAATGGTACAAATCGTGTCCGCCTTCAATGTAATAGGTATGAGGATTTAACATTGGTGATAGAGAGGCGTGATGATATGTGGGGTCAAGCTTTGTCGCTTGCCATCGCAGCAGAGAAGAGGTTGTTTTGAGAGAGAGGATCGAGATTTAGTCTCGATACCACTGAAAGAGATTAATTCTCGCCTTTTTCCATTAATCTTTGACAATTATATATACATGTACATCGATTTCTTCGCCTACAATTCGGCAACTATGAGATATTCTAGTTTACATTTGCTAAACTAGCCGGGGTACATTTGCTAAACATTTGCTAACAATATTTGACTAATATCTAAACTTAGCATAATTAAAGGATTATAATATACCGTAATATATTTTCATATATTCTAACTGAAAAGCAGCGGACCAGGGTCGTCGCGCAAGGGTTCGTTGTTAGCCTTTTGGCTCATAGCTTTTGTTTGGAAAGCGGCTCATTAGCTATATCAGACATGCAAACTCTTCTTTATGTCTGGCTGCCCGCTAGCTCCTCTAAATGTCTTGTGTGTATTCATTCGATCATTGCATGCATGCAAGAGTCAATTTCAATGTACCTGATCATGTGTAGGAAGGACTCAGCAGACAGACGAGAGATTTAAAGGAATTGGGTAGAAGAAAGGTGATCGCATCCTTGGTCAGCATCCTCTAGGTACAAGGTGAACTTGGTTGAGGAGCAAGGGAAACGGTAGTGTAGAGTAGTAGTAGGACTTGTACACTATACTTTTTTGGTAGATCACAATGTACGTCAGCCAGAAGGATGAGGAGTTAAAATGTTGTTGTATGTTTTATGTTGTAGAAAAGAAAAACTAAACCAAAAAAAAATAAATAAAATGGAATGATTTACTAGTTGATGTTTGTTGATTGAGGTTTGGCATTTACAATTTAATTTTATATAACAATATGTACATATATATTTTATAATTATACTCCCTCATTATTGACTTTTTTGAAAGTTAATTTGAAATATTTTCAAATTAAAATATGAGTTATATAGTTTATAATATTTATCATATCATTACATTTTCATTGTATTAATTAAAATTAAAAGAATTTATGTCAATACGAAAAATTTGCGTACAAAAAATTTATGTTAAAAAATAATCGGATATAAAAAAAGGCGGTTGACATTATAGAGTAAAAAATATTATTGTCAAAATAATAAGTGTCGTTAAAATTTTAAATATTGTTATAATAATTATTAAAGTGTTGTTAAATATGTAACATTAATACATCTTTTATCCTTCTTATATACCCTCTAAATATAAATACAACAAAAATTAGTGCAAGGATAATAGTAATCTAAAGTTTATTTTCTTTTTACTTTATAAACTCATAAACAATGACTTTCAAGTTTTCTATTCTTTTATTTCATGTCTTAATTTTTTAAAAATTATTATTTTATTTTTTGTCATTTGAAGAAGTCAATTTGAGACATTTTAAATTCAAAATTAATTGACGTGATTCAAATAAATTTTAAAATAATAAATCTTTTAAATAATTATCCTTTATAAATTCATAATTTTTAATTTTGTTCACTAAATTAAGTAAATTCATGCACACTTTTAAAATACTTAAAATGATTTTGAAAATTGAATATTACTCTTATATTTTAGAGAGCTAAAAAAGAAAAAGACTTTCACAGTAAGTTTCGAAAGGTGGTAGGCGGCACCAATTAAGAAAAACAAAATGTGTGATCCGCAGAATTGATAACCAAACATTCTGATATTTCCAACTTGTTGATAATTACAGTACTATTTAGTTGGGTATATATGCATGTCTCTTTTCTTTTTTCATGCAATTTGTTGTATTATATATATATATAAAGCAGCGATTAAGTTGTGATACCCTTTATCTTACTCACCCGCCATTCATCTCTTTTAAATGACGGATCCTAAGATTTATTTTGACATACAACTATCGTTATATTTTTTAATGATTTTAATTCATTGCTAAATCATGGCATGAGTACATACTAAAAAGAAGTGATATACATATATATATAAGATATATATATATATATATATATATATATGATATATATATATATATATATATATATATATATATATATATATGATATATATATATATATGTGGTCGTTCTATTCTGCATGGTATATATCAGTCATCCTGTTTGTTCATCTGCTACCAAACATGTCTCTCACATTTGGCTTAAAATTTGGTTTGGTACTTCAAATAATGTTTTGAGGGCCTCCAACAGTTTGTAGCCCTTGAATATTATTATTATTATAGGCAAGACATTTATATATATATAATGACAAATTAATTCATTTGGTTCTTCCTAATTTTTCCAACCGTAACCCTAATTTTGTCTTCTTTCTTTTTTTTTTTTTTTTTTTTTTTTTTTTGCCAAACTTTATTAAGCATTTACTCTTAAATGTACTTTTACTGCCAAACAAACGTCTTGTCTAATTCGAAAATCAAACTTGGCTATTATTCCTTCAACTTGTAAACACTCGCAACATTCTTTTATGTGAGACTTTATGTTTTTCACGAGAATATTAATTTTTTTTTTTTTTTAGTTTAGAAAGTGATTTATTTAGTTTTTGATCCAGCGAACCAAGTAGAGCGAACAAAAAACAAATCGGCTATAACGATAATTTTTTCTGTTGCTATAGTAATATATATTTTAAAAATATATAATTACAGGGCACAGCTGGCAGGTATTAATTAGTACATTTTAAGCTAAAAATTAATTAATTTTTATAAAGTTTACATAATAAGTGGGTGGGGGACGGAAGTGAGCAATATAACTGGACTGGGTTGTATGGGTTAATTTGTTCTGATCATATAACAAAATCTCTCACATGGCAATGGCAAGTGGCCAGAAATGAATAGATGAGAAGGTGGCGCGAAGTTCTTGTTTGTTAAGAATTTGTGGGCCCAAGTGCAAATTAGTAGTTCAATTGACCTTAATCAAATTAAATGACAAATTAATGTCAGACATGATTAAAATGAAAGCATCAAAGAATTAAAAAATAAGCGTTAGAGATCTCGAGAGAATCTTTCACGTGTCCCGAGGCGAAGACGCGGGAGGTGACCATTTTGGGAATCGATCAAGTGATCGATCGGACGTATTGCAAGTAGCGACGATCTGGCATTACTTTGACGACTAAGGGTAATTTGAATTTCTCCAGGACATGTGCCTATCACATGACCACTCTCCAAAACCCTATAAACATCTCTTCCACTCCATCGGGAAGGGGACTTCTCCTGGGACCAAGACTGACTCTTGAAGATCAAAGGACCTTTCAGCGACTTAAAGCGCCGAATTCCACCCAAAAGCACCAAAGGGGTTTGGACATTCTCTCAACTCAAGGACTCCAAGAAGGCCTCGAATCCACGTTACCCTAACACTGCTCCCTTGATTCTTAGGGTTCTCGCCACGCCGTCGTTAGAGTAATCGCCCACCGCCGCTCTCCTCTTCAATCAATCAATCAATTCCGCATTTTCGTGATTTCTCCTCCTCACCAACACGAAATCCCTAACCTCAAGAAGGTACGATTTCGCACCACATTTATTCACGACTCACCGGGAGGCGAGAATTCATGAAGGGTATGCCCACAACCTCGCCGGAAGAACTACAGTGAAGAGCCGCCGCTCACCAACAAACAAAGATTACCTCATCTGGATCCGGGCCCCAAGGCAAGCCACTCAAGATTTCCAAGGCGCGAACTCCGGATTTTGACCAACCACTTATCAAGACGCCTGTATGGAAGTTCGACGTCACCACATACGGCCAATCAACAACAAACCAACGCAAGCGGTAAGGCGCGGACGCAGGTGGAGACCATTTAATGATGTAACCGAGATGCTTTCGAGGCATCAAGGAAGCACGGTAGGGCGTAAGGAATGATGATGGCCACGATGTCGGAAATGCAGAGGAAGAAAGAGGAGATGGGAATTTCCGCCGCCACGCTGATGCGCATTCCCACTTTCAAGGCAATGCTCCTGTGAAGTTTGCATTATGGGAACAAGGGTGGAAAACAACAATAATAGTAAGAATAACAAAGAGAACCACATCAGACTCCATTAATCTGGAAAGTCAATCGTTCCAATAATCAACTCGAAGCCTGCATCGCAAGCGACGTACACAACCTAGGATGGAAGCAAGCCAACCTCGTGCAAACATCATCTCGCCTACTATTCCATCATTTTCATTGTGTGCAAATGCCAACCATTCCAAGCAATGTCCAAATGAACGAGCCAACAACTTCCACCAGCCACCGCTCATGACGCAAGTGTCCATCAACCAATTTCTACCATACACACCACCAATCGATGCAAGAAAGAGATATAACAACACCCTGCAGAGTTCACGCCATAAGTTCTGATGATGACGAAGGATGATACGATTGACGTGATCAATCAATCAAGCAGACAGACATCTCGAATTCCTGAGTCGACTTCTTCCTCCTTACCTCGCATTACATTCGGAGGCAACCTTACCCAATGTGGTATATTGAGCACCCCCGCAATTTCCAAAATACAACTGGGAAAAGGAAATGCTAGGGAACATATCGCTGTGTTTAGAAAGTCAATCTCCGTGGTTGAGATATGACGGCAAGAACAACCACAACTTGTTGACGCGGAATTCAACAAGACTTCGATTTGGATAAGGCCTTTGGACTGGTACTACAATTGGGAGAAGGGTCGTATCCATGATTGGGACGACTTAAAATTACAATTTTTCAAGAAATTTTTCTACGTAAGTAAAAATGTAACCATTGTAGGAGCTTATGCGGCCTGCTAGTAAACCGAATGAGGAGTTGTCGATTATGTCGATAGGTTCAGGCCCGTGCACGTAGGTGTGCAGAGCTAATCAAGAAAAGAACTTGGTTAAGATACGCAATAACGGTGTTTTAGACGCCTTCAAGCCCCACCTCATTACCAAAGCTTGTGATTCATTCATACCTCTCATCTTTTTCTGTGCTGGGACTGAGGAATCACGACATATTTCCCACCACCACGCACGGTTACACGGAAGAGCAAGAGATGAAGAATCAGCAAGCCAATCGATTCTCACCAAAACCACAAGCGGGCAAGAGGGAGAAGAATGAGAAAATTGAGCTAAGCAGAGAAAAGCATGGTGACAAGTATACTAGAATGCCGCCCGAGGCTATTACATGCAACAGAAGGCATTCAGAGCTCTCGTACAACAATGGGTCGAAAGAATATGAGGTGAAGCCCAAGACCCCTGGCTGGTTGTAACTAAGAGATGAAAAAAGAAGACCTACCGGTATACCACCAACACGCAGATTATTCCACACGGCTGATCCGTTATACCATGCGAGGATATACCACGAGAAGTCGACTACGGGAGATTGAACTGGGGAGAAGAAACGCAGGTAACACTATCACCCA